>OZ026622.1:9106516-9706516 GCA_964020975.1 Hermodice carunculata
TTACAGAATTAGGTTTGTAAAGTTTCTCTTTCTGTTAAACAGGACATGTAGGTGCAGGAAGCAATGCAGCCATTGCTGCCGCTGCATCCCAGGCCATTGCAGCTACTCAACAGGTAAGAGGCAGTGTCACAAATTTTTTTATGTCCCAAGTGCAGCAAAAAAATCATTTAAATGTAAACTGCCAACTACAAGAAGGTGTTATACATGTACAGTAGAATTCTTGGGAGACCATCTGTATGGCCGGAGAAAATTGGTCTTAATAGGGAGTGTTCTTAACACAGAATGCAAAATGTTAAGTTTAAATTGAGCAGGAACTGTAGAAAGGTGGTTGTAATAGGGGAGTGGTCACTTCATGGAGAGGTCTTAATTGGACAATTGTGCGGTATTTTGTTGTACAATTTCCTGTTCAATAAGAAATTAGAGAAATAACCGAGGACAGTGCTGCCTTTTTATAATGCTGGTGGTGGCGTTCACAAAGTAGATTGTGTTATAGCAAAACTGCCCTTGTAATGAGGGCACTTTTAACATAGAAGTAATAAGAAAAGTGTTTCAGTGTGAGCCCTGGTACCCTGATCAGTATTTCTTATGTTTAGGAATTGGAGCAATCCAGGATTTCTTCTATTTGTAGTTACCTATTCACTCCAACAGACAGAATCAATCTGGTTTCATTTCACAGATGCAGCAAGGACGAAGAACTGCAAGTCTAAAAGCAAGTTATGAGGCAATGACACGTCCTAGTGAAATTCCACAAGACTTTGTCAAACGTGAAACTGGTTCATGGGCAAATGCAGCAGCTGTAGCTGCAGCTACCACATCTGCAGAGACGAATCGATCTCAAAGGTCTAAGAAGTAAGTTTTGATTATGTCAGAGAGTATTTTAAGTGTTGGCCTGACATGGTTGTACATTATCAACATGTGCCATCATGCTGTAAATTAAAGTAATATGGAATCACATCATCAAAAAGCAATAGAAAATGGAGTACATCAAATTTTAAAATTGTAGTAAGGTCTGGTTTTATGGTAAATGTTTAAGGACATGGAAAGTTTCTTTTTTACCACATTCTTCTGATATACATGTATCTAACAATCACTGTTGGGAGCCTTACAATCTAGGCTTTGTGCTTTTTTTTTGGGGGGGGGGACATTAGAATATTATGTAATAGTAACTATAGACGTCAGTCTATCTACAGTGCAGTGGCTACTGAAACCAGTCTTAAGTCACGGGAAGAGTATAATGGGGATTTGCACCACACTGTTGTGAAGGGCTAGTATCTTAAGGGCGGGGAGGGGCCTTCCAAGGCAAGCAGGCTGCACCACGCTCTTTAATGACTGCTAAGTTTGCTAGATTGCTGTGCAGATGAAACACGGTGCTTACTTATGACAGGTCAAGTGGGAGGGCAGCAGCGACGCAACAACAGCCCCAGCCTGAACCTGCACCAGCCCTAGAGGAGGAATTCCCGACAGAGATGGCTGCTGACGAGAGCAGCAATTCAACCAACTGGACCTATGATCCCAATGAGCCTCGCTACTGTATATGTAACGAGGTGTCATATGGAGAGATGGTCGGCTGTGATAACGAAGATGTAAGTAACAGCACTGCCTACTTTGCCACCTGTCCTGGTACTCCCCAATTATCGGTAATAAATTTTTTACGGACAGCAAAACAAGGAAATCTACAGGATGTTGGAGTAACAAGGATGTAAGATAATGTTACATAATGCTTTCTTTTCGCAGTAATCTTATATTCACTTATTTCACTGATGGCACAAAACTGAAAATAAAAACAGGGAAGTAGTATTTTAACCTTTTTTAAATAGAAGTAGTGAAATTAAAACTAAAGTAAAATGTCAAAAAAATACAAAGACTGAGAAAATTTAAACACATGAAAATAAAGCAATTTGCAGCATGCAAAATTGGGAATATGCACCTTGTAACTGAAAGCCCTGACCTCAAAGGAAAATGGTTAACACTAAATTTGTCTTCATGGAGGAACACTGACCAGTTGCTGGCTTGTTTTCATTAGACACATTGGTTGTACAATATAAATCTAATGGGCACCATAAGCTAGTGGACTGCCCCAAATTACTGTTGTACCAGCTGCATATGACCACTGTTTGTGACAGCAGTTGGCCTCACACAGCAGGTAATCTCTTGCCACAGGTAAACCCAAAAGGGGCAAGGATTCCTGACTATGTATCATAAGTGCAAGATGTCATTGCTGATTCAGTGCTTGAACCATGATATGTGTCATGCTCGGCAAAAAAAGTTGTAAATTTGGAGAAAATAATTATTTTTTATCTACTTTGTACATAAATACCGTATAAATTTTGGAAGTAACCAGAAAATAGGATCACAATATGTAAAATCTGGTGTTACCTTTTCTTGGTCAGGCATGGATAGATTCTTGCTGGTTACCATTCCCTTAAGAGACTACAGATCTGCCAAAAAGTGATCCCAAAATACATACATTTTCATTTTGTAGTCATGATGATTTCCTGGCTTACAATCCTATCAATATGTACCATGGTGTTATATGTCAAATCATCCCTGATGGAAGAAAGGGTGGTACTGATCCATAAATGCCTGGCACATTTTAAATGAAGACATAAATTCCAAGCACAAATGACAGCCATTTACCCACCTGATTAGATTTGGATTGTACTTGCTGCCACCTGATGAATTTTATGAATTTGTTCAGAAATACCTGCTGTGCAAATATTTTTGCAGCAGAATTTAGAATTTGATCTCTATGTTGGCCAATGGGCAGTCAGCATTTTGTTAAAAAATGTGCCCTTCTGTCTGGTATTGTTTTGCTGTAAATCTTAGTGATCGATAATTACATTGTTTATTTATTGAAGTATACATTCCAGTTGACAGATTTTATTGTTTTCTATTTGGATATTTCTTTGTGTTATATGGAGGCAAAATGAATTCAGTTAACAAAATATGTCAGTTATACAGCTCGATATTTCTCAAATAATATCAGCTACGCTTAGAAGTTATGGTGAAACCTGTCTTGAAAAACCATCCTTAGAGATGACCAAGTTGAGGTGTCAAGACAAGCGGTCCTTCATTGGAGGTATATTATTGGTTGAGGCTCCAATTACATTTGAAAAATGCCAATGACAAAGCAAACGTTGACTTGAAGCATGTTTAAAAATCATAGGTTCAGTATCTATGTATGCATACTGTAATGTCAATTCACCATAAAGGTGATGCAACTTTACGAATTAAAATTTTGGAAAGACTGAAGTTATGACTGGAAACAGCTATTGCCAAATGGTAAAAATTGCTAGCTCTAACTCAGTAAACTGTTTTCATATGATCCAGAATGGAATTCGAAAACTGTGTATGTGTAATTACTAATGGTATCAGGATACATACTGGATCACAAAGCATGTATTAGGAGACATAATTATGATGTTGCCACACATCTGGCAACTGTCAGCTTGGGTAAATTGCAAAGAAATTGGGACTCAATATTCACAATGAGTAGGTACCTTGTATGAGCATTGGCAACATATAGCATTATATAGCAAGCACCATGTGTATAAGGGGTCACTATTTAACAGTCAGTCAATGCAAACAACTGAACTGTGACTAATATTTACTATCAACATTCATTTATTATTATTTTTTTTTTCATTGCAGTGCCCGATTGAATGGTTCCACTATGGATGTGTGGGGCTAACGCAAGCACCGAAGGGCAAATGGTATTGTCCACAGTGCACTGCTGCCATGAAACGTCGAGGCCGAAAATGATGCTGCCTAACTGTGAGACACTTGTGATAGCAAGGCAGCACTGTAGGGCATGTAGTGATGTGATGTGATGTGTGTGTGTGCGAGACAAGGTACAGGACTGGTTGCTTACTGTGATGATGGTGATATCAGCAACCTGGTTGTGTGCATCGATACTGTATAAATCCATGGAACACAAGCCTACCAGTGACACCTGGAGGACACGAGGACTGCTCTCATTTATGGAATCATATCTGGCAGCAGCACAATCTTCCGGGAACTACCTACAATAAGGTTTTTTCATAGAAGCTGCTCTGTGTCAGTTTTTTACATGCATCGCTACCCACTCTAACCATTCTCGTAACTACTGTAGTCATTTTTACAGTCATGCTGGTTGCAGTTTTTTTGTGGATATACTATTTCTGGAGTCTTGACCACAAAAAACATCCCATGCTGAGTTTAAAGCACACAAATGGACTACAATAGATTCATTATCCTCTAAAGCCAAACATAGTGTTTGGGAGATAACACAAGAACTGCTTTTTTTGTGCCAAGTTTTTTAAATTGGACATGAGGCTGGTCCTGAAGAGTAACTAAATCGCAATTGTATTTGGGAGACCATGACAAAATCCTCAAAATTACTGGGCAACTTTCTGTGAATTTCATTTTAGGATATCAGCAGGAGAGAATTTGCTACTTTTCAGTGCTCTCCCTCCGCGAATGCATTCCCATAAAGCTTGGATGTCACCTATGCCTGCTGCATGCTAAGTTTCACAAAATGTTGATTTCAGAATTGAAACCGGGTCCAGCATCCTAACATAGTAAGTCAAATTGAGAGGTTCAATGTTGTGAAGGACAGGTGCAGGTTACCCAGGAACACATGCCTGCTGTTCATCCAGTTCTGCATTTCCAATGTTAGTACGTACAGACTCTGATATAAAGTTACAGCCGCCAAAGTCAAGGTGAAATTTGAGGACTAGAATTTCTGCACTGCTCATTGTTGGAGTTTGAACAGAGAGTTGAATACATCCTTAGTACATTTAGCAATTGGTCAAATCAAGGGAGCCAAATTTTAGTTGTTGCTACCTCAGATTATTGAAGTTATAGATGGAAACTTGCATCCAGCATAAATTGAGAACTATTGCAACCAGTCTCGAGATGACTAGGCTTTAAATGACCCAGTTTGAAAGCTATTGCGAACCCATTAAACATACATGTAGTGACCCAGATAAAAATCTATAAACCACAACTGCTAGCATGAGACTTTATGTGAGTTGCTTACTGTGATAATATTGGTTAAAAAATTGCATTACGACCGTGTCAGAGCAGTTGAACAATGTGAATGCCACTGTGTATGGAACTGATCAATTATCTCATGTAGAACTTGTATAAAAGGACAAAATTCCGTAGATTTATGTACAAAGAGGTGTGTTAAGTTCTCCTTGGGTGGATGCTGTATTGAACAAAACAAAACAATAAAAAATATGGTGAGAGTGTCGTATATATGTAAGAAATTACCTAATTGAAAATCTGTACAAATATAAATAATGATCATTACATTTATGTACAAAAATGTGTGTTTGTTTTCTTTTGATGGAAGATACTGTAGCACAGCCTTCATCACATTAAGTTAGGGCCATGTAAGTAGCCCAGCATAAAACTGCCCCATATCAGGTCACAGATCTTTGTTCATCCGACTCCCTTTGGGCTCAACCAAATCAAAGTCTTTTAAGGCCCCCCTGATGAGAGGCCACCACTCCATGCATCAAGTATGGTATTTTCATTTTATTTCTTCTCAAGAAAGGTCACCCCTTTCATAAGGCCACATTTCTGGGTGCACTTGGGGCAGTTGCTCCACTCTTTCCAACAAGCCGAGCAACCTGTTGGAAAAAAGGATCGAAGCTGCCCTCCGGCAATTGTATCTGCAACCGATGCTGAGAAACATCTGTCATGGATATGCTGTGCAACAACGCCAAGCATGGAGGTTGAGCACTTGAGGTTTCATTTTGACTTGCCGTTGCACCAGAAGTTTCAGCCATGTCTGTAAATGTAGCGGAAAGCAGGATCAAATTGCAGTTATGGGACCAAACTGTCCGCAGTACCCTTGGGATGATCTGTGGAGGCATAAAGGCATACACCCAAAGGCTGCACCTGTCCATGGCTAGAGCATCCACCGCTAGGGCCTGGAGATCCCAAATGGGCGAGATGTAAACTGGAAGCTTTGCATTTAAGCTCGTCATGAACAGGTTCACATGTGGGATACCCCACCTGGCCCACGTGACCTGAACAGCCCATGGGTGGAGCAACCACTCCGTCCTTACTGACTGACCTCTTGTCGCGAGTTGGCAGGCCAGGACATTTTGTTGTCCCGGGACATGCCTCGGGAGTGGCAGACATCCTGTTCTGAGTACCATCGTATGATGTGTCCAATCAGCTTTGGGGAGCGTCATCCACCTTCCCGGTTGAAGTAGGCAATAGCAGTCCTGTTATCGCACAATATTAGGACTTGTTTGTGTTCCACAAGGTCATAGAAGTGGAGGAGTGCTAGGCGTATCACCTCCAGTTCCAATCAGTTTATGTGGTGGGAGGCAGACTGCTTGGGCCAGAGGCCCAACGCCATCAGGCCCTCCACATGGGCTCCCCACCCAAACCACCAAGAGTCCATGTACATGGGGAGTTGCACCTGAAAGGGCAACATATGTCCTGGCGGGACCCAAATGGTCCACCAGAGGAGGTGCTGGCAGTCTTCTGGGAGGTGCCAGCGATCCTCCGGAACAACCGCCACTGGGACTTGGTAGCCATGGTCCCTCGACAATCTGTCCTGCTGGGCGTGCTGCAAGGGACAACGATGGAGGAGACCTAGGAGGACCTGGGAGTCCACCAAGGACAGGGAGCCTAAGAGGGCTTGCCACTGCTGGGTTGAGTGAAACTAATGAATCTGAAAGGCTTTGAGCATCAGCTGAAAGTCTCTCCCACTGTCTTCCGAGGGGCGACAGATAAAGGCAACCAGATCAAATAGAATGCAAGGAAAGACAAAGATCTGCTCCGTCATTTAACGGGACGTGGATATTCACAGTCTGGCCTAAGCATTGGCAAAGCTCCAGAACTGTCTGTGTGTGATGCTGCAAATCTAGCTGTCGAAGTGCCTGGTTAAGCCAATCCTCCAGGTACACAAGGATGCAAACGGCACTCTGGCAAAGGAGCATGGCAACTGCCTGCGCAAACCGGGTGAACACCAGAGGTGCTGTGGCAAGGCCAAACGGGAGCACCCTGAACTTGTACACCTGCCTTGAAATGCAAACTGCAGATACTGATAAGTCTCTGCTATTGGCAGGTGGAAGAACACCTCCTTGAGATCCAAACAGGTCATCCATTTAATGGGGTCGCAGGGCCATCGCCATCAACTGAGGCTTCGATCTTGAAGGACAGGACCTCTAAGTATGTGTTCAGCGTTGAGAGGTCTATGACCGGGCACCAACTTCTGTCCCACTTGGGGAAGAGAAAGAGAAGGGTGTAGAAATGAAGCGAATCAGGATCCCCCACCCACTCTTTTGTGCCTTTGCTCCAAAGTTTTTCCCCTACCTCTAGGAACACTGAAGCTTTGGGTTCCTGAGTGGGAGGTGTGAACCGCTTGGGTCCACGGTACAATGGAGGCCTGTCTTCACCGAAGAGCAGTGAATAGCTGTATCTCGGGGCATTTAAGATGAGCACATCGTCTGGAATGGACTCCCATTTAGCAAAAAATGCGGAAAGATAACTGCCAACAGGGTACTGTGTCCAAAGGGGTGGCAGGAGGCATCCCCGAGACTTGGAAGGTTCGGAAAGCAAGGGTCAGGAGCCCTGATGCTTGCCTGACTTCTTCACTTTGGCGAAATGCTTGTCCTTCTCGGATCACTTCCGGCTTTTCCTGGGACCACAAAATGCAGAAGAGGCGGTGCAGGTCAGAGGGCGAGGAGGCTAGGTCTGAGAGGCATGCTTCAGGGTGGCCCTGGAAGAAAGTGACCAAACAGAGTTGGTCAACGCCTTGGTCCATGTTTGCGCTGTGGTGCGTGTCCGAAGGTCCTGCATCCGATGAACAAGTACCCCCATCTCTGCTTCAAACGAAGTGCTGGAGAAGAGGGACCCCGTTCCCACTCGGTGGAAGATCGGGTAAGGCAACTGCTGACCCTGGAGGTAGGCATCCCTGCATAACAAATGCAGGTTCACCTCAAGCGTACAGGCTGTCCTAACCTGGTCGATAGCTTGTGACAACGAAGTGGCAAGCAATGACACCTGGCCAAGCCAGTCCCACACTGGCTCCATGATCTGGGCAGAGCACTGGAGGTCCTCCAGGAACCCCAAGGTGGCCAAGAGATGTTGGAATAAGACACCTAAGGAGGGAGCCCCTGGCATCTTCTTCCCATCTTTTGAAGGCCTCTGCAGATGTGGAGGACTTTGGCTGCTGAGCATCAAATTCCTCCTAGTCCAAATCCACAGGGACTGGATGTGAGGAAAATATGTGCTCCGCAGCAGAGTGCCACTTCCCTTGAACATCTGGCGGTGGGAGGAGTCGCCCTAGGCAGAGATAGCCAGCAGTCGGGGCCTCCAGGGGAACCCATGTGCCTTGTATCTTTGCCATTAGCTAGTTGTAGAACTCCGTTATGAAGGCTGAGAAGGGGATGGGGGTCCTAGGACGCCCATCCTCCAGGGACAAGCCCCAGCAGAACATCGTGACAGCCTTATGCTTCTTCACTGTGGGGACAACTGCATCATCACCCACCAGGCCCTGAATAAGGCCTTTGAGATGCTCAAGGCCCTGGGGTGGTATCTATGGGGGTAGAAACAGGTTCTGTCCACACCACAGAGCTAGGCTAATCAGAGCAATTGTGTGAGGGCCGGCTGCAAGCCTGTGGCCTGGACCTGAAGATGGACCAATCCAACAGTAGAAGCTCATCCTTCTCATCATTGCCAATGTCCAAAGACTCGTCGACAGTGAGAGGAGCACAAATGCCCAAAACCTTGTCAAACATTGTCTGATGGCAATGGGGCAGCTGCTTGTAACAGAAGCAAGTCTTCCATCAGCATACCTTGTGATGGGGTAGCAATGACTACCCTGGAAGTCGTCATCTCCTCCATCGCAGCCTGCATGCGCTGTTCCCAGGTTGGAATAGGGAGCAGCACTTCTGGGCGACTTGGTGCAGGAGCCACAACTGCTGCCGACTCAGAATTCCACTGACCAACGACCTGGTGGGTCTGATGGCCAGAGGAAGCCTGCTGGAGCTGTGAGAGCTCCTGAGCCTGGGGGTCCATCCAGAGCCGACTTAATGTGGAGGCAACAAGCTGCTCATCTGTGGAAGTCTGTTCAGGCGCAACCAATGTGCCGGCAGGGGCGGACGAAGACAAACTCTCCTCCCCCAACCGCTGCTCCTTGAGGAGCTCAAGCTCCACTTGCCACTCAAAAGAGAGAGGCAGGGTGCCTTGCTCCAACTCATGGCACAGTGGAACCACTAGAGACTCCATCCGGGATGAACCGGGAGGAGCAGCCCGCAGAGCTGACATGAGGGCTGGAGGTACCAGAGATGGCACTTGAGTTGTGGAAGGGGCCGCCATGGCAGGAGCCGAAGGCTCACTACAGGTAGAGGGTGCTACGATAAGCTTGGGTATCCTGTGCTCCAACACGCCTGGACTTTTGATCCAAGCTCTCAGACCCAGGAGCTCCAGAAGTTGGTTGGGGATTTGGTGTTCCCCGACTTTTGATCCGAGCATACGTGGAATTGGACACAGTTCTTGAATGTCTTGACGAGAACCTGTAGGTTTCCATTCTGGCTTCGCAAATTTGTGCTTGTCAGTATCTAAGCACTCAGATCGGGGGAACTGAGATCTCAGGAGATCAAACTTGCGCTTAGCCTGCCTCTTCGGACAGGACCCAAAGTGGTGGGCTGAGAGGAGGGAATGAGTGCCCTGAGCATCTCTGCCATGTTCCTAGCCATAGATTCCAATGTGCGGACAAGCCTGGGGTCAGTGGCTAAAGGAGCACTGGTCCCATGTTTGTGACTGAGCTAGGGGCATGTGATGTCTTGCCTCCTACTTGTGACTACATTGCCGCCTCTCCTTACTTCTCTGGGAGGTTTCAGGTGTGGAGATGGCAGCCTCCTGGGTTCATCTATGCTTCTCCAGTGGAGTCCCAGGAGAAAACTCATCAGAATCTGAGTTGAAAGCCAATCATTTGGCAGCAACAGCTTGCCACTTATGTCTGGCTTTGTCACTCTTCTTCCTGTCCTGCTTGTAGAGCAGCCGCTTGTTCTCTCCCTAATCGGCACAGAACTTGCACATTAGCTCACGAGAGCAACTATAGCCAAGTTGCTGATGACAACCATCATGATCGTCCCAAGCAGCTATAAAGTGGTTCCATGAATCCATCTTCTGGCCTTTTCCCAACAAGAGAGAAGTAGAAGTGGTCACTGGATCAATACCTATGCCTCGCTGACAAGCAGTGATTGCCTGGTGGACACTGTCCTCCCTCTCTCTGCAATTCGATGGTCGAGACGCCATCTTGAAAACGTCAGGTTCAAGCCAAAATGACCAGCTCTACTTCCATGTTTTCACAGGTATCCACAGATCAAATACACACTGTTCTGCCCACTAAGGAGTCCTGGACCACTAAGAAAAGATTTTCTGCAGAGGGGAACATGGATGAAGCATTAAAACAATGTTTGTGAACAAAAGTTGACAGAGTTTCGAACTCAATACAACCATTCTGTTAGGCATTCAAGGAGGAAGTACAAGGGGGAGCATGCACATCAAGAGTCACCAGTGAGTCCAAGAGGAACCTAGAGAGGGTGCCAGGGGACCGTCAGGTCTTTGGGAACAATCAAGTGAATGAATCCAACTTGATTGTGTTGGGTGGTTTGGCCAGACATGGAGGTCTTGGCAAGGCTGGTCGAGAGGCAAGTATACTTACTAATACTGAAATTCCGAAAAATTTCACATATTCAGGCATTCTTATTGATGTATTTGAACTGGACCTTTGAACGTGCACACCAATACCCAAGATGAAGGGCCACTTTATCCTTCAATTAATAACTTAAGACATTGAGGTTGCTGAAGATAGGGGTGTGTATTAAAGGTCCAGCACATGGGTGGCCTGTTTAGTCATGCATGAAGGTCAGCTGAGCACTTTTGACTCTGTCTTCTAGTTATTTCCACGTTAAATAATGGACTTTGGTGAAGTCTTAGCCTTTGTAGATTAAATATAGACATCGTGGCATGGTTGCCTTTGGTCTTTTCTCCGACAGAGAATTGAATGGAAATTAGTTCCAGCACAGTCAGCTCCCATGGTGTATACATCCAACCAATCAGTCACAGTGACATACCAATAGAACTATTTTGCAAATGGGTCAGAATTTCACAGCCACCAGCATAGAAGTCTGGATTGCTTTTGCAGTTCTTGGGACAAAGAAAAAAAAATGTATGACGATCCAAAGGATCTATGCCCCTGCCTGGCCTCTTTACTTGGCGTACCAGCAAACTGGAAGCCCTTTTCATTTCTGTACTTCCTACCAACCATTATTTGTACATCTTATTTTCCTTACCTTGTATCAGAGCAAAATTATTTGTAGCAGCGTACCAGGGACCTGCCTTATGGACCTGTCACGTTGGGGGCTAGGTGACGTAGAAATGAGGTCAAGGTCAACATGAAAAGACACTTCCTATGCCCACCATAGGATGCACTATAGTAGAAATTGCATCATTTGATCTTATGCAATTCATTAGATATCGGGCCATATGTACTGGTCACATTCAGGGGCCATGTGAACTTGAAAAGAGGTCAAGGTCAATGGCCAGTTCCCTTCATACTTGGTGGGGATGCGTCTTCTGGGAGGTTCCACCAAGTTTGTTCAGTAGGACACTGCAGTGGTTTAAATTAACACCAATCATTTTCATTGTTTGGGGAAATGTTAACAATGCTTTTCCTCTGAAACTGCTCAGCCAATTAGTTTCAAAATAACACTGGACTGCGCTTCTTTTTTTTTTTCAGTTTTCAAATAGGCGGTTCTACAATTCTGTTCTTCTCTTTCCAGTTGTTTGATTATTTGTTTTGTAATTTGACCTCTTATCAAAAGCCATGTGCTGGATTCTTTTCATACATGGTCAAGCTGTATGCCAATTGCTGCTACACCACATTTGTTTATTTGGGTGGAATCACTATCATTTCTTGATTTCAACTTTGGGTAATAATGCAATCAATAAAAACAAAACATGTTAACATGGTAAGTATATGAATAGCAGCATAAACAAATTTTGATGCATATGCAATTTTCTCCAAATTAATTTCAAGGTGATACGGCAATTCTAGTAAATACCTTCTGGGTGATAACTCAAAATGACTTTGAACGCTTTTTTGATCCTGCTTTATTGCACAGTGGCCTCCTTCTTACAAAGCCACCCCAAGTGCAAGGGAAATGTGGCCTTCTAAGAGTGATGGCTGCCCTTCTAGGGGAAATTAAAGTGAAGATACTCTACTTGCTGCAACAGGCACTGGGCTCTCAAGGAGCTGGCTTCTCATCAAGGGGGATTACCGATTAAGCCTGTGTAAGCATTTTACCTATCAACATTGGACTTCCTTGTACAAGCATACGTTTCTCTTGTCAATATCTGCAGCTTTTTAATAAACAAAACAAAAAGTACAGGAAAATGAGACTTTATTCCACAGATGATTCTGTATAACTGCAAAAGCATTTAACATGATCTATCATGAATTGACGCTTATAAAATGACTTTCTACACTGCAAGGCTGATGCAAATGAGCACACCGCATAAAGCACTTGGTCTACCATCGCTGATGCCTTCTGTTGTAAATAACTACATTATAGTGAAGAGGAACACTGGTTAATTTTCATATATACCGGTAGTTCCCAAAGTGTAGAAATGGGACATGAAATGACCAATGTGAATTTGATAAATTTGTTTCAATTTATAAGTGGCAATTGGCAGCCACTGATCACATTATGTGGAAAACTAATGACCAACTCATGGCAAAAGTGACACTGTTATTGGAGACACGATGGTGACAATGCTGTACTTTCACTACTCATTTCCATCAGACTGGCTCACTAAATGTGAAGGCCCAGCCTGACATCAAAAACGAAAGCCGGCATATCTGCACCACTGCTTCTCCAACATGTTGTTATCAACTGCAAAAATTTGCATGAAAATCAATTCAACCCTTGTGGTGCTCAGTCACTTGGAGAATCGATTTCCAGCAAAGAATTTGCTCAGCTGTCACCAAAAAGATAGTACAACCTCTTTTTTTTTTTTAAACCTTTTTTTTTCAGTTTTTTTATGTGAATTATGTATTCCACATATAAAGCCATGATATTAATGAAAGCAGACAACGATGGCCGTACATGTGCAGACAACAGTACTGAATAGGAGAAAAATAGAACGAAAGGCTTCCATGCCCCTTATTGTAATAGGGACAAACTGTGTGTGTCCACTTCTGACAGTACCGCCACCTCCTCCAGCCATACAGACAAGAACAGTATTTGTAACAAACAGTGGTCCCTCTGGTACTTAATTCCTAGTTCACATCACATCTCTACCACAGTTCCCCTTCCTTTTCCTTGGCAGGGACTTCAATCACTCGTGGTTTATCTATGATTCTGGCTGATCGAGTGCCCTTCTCTACAATTCCAATTATCCATGCCTGGTAGCCCTCCTGCTTTTCTATGTCCTTACAGAATGCTGCAGCTTGCTCTCGAGGCAGGGCAATCAACAATCCACCTGCAATGAAAGAAACTTCCCAGTAACTCATTCCATCCTGATGGATTTCTCTGCATAATCAATGAAATTAAGTTAAAATTTCACATTCAAATTCCTCATAAGGAACTCCACATTCATGTTTCTTGTGAACAAGAGAGCTATACACTTAAGATTCTTGGGTGAAACAAGAGAACTCTCATTTAAGTGTTGATACAGCAACCATAAATTCTGTGGCTTTTATATTGCCAGGCGGTCATGTTACCCTTGCCAACAACTGGAGCCTTTTCAAACTCAGGACAATATTAGTTTTATCCAGCTAATTCAGCTGACTCTGCATTCCTTTGTAGTACCTGGGTTACAAATCCAAATGTTTATGACCCGACTTCCATTCAGTCTAACGGTACAGAATGTCTCTTGTGTTCCTAAGAGGGCTCAACAAAATAAAATCCTACGCTCTTCAGTCTGTGTGTTACAGGATTTTGAATTTGATTTAAGAACACCGTTTATTACATGGAACTTGCCAATACTGTATACGCAAATTTACTATGATGTACCGATAGCATTCATGGTAGGTATGCAAATGATATGCATCCCATCACGTCATCAGAGGCAGCGAGAAAGGATCCTGAAGCCGATGCAACTATTTAATCGTTATTTAAGTTCACCCGGGATATGGACTCCTATAGTCCCAGAAGTTACAATGTATCTTTCATCGTTAGTCACCCAGTGTAAATAGCTTACTTTTCAATTTGTATTTTGATATTTTGCAAGTTTCACGGTCGAACAGTTGCAGCTATAATGGTAAAATTTGACATTTTTTGCTATATTGCAAGTGACAATGAGTGGCAAATACATTTTAGGGGAAATGGTTTGCCTAGGTCTTAGCATTGTTAGAAAAAAATGATGTTTATAGAAGTTTTATCAGGACAAGTGGATTTTGCATACGGGAAAGTGGATTTTGAAATCTACTTGCCCTGCGGACAATTGATTTTAAAAAAAAATTGTCAAGCCCTGTGTTATGTTAACATATAGATGTCCCCACATGCAGTTAAATGCATCAATTTGGGTGGGGTTTTTTAACACATTTTTGGAAATAAATGTCTGACAGTGTAAAATATGTGTCAACACAAACCTGACGTTTCAGCAGAGTGGCCCTGTAAAAGTCCAAACATGTTACCACATGCCTTACTGACCGCAGCCATTTTTGCAATGATGGGCAAGTTATGGATGACAAATCCCACTTCATTCTTCTGAATACGGGCCAAGTTACTGGCATGACCCAGCAAGCCAAAACCTGTCACGTCCGTGGCACCATGGGCATTATACTTGTGCATCAACCGGGCAGCTGCCAAATAAAATCGCAATATAAAATTGGCAACTAACATAAACAGAAACGGAAAGTCTGTTACGATTCTACTTACACTACATCATTCTAACTGCCAAATGAAGATAAAGAGACGACGTTGTGTGCTGTTGGTTACAAAGAATCAACTGGGAATTCAAATTCTCCCAGGACATCACATACCATTCACAGCCAGGTTGTGACATCATTCACCGCCTTCTTAAACATGCTATTGCCTAAGATACAGCAACAGTTTCTAATGAGAGAACATGAAATGTCTTTGCACAAATATTACAAAGATTTCCTTTTTTCCTATGCATATAACACACATGGATTTTTAATTCTGGTCTCCAACTTCTTTATTTTCGCCAATCATGAACAACAAGAGGACTGTCAAAAGTCCTATGCTAAGTTTACCTTGTGGGAAACACAATTATAATTGACAGCACAAATGAGCTAAAAATTGGGCATATAAGTACTTCTTATTCTATCACAAAGTAGCACTACAGCATAAATTTATTCCCTTAAACCAAGTATTCCATATTTGAATCTCAAATCCCCCAAAATATCAAATGATAGGACAAGGTCCAAACATGGAAGGATGATAAAAATTTGGATAGGTTGTAGACATTGCAACATAACTTCGCAATAGGTCAGAATATTTGAACAAACACTTTTTTTTAATTAGTATGTTTTAATGCTATCAAAAGAGATTCTTATCTAAAGAATTTCAAATGTTCATAAATTTCAAAGGCATATGAGTGTCTCACTGTTATTAAAGCACACTAGTGCATCAAGCTTTGTTTTGTTCACAGGAAAATTATGTTATCATGGCCATTGATTATTACATTATGTTACAATAGTAAGTACTCTAAGGACCACCTTCACAAAACAACACAAGTGTTTAAAAGCACCCTTTCGTGACACTGGCTTTTCATTTTTCTTTGTTAATTTACCTGCAATGAAAGCCCATCTGCCATATGCGACCACTTTTGTCTGGCATTAGGCTGATCTCAAACAGCAGGTACCACTGCACCAACGAATGCTGTACACATCCAGCATTCTGCCTTTTGAAGGTTACTTGTAATCTCTACTGTTAACACAAATAACACAGCTTATTCCTGTTTCATTGATACCTGTTCTGTTTAGCCTGGCCATACTGAACATTGCCCGCTGGTACGCTTTCCTTACATCATCTTCACTGACCACCAGTTTAATTCTGTTCCACCGATCAGCCTGGTCCAGCCATTGATAGGCATTGACAGCTACTTGTGTCCCCAGTGGTTTGGTTAAAACCAGCACATCTCCAACCACTGCATTGTCTGGCCTAAAACACAAAATGCAAAATACATGGATAATATACCAAACAGATCGAGCTTGGCACATATGAGGACTGCCCCAGGTCTCCATGGTTTTCTTTCTGGTAATGTCAATGAAACTCTATCCCTTCACTAATGCACCAGCAGTTGATAGCTATCACCATGACAACAGAAGATGTTGTGTCCAGGTGCAGCCTGTTTCCACAATTATTTCCTCAAACCAATCATTGATTGCTGTCATTTCCTCGTTTTCAATGTATCTTTGAAATAACATAATATATAGCTTTCAGAAAAATTTGACACATATTTTTCATTAAATTGTAGGTGGTCCCAGAACCCCCTAGCACCCCCCCCCCCCCAAATAAACCACTCGATTTCATGAAGATCCTTTGCCAAGTAAGTATGCGACAATGCTCATAGAATCTTCACATTTTGAGGCCACCCTTAAATAACTGTTGGTTTGTAGTTACATCTCTATTTAGATTTGGGGGGGGGGGGGTATTGATTGGAAAGGAAGTACTTTTCTATTGCCACAAATCCCTCAATTACCATGAAAGCAGTATAGAATAAAGAGGAATTTACTCCTCAGGGACAACAGTTACAGTAAGCAATGAATTTATAGTAACTATGATGAAACTGCCCTTGATCATCATTGACAGTTTGTTACTTTCAAACACGAGTAGGAGTTACATGTATTCTGATATATCCTGGCTGGTCACAATCCAGAGGTCTAAGTTCTGATCAAGGCATTGAACATCACAATCTATTTAATGTCACAAACTTTCAATGCCAATGTGCGAAGTTTTCCTTGGGCAATCCTACCTGCCCACTTTCTGAAACAAGAGAACTGTGTGAACAACCTGTCCTCAGCTGACCTTGACATTCAACACACAATAATTGTGACCTACTGTAAATGTGTATAAATTTGAATTGTTTTTTTACATTTCGGACATTTAAAGAGAAGTAGGGCACCAAAGCTATTTTTGGGTTACTACTACTACTACTACTACTACCACCACCACCACCTATCTCATAAGGGATGAGAAGTGGAAGCAAAAAATGTGAGTTTCCAATCCCTATTGACTTCCATGGCAATCAATAGGAATGCATGCATTAACTCACAGGTACCCAAATTGGAAAATTTATTGCAAGTCAGGGATCCATAGTACCAGCACCCAGTGACCAATTTTGATTGATCCTCTCACAAGCGGCACATCCACCAAGTTTCAGAATAATCTGAGAGACTGTTTTGGAGAAGAAATCAAAAACAGGGGAAAACACAAACACACACAAAAAAAGGTAAAAAATAGATCACAATAGACCCGTGGGCCTAATACTCTGCTGGCACTATGGCTATATTGCACCTCTTCATTTCAAAGTTGCGAGTCCTCAAGTAGCTTTTGAACATATAAAGATTATGTAAATTTAGTGTACAATGTATATGTCCACCAGAGGGCACTTCGCTCCACATGTAATAATAGCTTATTTGCGCAATTCCTGTGATGCATATTGTCGCATGTGCAAAGACAACAATGAGTAAGTCCTTAACTTTATGTCTCAGTGACCTTGGGACAGAAGATCAAGGTCACCCAGATTACATAATATAAGAGGCCCATAGGCCTGGTGTTGTGCTGCATTGACATGGATGTCCAAGCTACACTCTGCCATTACAAAATCACCTCTTTCAACTTTGCAAGCATGATGACCTCATAAAAATAGGCCAATATTACTGACATTATATAAAATTCCAGCTTTGGACATGGTATACAGGCCTATTGTTGCAAGTCTAATCCAATTACTTTTCCAGATATGGAATTTTATATCTTAAAACACATTTTTTGGCTCATAATTTCTGCCAAATTATAGGTGGCACCAGTAGTTTCATTATTAATTTAGACTTCGACCTCCCCCACAATCACACCAAATTTGTTGAAGATCTGCCCAAAATTAAAGATGCTGGAGTGTTAACAAGATTTTCATATTTTGACCCCTATACTGCATAACATTGTAGGTGGGGCCAGCAATATTGAAATGGACCTACATTTTTATACACCATATACATGTAAGTCCTAAAAGTTGAACAGGACTAACTTGAAAGCTGTAGATGGTATTGCAGTCCCAAGATTTTTACATTTTGACCTGAATATTACATAATACAGTAGTCCCTCTTTTGAGCGACCACCCCTAGCGCAGACCAAAAATAATCGTATAATGCAGGTGGTCGCTCATTGGAGGAACTCCACATGCACGACCTAAATGGCTCAACTCCTGGGCGGCCTTCTCCTAGCTGGTGGTAGCGAGGTATGCAAATTTCTGTCACCACCAGCTCATCATGATCGATTACGTATGCTTTGAAAAGAAATCCTTCATTAAATTTAACTATTACAACCCTTAAAATCTTTATTTCAATAAAGAAGTCTTGTCTGGGTGCTGAAAGATGTGTGTCGCAACTTGAAAATATTTGCCGGTCATGAGTTTTGTCTTTTTCCCCTTAGGCTCAATGAGTCAATGGGCCTGATGTATCACTCCATACGGAGCCTTCTCTTGGGAAGTAATGAGCTTAAATTGTTGTAAAATTGTTTTGATAGCATAACTCACTGTCTTATTAATTTTATTCTACTCGTTAGGTGGAGCCTAACTCAGCGTAATTCATAAGTTATGGATCAAAATAAGACTCGGCATTTTCCCACAGCCACCACGTGTGTTTTGGGCGCCATGTTTACTTCGATCTGAACCGTGGTAAAAGTAGATCGACCCACTTCGTCAGTGTCGGTCGTAGTCATGCAGCCAAGCCTGTTTTTGATCTAGCCAAAATTAGAAATGAGAACACTAAATACTAATATTTCTGTGGCTTTGCGCTTATATGCCATGGTTAGGTTAGGTTTTGCATGCAAAAAATCGATGACCACGTGGGTTGCCGATCTCCAGGAAAAGACTAAGATTGTTCCCGACATTTCCGGAGTTCGTAACCAACCTTTGTCGTGCATTTGGATTTGAATCATTTCAAGATGGATGATGTGAACGATCATGAGTGCGAGTGACCAAGTTCCCGTCACAAGTAAATTTCTGGAGATCATTATGAAGTTTAGTTCAGAAAACAATCTATAATATCCCACCATACAGAGACAGAAATATAGTGGTCGAAATCCTGTCAGATCTGCTGTGGAGAGGCCTGATACATGCGGAGTATGCCACATTCACAGCCATTGTAAAAATGTAAATAAATGGAAAGATCCTACGCGAGAATTTGAAATGAGGAATAGATACAGATTGATCAAATTAAAAAATTGTTTTAGGAAATTTATTGTTGAAAGAAGTCCTTCATTGTTCGCACTAACTAAGCTCAACAAGAATCATGTCAGTTTTATAACTGGGCCAGTTGCGTGCATGTGTTTTCTTGGCCGACTTGAGGCGTAATGGCTGAATATGGCTCAAATTTGTGTTGTGTGGTCGCAAAATCTGTTCATTTTGCATGGTCACTGGTCACGTTTAACAGGTGGTCATTCATAAGAGGTAAATTATTAAAGAAAAACAACTTTGGCGACCAAATGTGGTCGTTCAAAACAGGGAATACTGTACTATAGGTGGCGGCACCAACATTGATGACAACACAGATTGTTATACACTGAACTCCTACAGGTTACATGGGCATATGTCAAAAAATGTGGACTGGAAATAAGAGTTTCTGTCATAAACTTTTTAAGAATAAGAAAATGCTTTGGGGGGGGGGTCCTCCCCCAGAAAATTTTGAAATCCGGGATGGTCTGCAATGTGTTTTGATGCATTTGGAGCTCAATAGTTTGCATTTTTTTCTCGGTAAAAAAAGCCCAGGAACGCAGAGATGCTTTTCACTCGAAACATTACCTCTGCATTTCTCAACGAATATGCCGAGATATGCCAAGGTAAGGAGTGGGGTGATTGGTACCTTGGCGTTTCTCAGCAAAAATGCAGAGAAACACCGAGGTAAGTATAAGGGAAAAAGGCGCTTCAGCGTTTCTCAGCATTTTTGCCAAGAAACGCCGAGGGGAGAGAAGCATTGCAGCATTTCTTGCCAAACATGCTGAGAGAAAACAAACAAAGTTGATTCTCTTGTTGTTTCATGGTAAAATTGCTAAAAGATGCCAAGAAAAAGATTTTTGTACACATTTCCTCGACACTTCTTGGCAAAAAGTGCCGGGGATGGCCCTTTCTCAGCATTTTGGCTCTCCTCGTGCCAACCCATGCCAAGGACAGCTGTTAACTCAAGTCTTAATTCTAGGGGGAAAGGGTTAATTAATGAAATATTACACAATCTTTTGATAAGAATAATCGTTATCAAGAAGCCCACCCAGCATGACATCTCTTTTCACAGGACTGGAAAACCAGTTCACACTGTCAGGATAGATTGGCAAATACACAGACTTACATGATGAACTCATTGGGCTGGCAAACTGTTGTTGCCACTCCCCCAATGGTCATCCATGGATTGATAACTGTCTGGCCTCCATTGACACTGGTGCCAGCTTCCTCTGCCAGGTCCTGCAACACATGTACACATATGCACCATTCAATACACTGTAAATGTACTCATTTTCAAGTATATACATGTCACAGCTGTCACACTCATGCCATTTAACCGAAGTTTTAATGTCACTGCATGTTTCTGATAAACCTATGTTTAAGTACTATTGCATTTCGTTTTTGTTTTTATGGTTTTGTGCCATCGGCAAAACCAACGAAAATGAGAATACATTGAAACTAGGTAAATTTGGGTGCAAAGTTGTCTGGGAGGGGGGTGAGGGGTGGCACGCTTGCCTTTCACTTGTGTGACCTGGGTTCAGCTCTAAGCCCAAGCAGCAAGTAGAGTTCCTACAACTCTGACTGTGTACCGTGGTTTTCTTCCGAGCCATTCAATTTCCTCCACCTCATAATTAGGTAAGAAAGTATACACCAACATCTATGCCATGGATGATAATTAATCTAGTCTTGGCCTGCTTCACAATCCATGTAAAACACCTGGGTCTATACTTTGTTTTTATACATATTTTTACTATACAGACTTTGCTAACTTGTGTACTTTTTTTTCTTTTTTAACTTTGAACATGTATTTGTGATATTTGAATCAATTCTGCAGTGACATAGCTAGAGTATCTAAAATGTGTTTACACTTTTGATATGCTTAAAGTCAACGTGCCATCATAATTATAGCACTATAAATTCCTTTGATCAAAAATATTTCAAGAATCATTGAAATTTCATCAAGTCTTTTTTCCCCAGGGAAACTATCAGTCAAACTATCATATAGTGATGGACTATAAAAGGCTTTTTTCACAACAGCTCACCTTGAATCCCCGAATCATAAGCGGGACAACAACATCTCGTTCTTTCTCAGTCATCTTGTTGCTAACAGCCATCAACATCAGCATGTTGTCACATTCGGTAACACCCATAGCATACAAATCACTAAGCACATTGGAACAAGCAATTTTGCCCTGAAAGAGTGCATCTCATCAAAAGCTGATCAAAGTACAGGAATGTTTTACACAGCTCCAATACATACACATCCAGCTTGAGGAATGTGATACAAATCATTAAGCAAATTGGAACAAGCAATTTTACCCTGAAAGAGTATAGCTCATTAAAAGGTGATCAAAGTATAGGAATGTCCTACACAGCTCCGATACACATGTCTTGCTTAAGGATGTGCATCAGGTTAACTCAGACTTCCACAAAAAACAAAAAAATAGTAAAACACTCAAAGTACATAAAACCTCCCACAAAGTACACATTTCTGAAAAGTAAACAAACTGGAGATTGAAATTATATCATTGTCATTGGTGATGTTTGCGTTGCGTTTATACAACAATTGGAGAAAGACAACAGAACAATTTCATGGAAAAGTGAATTCCGCTTTTTTTGTTTTTGAATGTAGCATTAAAAGTTCTTTGGAAACACAATTTACTAATACCGCACAACAAAAGCGGGTCCTGTTTTTTTCGTCGTATTGCACTGCGGAACTAGGAATGTCCAAACCTGTGCTGATGACACCCCATTCATACATTAAAGTTAAATTTGGCTTAGTATTGTGACAAAACTAAGTGTTGTGTGAAAAATCTGAGACCCGCTTTTTAGTTTACCCTCTTAAGATAGTATTACTGCAAACTAGATGTTTTTATGACTAAAACTGTTGATGTTGAATCCAAAATGAGTTGGGGTACTATTAAAAAAGCAAGCAAGAGAAAACTAGCTTTAAAGAGAAAGCTGTCTTCAAGTGGATTAACATCACTTACTCGAGCTCAGATCAAGTGGATTAACATCACTTACTTGAGCTCAGATCGTTATGACACCTTCCCAATCTGACAGGGCTGTGTGTTTATCAATTATAATATGCTTCATCCCTAATACTTCAAACAATACTTTATTTTAAGGATACAAAGCAAAGTTTAGTACTCCTATGTCATTGTGGTCGCTCACAGTCTGGTGTTGATTGCTTGAGTCACCAGTAGGACGGACCAGATAGTGTTGACACATCGCTGCCCGCTAACACCCAAAACCAGCTGGTAGCGCAATATGTAGAGTCAGGAAGACAAGGCACCTTCTGTGGGCCGAGCTTATAAGCAGCATGACAAAGCTAGACTGCAAGCCATTTCAAAACAGCCTGGTCGTTATCAACTTTTTGCTTAACACACTGCTTACGATTAAAGTTACATGGAAATTGATTTCTGCACATGGATCTTTGATATTATTTACACAAAATATCTGAAAACTGCAAAAAAAGTCAGTTTGACGGCATTTAACCTGATGCACATCCATAAGGAATGCCATATATATACATTGTACATGTATATAATACATTAGAGAAGACAAAGCACCACATATTCATATGCATCATGCATGATCTTTTCAGCAAAAATCAAGCAACAACTCATCAGTCTAAAAAAAGGTTCTCTGTTCACTTCATTATTTTTTTTTTTTGCTATCAGTATAACTAAGTCTTTCTGATGTTGCTCACATAAAAGTAAGGCACTGTCTCACTGAACACAGTTATTACATGGTCATCACTGGAAAATGTTTCTCTGGGGGGGAACACTGAAATGTCTTATAACCTGGTTGATTCCAAATATGTACAAAGGGAATTTTTGGGAAAACTAAAGTGATCAGATAAGCACAATATATGAGTAACTTAGCTACATACAATGTAAGTAGTTTGTTTAAAAAAACAAAAAGAAAAAGGGAAAGAAAATGAATATGAAAGTCACATTTCTACCCCTTTAACTTCAAAAGCCTGCAACCACTTAATTTTACACACAACAGGCCTACACACACTTACCATCATATATGGGTCATCAACCAAAGGGTAAAAGAAATCTGTTGTCTGTACAAGGGAGAGGCCCCCATGGCGAAGAGGCGTAACACAGGAGTCCATGCCAATACCTACACATAAAGAAGACAATATTAAAAAGCATTTTTGAGACCACTTTTTTAAAACTGTGCAATTTGAGAATATCAATTGGTGATTTGTCTGCCAGCAGGAATCCTTACAAACGCTTTTTATCTGGTAAGCATACTTTCTCAGTCATTGATAAGCAAGATAAAATCATGGACTGATGATCTTTCAAAAAAAAAAATACATAGATTTTTTTTAAAATAAGAAAGTTAACCAAATTTATTCTGTCCCAACAACAGTGTGCTAGGGGTTAAAAATGCAGAAATATATCTATCTAAACAAACAATTTGAATAAAACTGTTGGTTTCCATTTTAAAAAAATCAGTTTTTCTGGTGAGGTACTCATTTTCGTGAATTCTGTCCATTTTCTACAATTGCAGAAAATCATTGGCCCTACATTTATACTTTACTACAAAAGTTGATTTTTATTCATTCTATTAAGGGCACATCCCTTTTTTCAGAAAAAAAAAACAAAAACAAAACAAAACAAACTTGGCTTTCATTGATAATGTTTATTTTCATGCTCAACTCTACTGCCTCTTTTTCCAGCCATATTTCATTTCGGTATTATGCCTTTGTTAGAATGCATGTGGTATACTAGTTATTAAAAAGGAAAAAAAAAAAAGAAGAAGAAAGAAAAAGATGATCAATTTAAAGCTATTGGCAAGTAGGATCTACTCCTGGGTCATCTTAATATAGCTAAGCAGCATGATGTCAGTCACCAGACCAGCAAAATTGAAAACATTTAACTGTTTAAGTCGGCTGGCCACTATCATGCCTTTCTTGCCAAAATGCATGGAGCAACACCAAGTGTGGCCCTACACATCTTAGCCTCATGCAAAATTTTAAAGTGAGCACTTTTACAGTTTAACAATAATCAAAAACAAGCAAAAAAGAAAAAAAAAGGGGGGGGGGGGAGCAGATCACATATGGGTATCCAAAGGCAAAGCTAGTATTCAATACAGGTGCATTTTGAATGAGATGCACATGCAGAGAAAGGGACCTGCAATGGCTTTTAGTCATGGAAGGGGGTGGCTGCGTCATATGTATACTTTTTAATACTATAGTCAGAAATGATATCATATAGTGATATACCACTTTACCTGTGTATTCTCAGTTAATGCCATATCATGGCCTTATAATATAAAAAAGTTACCGCTTTCAAAACAAATTTAATTTTAAGCTAAATCTTACGTGACATCAACACTCTGCATCGATGACATGCCCGCTTAGAAATAACAGTGTGGTTTCATTCATGAATTATATTTTAAAGTTATGTGGTTGCTGCCAACATACACATTCACAGCGACATATCTGTGCTGCTGCTTGGTCTGATAGTCACTCGACTGCTGTGCTCATCCAGGGCACGTGTCTGGACTTTAGGTCACGTGGCATACATAATTAGCCGGTTTGGACCCCAGGCCGCCATCTTGTTTTAAAGGGCCCAGAAAGGACATTCGTTGTTACTCATAATTTGTATTCCAGATACAAATTGCAGGATCCTTTCATGTCAAACTGATATAAATGATACAAATTTACTACTCCCCTTGTGTCTTACAGGAAATCCGACATTGATTAACATTAATTAAGTTTATAGAGCTCAACAGAAAAGTGTCCATTAGGAACGGGACAGACACCCCCGCCCAGAGGTGCGCCACTTCGGAAGCGTGCACACAGACCATACTCACCGATGCGCGGGACGGCCGCCACATATTGAAAATGCGACTGTTCCGCTTCCTGGGCATTATTCTCCTGTTGAAGTCCCTCAAGAAGTTTGAGCAGAACTTCTTGGGGGACTTTACACCCTCATCCTTTTAAATCGGAGAATTTAGTGAGTCGGAAATTTGGATCCAACTCGTGTGCCACAGGATCGAACGGACGTCGCAAGGCCATCTCCGCCTTACTACGGGCCTCCATATCCAGTTCGGATGCCATGTCGCCGTTAGAGTGGTTGGTAGTGCTCTCGCACCCCTCCAGACCCGAAGCGAAGAAATGACACGCAATAACTGCGTGGATATATTTTTCCCTCCTCAGACCAAACACCCCTCAATATGGCAGACCTCCCTTCTTTGTCTGGGGACCGCGTTGCAAGGAAGAAGTGCCCGGATTTACTATTGTAATCATCACAATCAATTGCCGAACTGTACACTCAGTCTCCCCGAGGGACCAGTTGTTTTTTACGTGTGGTAGTTGTGTAATTCAATCTTGATTTCAAGTCGCTTTATACAAAACGTAACAACATGAGTGAGTGCAAGTACATATAAAATTAGCAATTTTGAAATAATATACAGTTACGTAACACTTGTACATATACAGCGATATCCAGAATCTCAACATGAGAAAGAAAGAAGTAAATCAGTCTGTTCTCGTTAATACACAATCCAAATAGCAGATAAATATGGCAAATGGTACCTGAAGGAACAACCTCGGTTGGTTATTTACAACAATGTGCGGCACAAGATGCAAAACATGCAAGTGGTACAGCAAAACTGAAGCTATTAAGGAAAAAGTATAATATGTATATGTTTATTCTCAAAATTGTACTTAAGTTGAACATATCACAATAAATTGAACATATTGAGGGCTGAAACCCTAATGGGTTTATACACCCTCAGCTGCAGGTTTGCACAAATGGTTCATCACTATCAAACACTTTCACCAATGAAATAGATAAATGTGCCAAGTGCCCCACAATGTGGTATTAATTTATCAGTCACACTCTGACATATACATCTTTTCAAGATTTTTTTTAAATAGAGCAATTTTGTCGAACTGATATATATATCGAAAAGAGTGATACATAAGTTCTATGAGGAAAAATATGGAAATTTTCTGTCTGGTACTGTTAGAATATATATTTACATTTGTGGAAAATATATTTTGCTTGATTTTAGGCAAAATATCATTTCTTATTTTAAACGTAAAAATACCCGTTAGATACTTGTACAGATCCTCAAATTTCATGATATTGTAATCTTCAAATAATTGTGCAGTATGAGCATTATGTTGAGAACAACTTGTAATACAGATTATTTTCTTTTGCATTTTTAACCAGACAGTGTAGATTACTTTAATAGTTTGATGGCCAAGAGATATTACAATATGTAAAATATTGGTAAATAAGAGCATAATACAAATAAATAAGTGTTTTATGACCTACACTCTGTCTTAATTTTTCAGTACTCCAATGGCTTTTCTCATTTTATTCAAATATATTTGTCACATTTTCATCCATCCATACTCCTAGAAATTTAGTGTGTTCCATTTTAACATTCATAACACTGTTATGATAGTTTTTCCTTCCTGCATTCATCTACATTGAAAGATAGCTTATCAGCATTAAGAACAACTTTGACACTGAATTCAGTGTGACATTACTCCATAAATTTGTCACTAAGTTGGTATCATCTGCAAATAATAGACAGAAACAATCTGGACAGACAATGAACAAGTCATCACCAGAAACAAGAAATAAAAGAGGTCCCAAGATGGATCCTTGTGGTACTCCCCAAGTAACAACCAATGTGTCTGAATGTATACCTTGAAAGTGTACATATTATCCACCATTACACAGATATGAAGAAAACCATTTTAAGGGTATCCTCTAATTCCACAATGAAACAGTTTATTTAAGAGAATATTATGATTAACTGTATCAAAGGCCTCGGACTAGTTGAAAAACACTCCTAGTTAATATTCACAATTGTTCAGAACCTCTGTTATTTTGCTAGTTTAATAACTAACAACAATTTCAGTGCCAAATTGTTTTATGAATCCAAACTGAAGTTTATATATATTTAATTTATCAACATATTCCATTAATTGATTATAAACAACTCTTTCCAATACTTTAGAAGTCAGTAATCATAAAGGCATATAATTAGAGAAACATTCCATATCACCTTTTTTGAAGAAAGGGAAAACTTAGCTAATTTTGATATGTCTGAAAATACACTATTTTGGAGTGACAAACTTATGAGTCAAAGGTAATACATGTACGTACAATTTTAGGTGAGATATATTTTACAATTTTACAACTTTTGGACTTGCATCATCACAGCCAGGACTTAGATTTTTCAGGGCATTAATGAGTATATAATGTCATCTTCGGCAATAGGAGATGGAAAAAAGGAATTTACATACTGATCACAAAAATTTGAGTGTGGAAGTATGTTTACATTTGGAATTGTTTTGGCCAGATAAGCGCCCACTGTAGCAAAAAATATATTGAATTGATTGGCAATGTCTTTAGTTTATTAAATTCGATTTAAATCTATTATTTACAAATGATTTGCGTTTTGCTATAATGTCATTTATAACCTTCCACACTTTGGATAGGTTTTGCTTGTTTTGGCCAGTGATATTATTATGATTGGTAAATTAAACGAGTCTTACCTGTAAGGTGACGTTTGATTGAGATTCTGCCGACCTAAAAATAGAACTTAGGGATCACATTTGATCACATAGCAGTCCCCATACTTGTCTTGAATGTGGCATGTGGACACACCCAAAAAGGGTGGGTAAAGCATTAGCAGGGCACGCGATCCCTAGGTTCTATTTTTAGCTCGGTAGACTCTCAATCAAAGTTCATCTGCCAGGTAAGATTTGTCTAATTTACCAATTCTACCTCACGAAAAACAGCTCTTAGGGACCCTGGGAGAGCTTGAGAGCGGGTGTATCCATTTCCATAAAACAATATGAAGGACACAAACCTCATATAATATGATTTATTCCCAGTATTCACATGATAGTGCGGTAAACTGTAAAAATCAGACCAATAATAACAGCATGAATACAATCATCAAGTATATTAAAAATTATTTAAAATTGCCTGCAGAAATCACTGTCTGTAGCAAGAGGCAAGTTGTAATGCTTTTGAGAAGTGCCTTGTTTGCTCCACCCTGCTGTGCATAGGATTTGTAATAGATTTCACCATGTAAAACGTAAACCCGAGGCTGTCTACCAAGGTTACTGAATCGTAAATGTTTCTTTCACTGTCTGAAGCAGAGTGACCTACGAGCAAATTGTCATCAATAAATGCGAGGAAAAATGTGACCTTTCTTCCAAAGACCAGAGGAAAAAAGGGGTTTGAGCACCTTAGTGAAAATCCTAGGAGATGAAGTAAGTTCCTGGTCCAGGCACGTAAATTGATATAATTTGTTATCCCCCAAAATTCTCAAATATTTTTGATCTTCTTGTTGTATAGGGACTGAGAAATATGCATCTTTTACGTCGTTGGACCCAAAAAAGCAACCCTGTTTTATCAAAGTCAATGCCGTTCTAATTTAAGGGTATCAATTTTGAAATGGTGGTAGTCTATGCTCTGATTTAATGTTTTTAGATTCAATATGAGCCTAAAAGTCCCATCCTTCTTGGGCCAAAGGAAAACATTTGAAATGAATTCTCCACAACAATGTTCTGCTGGTTCAATGATATTTCTACTCAGCATTCTTGCCAGTTCCATATCAAGATACCCTTGTTCTATAGCACTGGGTTGAATAGGATTGGGAATAAAATATTGGTTAGGCACGGAAGTAAAGTCTAACTTGAACCCTGAAACACAGGAAAGTATCCACTTAATTATCAGAAGTTATGTTAGTCCAATTACCCAGGCAACCAGCTGTTTTGTGTGCCACAATATTGTCAACTGTATTTGTCAAAGCCATGTACAGTTAATCCCTCATTAGGGGGACCTACTGAGATGGCATTATGGCTACCTACCACTGCACAACTAGACTGGCCTGTGGGCATCAGCATTGGAGGCTTCATTTGGAACCCGAGTTGTGGTGGGTGTGGGGTTTTTTTGCGTTTGTTGTGGTAATACTGCTTGGACACAAAAGGCTTGTCTTTGTGCCTTGCATAGGATTTGTAGCATCTTAAGCCTGATCCCCCAGGGTGATGACCACTGGAGCTGTTGCTTCCATGTAAAGTCACCTTGTAATCCCCCTTTTGTGATTTGCTAATGTCTTTGATAATTTTGTTGAGATTATCGCCAAATAGGTGTTTAGTGATGGGCACGCTAGAGCTATATAGCCTTCTGCACTGTTTGTTTAGATCCTGCTTAAGGAACTCTCTACGTTTAGTATAGGGTTCATTGAATCGATAAGCCAAAAGTTGGAAGGAGTCCAACAGTTTTTCCAAACAGTTATCTTTGTCTATCAGTGAAGTGTACAAGTGTTGCATGGCGTTGTAAACAATGTCCAAAACTTGGACCAAGGGAATGAGGTCTTTGATGTAGCTTTCTTGTACCTTTTACAATGCGAGGTCACATTGTTGACTGGTACGCTGCACCTTCTCCCAAATCTCCTCGTTAAACCTTGATGCTACAAAGTTGTCCCAAGTTTTGTGGTTGCAAGCAGCTATTGGCCACATTATTGATCTTACTCTCAGACAGTTTCATTCTCAGTCCTTTGTTGAGAATAGCTGCCAGATCCGAGGAAACATCACCACAGCGTTCCTCCATGTCAAAAAAGCTCTGTAATGCTTCCAGTTTGATAGTTTTGTTGCCATCTGATGCAGATGGGCGTACCACTGTTATTTTAATCTTTCCCAACTTCTCCTGCACATCATATATCATATGCACTCTCATTGTCTGAGTATTCCTCGTCATTGCTTCATTGCCAGTCACCATCTCATCGTCACCATCTTTCATCTCGCCCTCCAATTCCGAGATCTCTTGGCGGCCATGATCATGTTGATTTATAGGTTGCTGGTCATTTTGGCTGTAGAGGCTGACACTCGCAGCAGGGGGTTTTCCTCTAGGCTTCTTGGACACAAAAGGCTTGTCTTTGTGCCCTACTCGTATTCATGATAGCTGGGCTTGCTTTGAGGAGGATGTGGATGATGTGGTGCCCCTGGTGGTCTAAGTGGTGGGGCTGCAGAATGGCAGCCCCCCCCCCCCCCCTCCGCTGAGTACCACGTAGAAAGGAGGGGCCAACTCCAATTGGTTGCCCCAACTGAGCAATGACAAGCTATGCCAGGCACAACTTGAAGATCCAGAACTAGCCGACCTGTATGAATGGACCGAAAAAGGCCTTCCCCCAAAGGAGGACATGTTTGGCCAAGCTCCAGCCCTCCAGAAGTTCTGGCTGTATTGGCCTCAAGTGCATAGGAGGGATGGGGTTCTCTTTTATGCCTGGGAAGCTGATGGTAAGACCCGTCTGCTCTTACTTAGGCCTAAGAGCCTTCAGCACAGAGTCTTACAAGCGAGTCATGATGCCTGTACAGTTGGCCATCCGGGAATAACAAGAACCCTTCACAGGTTGCGCCTCCACTTCTACTGGAATGGCATGACAGTAGATGCTGAGGACTATGTGAGGGTTTGCCATGAGTGTGCCTCCTCCAAGAAACCCAATCACCAGCTTCGCTCCCCTCTGCAACCATACCAGGCTGGCACACGTATGGAGCGGGTTCATATGGACATCCTGGGACCCCTGCCCAAGACAAGGTAGGGGAACTGGTACATACTGGTGATTATTAATCAGTTCACCTGCTATGTGGAGGCCTACCTCCTCAGGGAACAAACCCCACTTGCAGTGGCCAAGAAGTTTGTCTATGAGTTTGTGGCCAGGCTCGTGACCCCCCTTGAGGTCCACACAGAGCAAGGAACAAACTTCACCAGTGAATTGATGCGCAAAATGTTTGAGCAGCTATATGTCTCCAAGACCTGAACCACACCCTACAGGCCCAGCAGCAATGGGGCAGTGGAACGCTTCAACTGAACTTTGCTCCAGATGATCCGGTGTTCTATAAACCAACATGAGCAGGATTGGGACACCCACCTCCCATTGCTCACTGCAGCCTACCGTGGCACCCCGCATGCCATTACCAGCCTAACACCCAACCGGCTAATGTTTGGGAGGGACACATTGTGGCCAGGTGACCTTGAGTCTAACAGCTGTGACGAGACTTCGTCAGACCCTGCCATGTTTGCTCAAGAGGTAAAGAAGGCAATGGATGAGACACATAGCTTTGCCCAGCACCAGCTCAAACAGAGCCAAGTCCACATGAAGGGGCACTATGACCTCCGTGCGGCCAAGTGTCGGTTTCAGGTCAGTGACCTTGAGTACGTACAGAATGGGCAGATATTGGTGGGGAGGAGCCCAAACTATTTTGGATTGGCCCCTTCATTGTCGAGGAATGCCTAACCCCAGTACTCTACCTAATCCGTGACCAGAAGGGGACAAAGGTTAGCACCTTCACCTTGACCTTAAGCTGTACACCAGCGATGTCATCACAGCTTGGGCACAGCACGTCCACCACTCCCTTCTCAGGAGTCTGGTAGAGCAGCACCCTCCTTTACAGATGGTTCGAGTCCACTGCCAACTCCAATCCCTCAAGCTTCTAAGCACCCTGATACACTACAGTGTGACCAGGCTCCCTCTTGGGGGAACTTCCCAGTACTCAAGTCCCAGGTAGGGCCTCGAACATAACCGGAACTGAATCGGTCACACCCCATGGTGTGCTGATCCTCGAGCCCGACAAGTCCCATGGCCAAGGTTCAGACAGTCAACGAGACTGCACAGTTTTCCCAAGCTTTGGCAGCTTTGGAAGTAGTCCCTCTGGTGGCTACCATTATGCCACTGTACCTGTTCCCCCATCCCCCGGTCCCTCCTCTCAATCCACCTAAACCTCCATCATGCTGAATGGACAGTTGATGCCGCCCATTGCTCTAGCTGGCGGTGCACTTGCACCCATCCGGAATTGCAGAGTCCAAGCCAGCTGCTGCCAATAGCGCGGAGGAGACCCAAGCCTCTCATGGTCCAAGTCCGGCTACCCGTCCCCTACATAAGCCCCAGCTTAGTGGCATCTGATCTGGAACGGTTGCTTGGGGGCCTAGTGCCCTTCCTTAGCCTGTGCCAATAGCCGAGCAAGGCCGGCCTGACAGTCCCCTTACCTGCTAATGTCAACCCACCAGCTGTGAAGATTCACTGCAATGGAACTTCCCAGCCTGCCCAATGGGAACTCCCATCCCCACTAGAGCCTAGGCCCAGGGTCACAGAACTACCAACAACCCCTATAGCCCCTCAGTTCCAGAACAATGCCCTGGAGCCTACTCTCCTGTGGCAGTGGCCCACGTTGCCTGTGACCCGATTGCTAGGCCAGTGGGAGGAGGCTGGGGAAGACAGCCTTGATTGGTTATCTGATGCAAAGGCCTGTTTGTGCCTCAACCAGTTGTTGGCTCACATGGAGCCAACTCTGAGCTTATTAGGAGGCTCATCATTAGGGTCCACAGGCCCCAGGCTGCGGAAGGCCCAACCACGTCCCCTGATCCAGACATTGAACCTTTGGTCCTTGACACTGCCATGGGGGGACTCAGCCATCCTGGGGGTCTGTGACCAGCTTTGCCTCCCTCCAGGACCAACCAGATCTCCCACTGGATTGGGAGAGAGTAGGACTGGATGCTTCCTCGAATGAGGAAGACCCCACCATGCCCTACCTGCTGGCCCCAGCCACCTGGGCGCCCAAGGGATGTAGTCTCGGTCATCACTTAATTCACTACCAAACTCAAAAGACTTGGAAAGTGCCAACTTTCATCACATGATCCTGTTATCCCACTGAAAATTTCATTTAATAGGCTGATAAAGTCATGGGAAAGACTTGGGAAAAACCTGCAAGAAAACACATTCAAGTTTGGGTCTGAAAGCTACCTAGAACAACATGAGAAAGTCCTTGCATATTTATAAATTCCCAGTTTCAGCTGTTCATTTGGCATGCAACCTTGAACAACTGAGAAAGGTAGTGATATTCACAGTCATTCCAAGTTTCTCTTGTTTGCAAGATTTAATTAGTATACATGTCCAGATTCCTTCAAGAAACTATGAAAAGACTTAATGTGGGGAGGTATTCCAAGCTTTCGATCTCCAGAGGGCCTTCTCAGTTATTGTTCATTATCTCTCAAGCTAGACTTGGAAGTGCAAGACTGACAGGAGCAACCCCTGATCTGCCATCAATTAGTGGTGACCAATCAGAATACTGCATGCTCCACCAGGCACTGTTTATTGACATCATGCATGGTGTTTGGCCATGTAATCATAATTATAATTTTTGGCTCAATTTAGTACTTGTACGAAAAACATGAACTGCTTAAACTATAATTTCACATGGCAACCATGAACGAATGAGAAAGGTAGTTATGGTTACAGCCATTCCCAGTTGTTGTTGACAAGTGCTCATAAGTACTTAATGAAGTTATCAAAAGACTTCGTTTAGGTGTGTATTCCCAGCTCTAAATCTCGGGGGGGGGGGGGGGGGGGAGGGTAGCCGCAGTGTTGTTCATCATCTACTTGTCTGGACTCTGAAGTCTAAGACCTGGTCTGCTTCTTTTAAACAAATAAATATTTTGCAGAAACAAACTGCATATTTTTGTTAAACTGTCAGGACATTGTAACTTCTGCAACTGTACCTTGTGCCCCCCCCCCCCCCCAAGTCTACATCATAGGCAAATAGGAAGCCTACGACAAATGAAAACACTTCATATGTTTACAGATATGTGGGTTTGGTATCCTGATGGGGATTTTGTTTCACTGAGCACATGAATAGACTAGCATGCATGTCATTTAAGTGTATTTAAACACAATTTGTGTCATAGACACCCAAGGCTTGTTATTCTTCTCTTTCCTTGCAAGGAGCAAACCTGCAAACCTTCCATCTTTTTTCATTTTTTTAACAGTACAAGACTCCTTGTTTGAGTAATGTGACAGAAATTGCAAATTTATCTCTGATCAATATAACACAACACAGCAGAAAATATAGGCTGCAAACCAGCAGCATACGCAAAACAGAGTTTATATCATTTTATTGATATTTTATTTTGTTAAAATGTTAATGTAGCAAAAATGATTGTAACAGAAATGACCGGGTTGCATCTACCAATATTCTGTGGTTTTAAATGCCTGATATCAAATTGCTCTTTTTTCCCCCATCATATCCAAAATATTTTGCCTCAAACTCTAAGATATAAATGCCACATGAAACTGAAATCTTTTCTGACACCCAAGTGCGCTCTGCGCAGGGACTATAGTTGTATATTCTTGCTCAAAACTTGAAATGTAAAGGAAATGGTGATGTGCGGTTATGACAGACAAAATATTTCAAGGCTAAATATTAAGCAGATTTTAACAAATTCCACATTTTTGTTTCATTTAGTGCACAAATTTACATATAGATATGATGGCTGCCTAGTGTTTTCAACGAGAGATTTGGAAAACTTTCACTGTGATATTCGTTAAAGTTTCAGTAACAGCAGTAGACATGGCTAATTTGAAGCATATATATAAGCCCTTTTAATTGGTACTTGGTACTAAAGTGGACAAATTATACACTCAGAATTGAATCATGAGTAAATATGCTGATCACATGTACTTTATTCTTGGACCAATTGACACCAATTTGATGCTTTTCTGTCGATTGACACACACACACACACACAGCATAAAATACATTTATACATAAAGTACATGCATGCATACATACATACATACACACATTTGTCCCAAGTTGAGAAAACTTCCCACTAGGGTAGGTCTCTGAAAACAAGTGGTCGTGATTAGAAGTAAAATATAGTACTACCTGCAATTGAATATTTCTTTTCTTTTCTTTTTTTTTTTTTTTTTTGCAATTGAAGACCACCCATTTGGCCAGGCAACTGGCACTGTGACATGGAAATAAGGACAAAAATGTTTAACAATACTGGTCTTGAAAAGATATGCAGGCTCTTTGTGGAAGTGGTACATGACATGTACATATAATTACATGTGTGGATACAGTAAAACCTGTCCGAGTGGGCACCTCCCTTGCATGGGCATCTGTCTTTAGTGGGCATTTTTCTTTGGTCTTTTGTTTTCTACATGTATTATACTTTCTATGTTAAAGGACCCTCTGCTAAGTGGGCATCTGTCTTATGTGGGCAGTGGACACTTACTATCAGAAAGCTGTTTTTGAAAAAACAATCAAAACTTCCACGTTTTGCTGGATGTTTATTTGAATATTCTGCTTAAACCCAAAGGAACTTGATTGTTTGATCCCTCAAGCCAACCCTGCACTCACTCGGATAAGTGGGCACATGCCAAAAGTGGGCACTTTTGCCTGATCAATAAGATGGTCATTTAACATAGGTTTTACTGTATGTATGTATGTCTATAAATTATACACACACGCACACACACACATATATAATGCATGAAACACAAGATTTTAAACGACAAACATTACTGGATTTCTAAAATCCTGAACCATGTGTCAGTGAAATGGGAGCACCAGAAAGACTGACGTCTGTCAACACTTATTTCCATAGTGCACCACTTATAATGACTTTGATGATATAACCAATGACTGAAAGTCAAGAGTAATCTGTAAGCACCAGGGGTATAATAAATATGTAAAACAAATATAGATTTATAAAAAGAAAATTACAAATATGTTAAAAAGAGATCAATAGTGCATTTTATGGAGAGATATCTAAAACTTAAGCTTATAATAAATGTAAATGTCATTTTCTAGTGCTCCCATTTCATTCAGAATGTGCTGCTTTAGTTTTCTCTTCGAAATATTTTTAGCTGTGCTCTTTTGTATTTCAGGTAGATTCTTCCTGACTTTAATACCATTAATTTTGAAGCTGAATTAATACTAAGTTTTTACTTCTAGAAGAATATAAGCAGTTTTGTTTCTTCTTGTTTGAGCACACAAAGAATTTAAAGTATATTGTGTCCTTCATGGATTATGGAGATACACCTTTGCTAATGCTGTACACATGTAGAAAAAAAAAAAAAACTCTTTTACTGACATTCAAACAGTTCAGTTGTCTGAACTGATTGAAACCAACAGGAAATCTATTATGATCATCCAGTACAAACCAAATTTTGTTTTGAGCCGTTTGTAATTTATTCTTAAGCTTTGATTCAAGAGCTCTGAACCAAATATTGCATCAATAATCTGTTTACTTTTGGTCTCTTCCTTGCGAAAAATAGAAACTATGACGGTGCTTATCAGAACCACCATAAATACATAACACCTTGTGGCAGAGAATTGGGGTGGGCCATCTGGAGACTCGGAAGGATTTTATATTTGGGGGGGGGGGAAACGCTGGATACATACTAGCACCCTATACATGGGGATATGCACCAGTTACATGTTTAAAGATTTGAACATTTATTTTGAAAAAATAAATCACATAATTTTCTTTATTCCAAAGTTGTAAGAGCCAGAGGAAAGATTCAGAAACAAGTAGGCTACTGCTTACCCATTTTTTTTTTCATCTTGCAGTCATCCTGTTCTTCCTTTCCTCCTCCTCCTCCCCCCCCCCCCCCCCCCCCCCCCCCAAGTAATAAAATACATGTATGGAGCACAGTTGTTAGGAATAGCCAATCATTCTCGTGTAGTTAGGCAATTGTGGGGTTTCCATTGGGCCAATTTTCCACATTCCGTGCAACAGACTTCACAGTGAGGTTGCATACAGGATCTCATTATCCATATTCTTTGTGGGGCTTACCTGGGTTCATTCTCTATGTTCCCTACAATTACAAGAGCAACAATGCCACATCTTCCGTGTAGTTTTGAACAAAAACATATGCAGTTTGCAAGCGGGTTCATTCTTTATGTTCCCTTCAATTTACATCCAAGCACATGGGGAGGGGAGGGCAGGAGAAGGGGGAGAGGGGACGGTGCTTTCCCAAATAAATCAGCAATGTGTGCATGTTTTAAACCTTGGTGTTCTTTTCTCCTGCGAGTTCATTCAGTTCCTGTTCTTCATTTCCAGGAAATGTTCCTTGTTCCCAGGGCAGTTTGTAACCACGTTACATGAAGCCAATCCTCTTTAGGGTTCCTAATTTTTTTGTCTGCCATACACTATCCACACAAAAAAGGAAGTTGACACTTTCATAACCATATTGTCAGTGATGCACTCGGTCACAATCCACTGGCAGAGGCTGGCTAAATACTGGCTGTGTTAACTCAACATTTCACAGGATAGAATTTATGCTGGTGTCACCTATTTTTAAGTCATGGATCATTCTGCAGTTAAGTAGAACCAGCTGTTAACTTCTTGGTTGGAAATAGAGGTGGGCACAAAGACATATCACACTTGCAAGACATGCTGCCAGTCAAAACACACACATTCAATCTGACACCACTTTTAAAATAAATTGAGGAAACATACATTAGATGATACTCTGATTGAACATTCAGCCAATTCGTGAGGAAATATAGCACAGTTAAGGTTGCACCATCATATACACAGCAAAGTCACAAGTCATTCTCACAAGGTCACTTGTACTAAATTCTGTAAAGTATGCACCCTATTCCACGTCTCTTTGTCTGTGTGCCAACATATACATTTTGTTTTTCTTGGAATTCTTTCTTTGTTCCAATTTCCTCCAGAGCTTTTCTTGGACACCGTCATACCCCCAAAATGCCAAATTTGTCAAGACAATTGACCTAGCAGTGAAATGGTACATATTGCATGGTGTAGTCAAGATCTTCAAAATTATGCAAATTAGGCACTTTTAAATCTTTGATGGTATCTTCCAAAACTATTATACACAGAGACATGACTATAAATGCTAGCTATAGGTTTGTGAGGATGAGCTATCTTATGCATGGTTTCACATTTGTAGCAATTGAAATGGACACCAAAGACAGCATTCAAGATGCACAATCTCTTTTCAGCACTGGGGTCATGCACTTTGTTTTCCACAACCAAGTGGTCTATAAAGAACTCTTCCTTTTCAGAGTAAGAGGGAAAATGGACTTGTCACAATCTCAAGGGAAGTAGTTGAGCAAACTAAAGAATGCTTTCTCTGTCTATTGGTAAGACTACCCTCTGTGTTACAGACCGCCTCCCCTTTGTTAGGGTTGCAGGATCGGCACGTGCATGCCACTCAACTTCCTCTGGTGTGTGTACCTTAACATGAACACAAACTGGGTCACTAAATCTATACAATTGAGGAATTGGGCCCGAATTAGCCACTTACTCTTGATGACTCCTCTTTGTTGTCTTCACATTCCCAGACCTGTCACTCACATTTTGTCATGGTTACAAACTGGCCATTCCTGGCATATTTATTCAATCCGACTAAAAAAAAAAAAAAAAAAAAAAACACCACAAGCAATTTTCTTTTCTTGAGTTTTATTCTTATTTACAAATTTGCTACATAATTGAGCACAAGACATATGGAATATTTACAGACAAGTTACAGTATACACTCCTGTGGCCCAGCAACTGCTTCACAAATGGTGTGCCAGTTCTTGATCAACTGATCTAGAATGCTGGCTTGATCATTATAAACACATAATGGGACTGCCTTTTGTGTTTGGTAAGATCATGTCCTCTGCTTTGATGTAGCATCTTCTCTGTGGACGACCACACTCTTGATGCTCTCCAAATGTTGCACACAAGTTCACGCCATTGTGTGGCACCAACATTCTATGTTTCCAAAAACATAAAACATCCCTCCTAGTGTGCTGCCTGATTTGCTAAGAATGTGTTTTAGACTGTCAACATAATGTCCCTCATTTTTACAATATACAATCTTTAGATATGCAGACAAGTCAAGTCACTCAACCTCATTGAATCTGACATACATCATCTTTTTGACAGTGTCTTTATATGTTTCTCCTGGAAGTACATTGTAGTTTGAACCTCTGGCACCAAGTCCTGCTGTGGCAGTTCGCCGTTGCGCCTGCAAAAACCAATAAGGCCATAGTGTTTTATCTGCATGTCACTGATTCAGTTTAACACACATCAGGTTATGCAACTGATTAAAGTAGCTGCAGTAGAATCTCCAATTAAGACCATCTCCCATAAAGACACTATTTCTATATTGAGACCACCAATTTACAGACACTTTTTTGTTTAACCTTGATCAAATTATGTCTTCCACTAAGACCACTCCTCTATTAAGAACACATTTTTTTCAGTTCCTGAGGTGGTCTTAATAGGGAGATTCAACTGCATTAACAATTTTAAACTGATACAACCTACTAAAGTCATGTGCAATAATGCTGCACCAAGTTTCACAAATATCTGTACATCACATAAACAAGAAACACTAAAGTATCCTGTTCAGCCACAATTACTGTCTTCTAGACCTCGAGGAGTGCCCTCAAATGTTTCTGCAATGTCTTCGAGAGAAACTACTTTGCCTACTTTAGGCAGAAGTCTTTCATGAATTTCATGTTACAAAGCTGCATATATTAATTGGTCTCTGCCAACTATGCACCATTTTATCACATTTTTAAAACTGTAAAAGTAACCTTAATCACAGTGAAATAATTTGGATGGCTGACCGAAAGGTATTTCTGACTGCAAATTGCATACCCTGTCCAGTAATTTTTCCACTGAAGTGATGAGTGAATCAGATGTATAACTTTCAGAACTGGCAAATGGATTAATTAATATCTCACCCAATCGAAAAATATGCTGCCCTCATAAAGTAGTAATCAGTCTTGCTGTACACTTTTTAAATTGACAGCAACAACTGAAAGTCGCTTAGCAAATGCAGCTGACACGCATGACATAATGTAAGAATATGCAATTCCAAATAGACAATCACAGGGGTGAAAGAAACAAAAGGGTAAGCCACTAACCAAATGCTACATACAACTGTTGCTGGCTATGCAATATATTTGTCCCTATCCATGTTATCCTGTGTGATTTTTCTGCTTTGTCTGAATGGCACTGTCTTTTTCTACAAACTGTATAAGAAGGTCTTAAACACAGTAAAAATTATGTAAATAACGACATAGAGAATTCACTTCACAACTTGTATATTGCAAACTTACCTGAATTGGGTCAACAATTCCCTGGTTTGATTTTCCAAGCCCCTGGCCAGAGTTCCAGCCCATCTTTTGTAGAAGTTTGCTGCCAATGTTGTCTTGACCAATTCCCTGACTGGTAGGCTGCTCATATCTGTCACACAAACATTGCAGATCAACATACTGTTTCTTCATACTTATGCTACAAAGTCGTATGTCCTGCAGCTCTTCCATATCATCAATATAAGAAATCTGTTGGCCAAGTTTATGTCTTGTATTTCTAACATACACATACCCACATTTTGAATTCTGTTTTCGCCATTATGATACGCTCAACAGATAATTCTGAAGACTAGGTATATCCACCTAACAGATTATCAAGGGTCTTCACTGACCAGCACACATTTTGGAATATGAATACTTGGACATGTATCTGTACGAGTGGCTCTGTGCATCAGTTTAATGTTTAACCGAAAACAGTCTGCAGAGTCACTGTTTGACCAGAACTGAACACGTGAGGCTAGAGTTAACCAGAACTAAACCAGGACTTAATGCCACAAGGCCACCACTTTTGGTTCCTGTTCCAAAGTTTTGTTTATGTTTCATTATAAGAATTATGCGGTACATTACGTCTCAAAAAGCTTCGTTCGAAATACAGGCAATTTATGATCTATGCAAGTAGGTGCTGGGGAGACAAACTTTCTTGTCCTCAATCTGCAGGTATTATTTTCGATGCTATATGAATCATAGCTACTTACGGCACAGGTGCCTCCTCTCGCTTTCCTTTTTTCTTGGGCAAAGGTGGCTCTGGTGCCCCATAACGCTCTCTCCTTTCCTTAGCTCTGTCTCTATACTGTGCCTGGAAACAGAGATGTTCACATGTGGAAAATGCCAATTAACTTTTGAAGAATACTTTGGGCACCAGCATGTGACCAGGAATACCGGAAACTATTATAACAGCTGATCTCCAAGGTTCTCCCTTCAGAACTTACTTACAATATTACACAGTAAAGGGTGTTTCCAAATTTCAAATTAACTGACAGCATTTTGTCATATACAAATACTTTTCTGCGGAAGTTAACCCACTTAAGGCTACATAAATGGTATCTATCAGTTAGATGACAAAACGACTTCTGGAACTTGCATGATGACCCAATACTTGACAAATATGAATCAACAAGATAAAATACAAATCAAATCCAAAAATGAAAGTTGAAAGTGATGACACTCTCAAAGTAATGCAGACTTACCCCTAGGCCACCTGCCTTTGACTTCTTTAAATCTTCAAGGTTACTCTGTCAAAATAAATAACACAAAATACTTTTCCGCTCTTTGTCATGCCACAGGAAAATAAACAGCTTCAACTCCAACCCAGCAAGTGGTATAAATAGTATAGAAAAGTCCTGTAATCCTCAACCCTGCCCAATACCACTGCCAGCACTTACACACAATACAATGTGGTCTTTAATCTAAACTGTTCAAAAAGTTCTGCTCCATGTAATAACTACTATCTTCACCATCAAATAGACCTCAACTGGATTCGACATACTCATGCAAATGAACCATAAATGTCCCAACATAAAATCAGTAAATCTCTTCATAGCTGTCTACAACTACATTTCGGGTGGAGTTTTAACTGCAAAACATCATTCACCTTCTTGGCAAAAGTATTAGACCACTGGGGATTTGAAGTGTCAACATAATGCTTTTTTGATTGCGTCAATGTCAAGCATTACCTTGTGAAGATCAGACAGCTGCTGGTGCCTGCGAAGAGCATCTTTTGTCGGGAACTGCCTCTTACAAAGCAAACATGCCAATTTAGACCAGTCAGTTAATTTGGATTCATCTGGCTGGCTGTCCTCCGGTTCCTCTTCTGAGTCACTGTCACCACCGTACGAGGCAACTAGTCCCTGGCCTGCCTCAGGTTTCGCCCCACCAGGCTAAAAAAGAAAGGCAACAATTTGCTGCTTTGTAAACAACTGTGGCAGTTACACATGTCGAGTTTTCATAACATTAAATAAATTTAAAATATGGTTAAGGACTCTAGTTACAAGTACTGTTTATGAAGAAAACTTTTGAATTAGGAATACGACTTCAACTTTACGATTTTTTTCACCCTCAATTTGTAATCATGTAGCATCATCACTGGACTGACACTGGGATAACAGTTCACAAAATGCTAGATCCAAAACGTTAAAAAAATCCCAAGAACCCTCTCCCACACCACCATGTCTGTAATTTGTCCTCACTAGAGAATTTTCTTTTCTACCTTAAATGCAAGACAAACACGACTGAATTTTTACTTTACAAATTGTTTCTCTCGCTGGTTTACCAACTGCTTGAAAGACTGTGATTAAACTTGCATGTTTAAGTGAGACTACCAATTATGAATTCCCAAGATTTCTGCCTCACTCTGGTACACATCAGGGTTCAATGTGCCAAAATTAAACATAATGGAGCACAAGTAACAACTTGATTATGGACCCATTTAAATAGAATTCACCAATTTCAGCACGGTCCCTTGAATGGAGTACATGTCCCAGAACAAATGTAATTGTTCCAGGCAGGGAAACCTGCACACTGATAAAACATTCCCTGCGTTCATAAAGCTGGATTTTGTTACAGCAACGTGTATGTACTCATCTTATGTGGCAAAATGTCCACACTGTTAACTATAACAGTTGCCAAAATCACAAATGATAGAGACAATTGTCACATTCTATAATAGTTCAATGATCTTTATACCAGAGCCAAAATGAATGACTGGTTTGAAGTGATCTCTTTGCTGAACTGGAACTGGCAACACCCTAGGCTTTCAATCCAAGTTTGTTTTCCAAACTTGAAAGTAGCCAAGTACATGTACTGTGTTGCTTCACATGTATGTAGGTAGAAATTAGAAGTTCTACTTCGACACTTGAAAAACTATAAATAACACATCCACCAATTGATTTGGCTGTGCCAAATTGTTTTTTATGTAAAACCTGTCTATAGGCAGAAACCGTGAATTACTTACCAGAGCAGGTGGTGGCATGAGTTTCTTGTCATCCTTTGGTCTTCTTAATGTATCTTTACTTCTGTCTATAACTGACTGAAATACAAAAAACATTTACTGTTTGAATTTTCAGGTACATACTTTATAACAATACTTCAGTTTGTCACTCTCCATGTTCTGTTTCATTTTCAGAAAAGCTTAACAGAAAAAAAAACCCTCTTCAGAATGTTACTTTTCAATAATAATCCAATACAAAACAGCAAATTTAACACTTAAGCCAAATGCTTGAAGTAATTGTACACTGAAAAATCTATACTTGCTGTGTGGGTAAGCTTGTTATACATGTATGTACTCAACAGAATCCTGTAAATCTGACATGTAATACTCACAGTTTTCTCTAAAATGGCAAAACCACAATCTGCTGTTGCAGATTCTCGTCCTTCCCTCATTCCTAATGGGGTGAAAGTTTTCTTGAAGCCCTCTTTCATTGCTTCTTTTTGTGCATTAAGCGTCTTAGCCCATTTTTCCATATTCTGGAAAGAATGAAGCAAAATAAATACACATATTTCAAAATTCTTTTCACCTTTTGAAAGCTATGTCATGAAATGCCTGTTTATCTCATACATGCCCAATCACATGGAGTTCTATGACCAGCACACTTCATCACAATCTGTCACAAGACATGGCATTATATTTCCGAGATTTTCATTATATAGACAACTTTTATTCCAGTTTGTAGTTTTCCTTTCTAAATGTATTTGAATTATTTTATAACTAGGGAGATGATTTCCCATGGTCATAAAATAACTAATGAGGCCATGGAATATCCTGTCAAAGATGGAAGTCATTTTCATAACCAACACAAACACACATTTGATCAATCAAAAATATTAACACACATCACAATTAACTTAGCAAGCTACCAAGTTTGTTGATGATGCAGCTGAGTTCTTTGTGCGTTTCCCACAACTAGTTGAACCTCTTTTCCATTTAGTAATAAATCGTAAGGAGCTGATCTTCAAAACTCTCATTTCATACCTTGGCAATTTTCTTTGCTATTTTGACCTTCTCCTTCTTTTCTTTGCCCCCATCTTTTTTCATTCCCTTTCCATCATCCTTGCCCTCTCCAATTGTAGGCTCATCCCCAGTCGGGGCAGGAAGGTAGGTCTGCTTTTCACCATCCCAGTACATGAACTGTCCTGTCTGTGCATTGTAATAGTACTACAACAGAAACAAACCATACAAGCACTGAACATGAGAACAATCCAATAAAGCACTGCAACCAATGTCTGTTATACTGCAGGTTAGAACATGTTGTTGGGAGTGGCTTAAGGTTTATCACCAATAAATTTGTACAGGATCCAGCCAGTTGTATTTGAGAAGTTAAACATGTTTTTGATGGACGACAAATCTTCCTCTCATAAGCAAGCTCAACTCACCAACAACTCAGCTGAGCTAATGAAGAATTAACACCAACAAAACGGTGAGTACTTTCCTTTCTTATGTGTGTATGACAAATAAAACTTGCACTTACCTGAGAGCTGGCATCATAGTAGAGACCTGTAGCGGGATCATAGTAGTACCCTGATGTTTCATCATATTGGTATGTAGACACATCTGGCACAGCTGTAATTTTGTATACAACAGATCATTCATTAAGGCAAGCAAGCACATTGTCTATGTGGCACTTTGAATATTCTAGGCTTATATTCACACACTTTTTTTATATTTTTCCTGGAGAAACTACGCATTATTGAAGGCTCAAAACTGATACTGACATTGGGTAAAAAGAACAGTTGCATGGAGTCCAATAATACAGACCATCAATCACATGGGTGATGGTTCCTCACCAAAACTTGCACAGACAGACTGTAATTGCAAATACAAAGGTTGTTTTTGCTTCAAATATCACTGCAATCAGTGGTAATTGGACGTGTGTGTTCCTCTCTGTGCAGAATATACAGACAGAAAGTCCGCCATTGATTCAAATGAAGTTTATGTTGCTTACCCTCGAAAATGGTCAAGGTAATTTTCACAAAATCATAGCATAAGTTTTTACCCACGAGTAATGAGTAGAATATCAAAGTCATGATCAGCAATGAAACAGATTAAATTAATTTTTAAGGAGACATGTTTGTAAAACATAGTACCCCCTAACCGTCATTATGTCCACCCTCACTGGTACTAAATGGGGCACTCACGACCTTGGGAAGTGGGTGTAGAAGCCACATTCACTAAAGTGGCATTGTGACCTTTGAAATAAGGTCAAGGTCACCCTACTTTGAACAGGGTTCATACAGATTCGTGAAAAGGACTTTCAAGGACTTTTTCAAGCACTTAAATCAAGTTTTCACGGACCAGATCCAGCAATAGAACACAACAGACAAATTGTCCAAATCATCACTTTTCAACCCTATACTAATATGACCAATGCATCTTATTCCACATTTATTATTTATTCCAACCATGTATGAATCAGACTCACTTTTAGAAATAGGCAGTACTTTCCACAAACTTGCAAAGAAGCCTACATGTGGATCATATTACCAAAAGTCCTTTTTAAAGATAAATTCAATATGGATTATTTTATGAGTCTACTGTGACTTATGTAGGCCCACAGCCAGTATGGGTTGTATTCCTGAAATTGACTCGATCTAGCCTATAAAATTTGTTACAATTACATATGGTAAAATTAGACCTGAAGATGTACCTATCCCCATGCACATTTTTCACAAGAATGCTCCAGTTTCTTTTCTAGGAAGGTGATGTACTGTTACCTGTATGCTTGATACAGTGTATTTGCCCCTGAAAGTAGGCTGTACACGTAAACAAGGCTCACATAATTGGTTAGGCCTGATTTGATAAGAACTGTCAAACCAACATGGGTTAAAAGGGGGTTAAAAGCCAAAAGATACTTTGTAATTTGCAGTGTTACATTTTGACAAATGGAATTTGCCAGCTACTTCAAAGGAAAATGACAGCAGAATGTGTCCATGTTAATGTGATTCAAGTTCATAAATGCTAAATTTTGAGGCTAATATTCATATTCCTTGGCAACTTGCCTCATTTGGTGATGCTTAAAAATAAAATTCAAGGACTTTTCCAGGACCTTTGTCCAAAATTCTGGATTTTCAAGGTTTTCAAGGCCTTGAAAATGAATGTAGCAATTTCAAGTACTTTCAAGCACTTCAAGGACCTGTGCGAACCCTGTTTGAAGCTGACCTAGCAGGGGTAGAAATTGACTGATTTTAACCAGTAGCAAAGGTTTGCTACTAAGTTTAATTTTTGGTAGCAAATCTGAGAATTAAGTAGCAAATAATGCGGGTTTGGCGAAGCCCACCTGGGGCGTGCAAGCGCATGCCCTTCCCCTTTTGAAATCAAGCATGCAAATTAGTGCATTCTAAGGCACTTTTTCACATGAACTGAAGAGCTAAGGCCAGCCTTAAAAATATTTCTGTTTCGTATAACAGGGCCTTGAAATTAGTGCATTCTAAGGCACTTTTTCACATGAACTGAAGAGCTAAGGCCAGCCTTAAAAATATTTCTGTTTCGTATAACAGGGCCTTGAAAAATTTGATGAGGCAGGGAGGAATTTTTTTTTTTTTTTTTTTAAACTACACATACCTACTACGTGTTACTGCAATAAGGGCATCAAGCCAGTACGGGGACTGATGGACTTAGTATTGATACAAGATAAACAAGATTCCAGGTTGAAAAATTTTAATTAAATCTGTATTAAAACAAGAGACTCTGCCATAGATGAAGTCATGAACACACCTCTTTTATGTGTATGTGCGGGGATGTGAATTAAGAGTTTTATTGCTCCATGGTCAAACTGAGAGTACAAAGCAGGGCTCGGCAACTCACGTGTGCGATTGTCCGGAGCAAGTTAAAATTAATAGGTACTTGCCCGGTCGGGCAACCAACTTTTTTTTTTCGCTGGGAACTCTATTCCTCAAATTTTCATGACACAGTTGCAAGATGCAGTTGTTTGCAAGGTTGACTACGGGGGGCGGGAGGGGGGGTCTAATCACTTAAAAAAATCCGTGCTTTTGCACCACCTGCGTGGGGCGCCGATAGGTGATGATAATCGCTAATTGATAAACATTCCAAGTTTAAACAATTACTTGGTCCGCAGTTGTATTCATCAGAACTTTATTCTGTCAACACAAGCAGACATTTTCACTGTCGTACATACGATTACGTTACGATAGCAAAGCCAAAGGTACCGGCAGTAATTGGCTTGCTGAGCGGGGTCACACTACTCACCGTCAGTGTGATCTGCCTCAGCGATGTCAAAGCAGCGTCAAAATCGAATAAAATTTGCATGGCCAATTCATTTGCAAATTAACATCAAATGCCATTTATCGGTGGGTTCTAACAATGAATGTTGGAAAAAATAGGTGCTGCCTTGAGATGACTTCCCAGGCAAAAACAGGAAACAACTTCCAGTCACACGCAAGTGACAGTGTGGAGTGGATCTGCGGTGAACAGACCCAGTCTCACGGACTGATTTGGGACACATTCGGCTATTCCCGCAATCCCCTACCTTTGCGTATATGCCTCTGACTCCAAATAATTGTTGCAATAAACACTGGAATCTTTATTTTCGCATGCAGCAATATAAACAAAGCTTCCCGTTTGGGTGTTCCCTCCGTAAATTACGGCAGATTCACACATGTTCACTGGGCGGAAGCCATGATGAAAACACTGTAACACGAGCCGTGATTGGCTCATTTTTGCATGTGACTCAATTGACCAATCGGCTGATGTGTTGTGCGTCAGACCACATGGCCAAAGCAGCTGTTTGTGTACAGTTGCAGGAAAGATGTAGATGGTGTGCACAATCGATTTCTGAATTGAAATATTAAAATTTACGTTTGAATCCGATCTAGGAACACCGTTTATTGCAAGGAACTTGCCAATACTGAATACGCAAATTTACTATACGATGTACCGATAGCATTCATGGTAGGTACGCAAACGATATGCGTTTACAGAACTGCCACACGGGGCGTGCGAGTAGCGTTAAATCAAGCCTGAAAAAAAAATTTTTTTTGCACTGTTGAAAAAAATATTCCAACCGCAACGTTTTGCGCACACCGGGCGCGTTATACGAAACAGAAATATTTTTAAGGCTGGACTAAATTTGTGATTTTGACCATGAAAATTTTGGTGGCAAAGGTCTGCTACTGCACAATTAATATAGGAAGCAGATCATAAAAGTTGGTAGCAAATGCTACCAATGCTACCGCTAATTTTGACCCTTGCCTAGCCCTAATAGAAGACTATCAACATCTAAAAAAAGAAAAGCTCTAGCTCAAAAAATTCTGCAGTTATTATTATGCAAAAACCAAATTCAGTAATGTGGCTCTTTGGAATTGACTCAAAGTCACCCATTTCACAACTTGATCTAGCTCTTATAGAAGCCTATATTTTTGTGCAATATGAACACCCTTGGTGAAAAACATCTTTAGTTATCATGCAGAAACCAAGGTCACTAATATGACTCTAGGTGGTGACCTTGGGGATTTGGTTAAGGTCATCCATCTTCTAAGCTGACCAAGCCCTAATTGAGGACTATTACCAGAGGACTATTACCATATGCAATACTGAAGTCATAACTTAAATTCTGAGTTACAATGCAAAACCTAGCTCACTTAAGTGCAATTTTGACCTCTGAATTTAGGTTGAAGTTACCCATCTTTGAACTTGAGCTAGCCCTGGATAAGGACTATAATCCTGTACAATATACAGATCTTATTACGAAAAATTTTCTAGTTATTATGCAGAAGCCAAAACTTACTATACTACCTCTGTGACCTTGCAAATAAGATCAAGGTCAATCACCTTCATACCTCACCTGGCGGTTATAATGGAGTATATACCCAGGCACTATCAAAGTCCTATCTCAAAAACTTGTTGAGTTATGGTGTGGAAATAACAGTCTCTCTACCAACTGACTGACCAATCAGGTGACCTTGGGAATTTGGTCAAGGTCTCCATCTTCTAAGCTGCCCAAGCCCCAATAGAGGACTACTACCATGTGCAATATTGATGTCATAACTTAAATTCTGAGTTACAATGCAGAAACCCAAGTTACCTAAAGTGACCTTTGAATCATGTCAAGGTCATCCATCTTCAAACATGATCTAGCCCTGGATAAAGACTATAATCCTGTGCAATATACAGGTCCTATCATAAAAACTTTTCCAGTTATCATGCGCAAACCAAAACTTACTACACTACCTCAGTGACCTTGGATATAGGGTCAAGGTCAACCACATTCATACTTAGCCCTTATACTGGATTATATACCTGGGCACTATGAAAGTCCTATCTCAAAAACTTGAGTTCTGGCATGGAAACCGAAGTCTCTCTACCAACCAATCCACATGAGGAAAGCTATATACCCCTCAATCTTCGAAAGGGGCATAAAAAGCTCACACCTCCACATTACATTTCAGATTCTGACGATATTAGACAGTGTATTTGACATTAAGCACTTACGGTAATTTGGGTACTCTGATTGTTGCTGCTGTGTAGGCTGTGCTGCAGGTGGTTGTGTTGGGGCCGGGGTTTGGGGTTGAGGTTGTGGAGCCTGCTCCTTCTGTGCCTGTGGTTGTGGCTGTGGCTGGTCATACACCTGGGTGTGTGCTGACCACTCCTGTGCCTGGTGTGCTAGTCTCTGCTCTGGGGTCATCTCAGCCAATTTCTGCTGGTGCTGAATCTGCGCACAAAATTTCCCATATTAAACTGCTCAACAAAATCTGTACTCTTTACTCTTAACTTTTCATCTATTCCATGAATTCCATGCCTCATATATGCTCTGAAGTCTCAAAAGGAATATTGTTTGATTTCATCTGAAAACCCCACTGAAATACTTAGGCCTAGGAAAACACACATTTTTGATGAATTTGGTTACATTTAAATGCTGGATTGCGCATTACCCCATTCAACTGCCATCAAAAAGTGGTCTTCAAATTCAGATAAATTAATCAAAGAAAACTCTTTTATCATGCGAGGGATGTATGCATTTTCATCCAAGGTGTTTTTAGACTACATATCCCAAGTAATCTTATTGGTAGAATCCTTAAAGTATGGGTTCTGGTAGAAGACACTCAATAATTAAAAAAAAAAAATAACGATGCAATTCAGTGATTTCAACAATTTGCTCGTTCGATGCGTCAATGCTACTACTAGATTCCATACATAACAAGTGACCAAGAATGTAACATGGGTCCTACCTGTTTCTGGTACTGTTTGGCTGCCTGTGCTTGCTGTATAGCAGCCTGGGCCACTGCTGCAGCTGCATTTGTTGAGTCAGCTACAAATACAAACCAGAACATATTTCATTTCTTGAGGTGGTCTGAAGAAAAATGGCCTTTTACACTTTCATAAAACCTCGCATGTATTCTTCATGTGCCGTTCTACTTTGCACTACTGAACCCTGAAAGTTCATTAAATTTGAAATGAATAGCAAAGGTCACAATTACCAATTATCTGTGTTTTCAGCTGAATACTCACTCCAATACACAGAGTTCTTCTGGTCAAGAGATCTGTATTCCCATTGGATTGCACGTTAAATTAACCTCAAATTAAAGGACTACTTTTAAAGCTGCAAGAATAAAGTTTCCAACATTTCACCTATGCACATAATTTTACCACACAAATTTTGCCGTTTCTGCAATGAGTGGTTTTAAAGTTGTTAAGCTGCAAATTACAATGAAAAGTAATAGGAATACACAACTGTAGCCCTGAATGATTGAAATGCCCTCTACAGGAGAGCAGTAGAAGCTTCTGTTCTTGCTCTTCCCTATTGCTTAATTATCACAATAAATGCACAATAATCTTACTGAAATATACAAAGGGGTGATTAAACATCCAGATACCCTAATGCTGATGCAATATATTCCATAATATTCTTGGCTTATTTTACCCACAAGTGCAAAATATTTGTGGTATGTGATCAATGATGTAGACTGGAACAAACGAGGACTTTTCGCCTTCAATTTCACCACAGATGTGCATGTTTGGATACTTTCAATTCTTATTTTGTTACCCCTTACAATGCACATTAATCAAAAAAGTGTTCAGAGAACGGATCACTCTTGGTGCCCACGATATGGGATCAATGATGTAAACTGCAAAACAAACATGCAGACTTTTTGCCTTAAATTTCAACACAGATGTGCATGTTTGGATACTTTCAGTTCTTATTTTGTTAGCCCCCGCCCCATGCAAATTAGTGTTCAGGGAACGGATAACCCTCGGTGCCCACAATCTTTTTTCCCTCAATTCTGCAATTTGGTTCATTATAAGGTGTATCTCTGATACAAATTTGGTAAACCTACGGTGAATATTTTTTTAGATATCACAGTAACGTTGTCAGGGTTAACGCCACTCAGCCTTCACATAAATACATTAAAAGTTTCATAAAAAGTTTTAAAATATTCAGACAAAGCTGATTTTCAATACGAACCTCATCCATTATAAGATGCACCTCTGATAAAAATTTGGTAAAGCTATGGTGAATATTTTTTGAGATATTGCTGTAACGTCGACAAAAGGGACAAACAGACTATGCAGTGGACAACAATACCCTCTGGCACTTTATGTGCCGAGGGTAATAAAACTAAGTGAAGGCCAGATTAAGAACTCACTCTGAGTAGTGGTTCCTGCCAGCTGTTGAGCCTGCTGCTGTTCATAGCCTGGCCCATAATATGCCGAGTAGTCATAGCTGGTGCCGTCATAGTACTGACCGTTCTGGTCGTAATACTGTCCCGAGGCATCATAATAGCCAGCACTTCCGTCCTGCTGGTAGTAGTTAGCATATTCTGTCTGTGAATAGTCCCACTGTCCGCTCTGCTGTGTTTGGCCTTGCTGTTGCTGCTGCTGTTGTTGCTAGCAAAATAATCCAACACCTTTTCACAATTTTGTAATTATATTATCCCTCTTAAGTGCTCCTTTCTGTTTTCTGAATCCAAAAATTCTTAAATACAGTACTACTACATATTCTCTATTTTTCCATTAATTGTATGTTGATTTGGGTATAATGTTCCACATGAAAGTTGACAATTGAAGCTACCTTTCCTTCAGTGCCATGAGTGCTTGCAAGGAACAATGCATCAAAATAGCCCCCAGAATTTCCAAACAGACCCTTTACACCAATCTCTGCTCTGATGATCATTAACTAAGATAACACAAATCATTTCAAATTACAGCACTGGTAATTTTTGGTTTCTTTGGTCATTGTTCAGTATCTTGTCCACTAGTTTTATGTGAACCTTTTTCTTACACATATATTCACAACGATACACACGTAATAAAACAACATTTCTGCACCACTGCAAAAAATTTCTTTTGCCTTATATACATTGTAGTGATATATCCCTTACAACTTTAAGGTTACAGAACACAGCATATGCCAATGACCTCAGCATTAATTTCATATATACTTTTTAAACTGTCCATCAAGCACACTTTGTCCTTTTTTTTTTTTTTTTTTTTTTTTTTTACAGTACTGACCAACTGCTATGTAAAAATAAAACTTTGCCCACCTGCTGGGACCACTGATTTAACGTTGCCATTCTGAAAGCACAAATTATTAAAATATAACAATCACCTCCATGAAACAGTTCACTTTCTCTTATGGATTACAGTTAGTGTAAGTACACACTTCTGAGCAAACCTTGACTTTTCCTGAAGGTTCTGTATAACGTATGCAAATCTGACGAGATCAGGCTTTCGAGGCAACTGGTATGTTTCCAAGAACTTGATTTTAATAATCTGCAGAATGCATCTAATAAACTTCAGGAAAATGCAACCCCTTATGTACATCTGGTAAGACCCTGAAATCTTTGTACCGACTTGCTAGACAGCACCATTTCAAAACACTACTGGCTGGTAATTCCAAACAGGAAATTGCTCTGGAGATGAAACCATTCTGGATATTTTAATACCCACATATAATCTAGTCTATTACAACATATGTAGAAAGTACGAATCTCAATATATTATTGTTTCCCCTAAAAAATGTTTGTGTCAATAATATAACTTAACTCTCAAATACATGTTTTACAAGAATTGTTTAATCTACTTTCTATGTTCGACTGTTAACTTACACAGTAGAAAAGGTATTTTTAGCGAAGGACACCATGATGCCTTTGCCATCCACCTCAAATGGTACATTATTTGCAGTCAGCGACTCCAGAAGTTGGCTACTCTCTTGGATTGAATTCATTTCCACAAAAGCATATCCTTTTGACGTTCCTGTCATTTCATCTCGAATCACCCGTGTGTTCTTTGGGGTCAGGGCAGTGGCATTACTAAGGGCTAGCATCAGGTTTTCCTCTGTTGTCAGGGCATCGAGCCCACGGAATATTAAAGCTGTAATAAGAAAACCTAGAGTTTCACAATCTGCAGCATATAAAATCTTGCTTTGTGATGATACAAATAATGACTATGGAAAATGGGTTTCCTTCATGTGGACTGCAGAAATATCATGCACTTAAATCGTGAGATTATGAATTTTAATAAATACATTGTGTACAAACCAAAACACATATTTTAAACCATAACTATGTACATTTCGAACCATTGTGCTTCACACTATAAATCACTACCCAAAAAGTGACATTGAAGTCCACAGATGTCTCCTTTTAAAAAAATCACCCATTTTCTTAGCAGCTGGCTAAATGATTCCTAGAAGCTGTCAGTTTACCCTTTATACTTATATTTAATGTACAACTGTCTCAAGTTGTCCTTTCCGGGTTAATAACCAAATATTGATCACTGTGAGAGAACCAAGACTTGTCCACAGTACATTATGTGGTCTCCTTCCCAATACAGACACTTACTATTACACGGGTTGTTTCCTACTTGGTCAAATCCATCTCCTTCCTTGATCCGGTCAGATTCTACAATGGTAGAAAATTCAGAATAGCACACATCTTTTCCACCACATCACATGAAAACATCATTAAAAAGTTCAACAGTCAACAACATAACACAAAAATATCACAAAAAGTTCAACATAAACAATGTGGGTCTTCAATGTTAAAAATCTGACACAGCTAAAAAAAAATCTATATTTTACTTGAATACCGTTTAAATGGAAGATGATGTTCCAAAGAATTTAAGCACCCTTTCTTTGTTTCATAAAGGTCCTCACGTAAAATGAAAATTTTAAAAAATTGTAAGTGTTCTTAAGAAATATTTTTCACACTAATGGAAATTAAAGTCTAAATATCAAACGTATCCACCTCTTTGCATTAAGCCATAAATTTTTCAGATGCTGACATTACATGGTGAAACTAGACATACCTTCCAACGCAAAGCATTGACTGAAGGGTCCGCCAGTTGCTCAAATAAGGTCATGGTGACACCAAAATCTTATCAGTTCATCTTGTCAGGTAAGATAAACATATTGACAAATTTGAGCAAAATATAGGGGGGGGGGGGGGGCATTCTGTAGATGTCGCTGTAATGAGAATGTGCACATCCGGATGGACGGACAAGCCCAAAACATAATGGGTCCCCCCATGGGGCGGACCCTTAATTACTCCTATCAAACTTTAATTAGAGCATAATACATGGACGCATTCTGGAAATATCATGGTAACAAGCCCTAACCAGCATGTAATTAGGCTTCCATTTGCTCAAATTAGGTAGTAGTGACACCAAAATCTAATCAGTTCAACTTGCCAGGCAAGATAAGCATATTGCCAAATTTGAGCAAAATACATCGAGGCATTCTGTAGAGATCACAGTAACAAGAATGTGCACATCTGGATGGACGGACAACCCAAAAACAGAAAGTGTCCCCCCCATGGGGCAGAATTTTAAAAAGCAACAAAGAAAAAGAAAAGTAACCACACAATCATGGAACAACGTTCACACATGAAATATTTATGTAGACATTTTTAGAGTATATTTTAAAGGGCATGATCCAATTATTACAGATGTAAGAAAAATGCCTATAACTTTGTGATCAAATTGTTAACATTTAGAGTTGTGAGAAGCTTGTACAATGGCAGATGCATGTATGAGCGTGCAAAAAATACTAACACATTTACAAAATAAATCAGCATTTTGCACAGTAATGTGTGTACATGTAGTGTAGGGAAGGGACCCACTGATGTGTAAACATTTAAGAGCAAACTTCATAAACATTTGCTTTCATACTTCTTAATGTATATGCCTGAACAGGTTCTGGGTATTCCAAAATGCTGTCAACGAATCTTCTGTCCCTAAGAAGGTCAATACAAATTACCTTCTCTTGCAAGATTGCACTTGAAACAGTAGTCCCGCCTCTTGAAATTGTGAGCACCACACTGTAAACATGAGGATCACACAATACATTACTGTACATTTACAACTGTTTACATGCAGCCCATTCAAATTTGGCTGGAATCAATCCTATGGCATTTGAGTACAGCTGAACATAAAATATCTACACATTTTAAATTCTGCTTTCACAGATTGTGGAGTGAACAGCATGTATAAAGCTTCAGGTAATATCACAAGAGGCCCATGGGCCTAATGCTCTGCTGACATATGATCTGATGACCATCACTAAAATTAATTTTCTGAAGTGCACTCCCTCCATGAACCTGACAACTTAATTAAGGTCATCCATATGATGCTGCATCAAACTTATAAACAAACACACATTTGTGGTACATTTGAGACCATTCCCCTTATTCTTTATCAACATACTGAATTATTGCCCTTTTCTTAAGTGCTTAATGACCTTGAAAAAAAGGTCAAGGTCACACCACATATTATAAAATTTGACCATTGGCCTTATGCATTTTGGGCAAGTTTTGTTGTTCTATCTCACTTCATTATGTCATGAGCATCAAGCTGCATAACAGTAAAATCATTTCCTCCATCATATGAATTCCCTGCATGACCTAGAGAAAGTTGGTCAAGGTCACCCATATTCTGCAATATCAAACTTCCACATATGATAATCATTTGCAGTAAACTTGATATTGTTAACCTTCCCATCTATCAACATGTAAACTTGAGTGTCCTTTACTATGTCTTTAAGGACCTTGAAAAATGGGCCAGTCACCCAATTTTTATTAATTTGATACTTGGCCTAACGCATATTTGGTGCACATTTTCAAGTTCCATGTCAGTTTATAGTCAAGCTAATGATTGAATGTAGCGTTAATAGCTATGATGCCAGTTCCAATTATTGGCACCAGTGGCGGCACCATGATTCCATGTCACCAGACTTTAATCTGTACAATATGCCGATAATAGTATATTAATACATCTGCACAAGTTCAGACTTAATGACTAGTAATGACCATAAAAAAGATACTTTCCTCAAATGTATTCCCTCAGTGACCTTGAGAAAGTAGGTCAAGGTAATCCATATTGTGTAACATAAATCTTCATTGTATGATTCGCATATGTGGTACATTTAGTAAACTATGGACTGTATAGCAAGTTTTTGGACGGATGGACAGACACAACTAATCTGTCACCTACGGTCAGCAAAGATAAAAATTAAAATGGAAAATTCTGTTAATTTTACGTTTCTTCCGACTTACAAATTTTCATCTTGATACAAATCAAACAAATATATGAAATCTGATCAAACTTAAACTGGGCCAATGATCTGTGTCGACCTGAAAGTGAAAACTGCTGGCTGAAAATGGTGAACTTAAACGTATTCTCTGACTTCATGCAGATTTACCTCCGGTTCTAATTATATTACTTGGGTCAAAGTAATGTCCAACCTGGAAAAGTGAATTCATTTAAGGCCAAATTTCACAGAAACAGGCATCCTTGACTTTTTTCCCCCCAGACTTATCCAAAATTGATTATGAATGGAGAGATGATTTCCTGACAACCACTCATTTAACAAATTCACAAAATCTACAATAAGAACCTGGAAAATGCTCACCTTACTACAGGTCCAATCAAACTTTGCCCAGTGGTCTTGCTGCCTCGAATCTGGGGCTCCACTTCCAGTTCTGGGCGTACTGTAGTACATGCTCACTTTGAACTGGTTCAACATATACAGCTGGCCCTGTTGAAAACACAACCACACACAGTTAAAATGGGTACAAAACAAAGTGTCATAAACCCGGTTTGTCATGCCAGTTCCACCAAAAACCCTGGGTAAAGCACTTAAGTGCTGATGGCGTGCTGTAGAACTCCTTGGCAAGTGTATCAGCAGGATCTCCGATTGGCATCGGCCAGTAACTTGCCGCAACACTGAGGCAGTCAACACGGAATATTCTCCCAGACTTACCCACAAAATTTACTGAAAATTTTCACCCAACCTGAACCACTACTTTCCCAACCAAGCAAAGATTCCATTGAAAGATCCCCATGACAAAATCTTAACTTTCCCCAATTTGCAATATACAGATTTTTAATATTCTGAGCCAGACCATGATTTATATTTGTTAATATCTATACTACATTGCAATATACATGCAAATTCAGGGTTCATGAAATTACATTTTTCACAGAAATTTAAATTATCAATTTTAAATTGTCAAGTCCCGAAACTAAAAGGCAGACATTTTATGGTTGTTTAATGTACAGACCATTTCAAGAACACCAATTATTCACAATCAGGATGTCATACTTCTGACAGCAATATTTAAGAACATCAAATCTCGCAAAATAAGGTCTCACACTCTCATAAATTTTCCAAAAGCTTCTACAGGTCATATCAGTTCAAAATCCACTCAGTCCACTTCACTTTTTCTCTCCACCAACCACTCATCCTCCAATCTTTAAAAAGGTAACACGCTAAAGAAAAATGCAACCCAGAAACTACAACTTTTTTTGTCCATATATATAGAGAGATACTGACGGGAATAGAATAAAGGTATTTGTTCACGAGTTACCAAGATCACATTCACTTTCCTTTGGTTTCTACATAAATGCAATATCAGCTGCTCAAAATTGCTTTAGTCCAAAACAACATATACAATAGAAACTCAATTCAAGATCAAAATCCAAATTCAAATACCAAGTCTTGTCTCAATTTGATAATTTGCAGGTATGAATAAGACCTCATCACAAGAACTGAATCTTGTAAGTCTGATGCACTGGCACCATACAAAACAAATTTGAAACTCAGATTTTCCAACAAGACGTGTTCAAATCAGTTTGAACCAGGGGTAAACAGTATCCCTATATTGGTACGGAAAGTTGACAAAAGCCCTACCTTAATAAAAAATATCTTGGTGACCGTAAGTGATTTGCTGATAAATGTTCTAGGGTTGGGACAATATATCGAAATACCACAATACTAATCCTGTACTGAACAGTATCGTGATACGTTCCTTGTGTATCGAATTTTCACAAAACAATAAAAAAAACTTCAATTTTACCGTAACTTATGACTTTTATGTGAAGAAATTTAAGAAAATCATCCCTGTATAGAGATGGACACAACACATTTCACAGCCAATATCATCAATTCATTGCTGGTGTATGTTGACACTGCTGAATGATTTATAAAAACACCAGCACAAAGGCTGTGATACTGACTGTTACATATAAATTCAGAGAGTGTGATCACTTCATACACTCTTATGATAAGTATCGTGATACATGGGTCTGTACGGAATACTATCGTGATACAAAAATCAATAACGATACCCAACCCTTAAATGTTGCGGGTTTTTTTTCCCCTGGTAACTATAAGTAGATGCACACATATATTTTCGTTAATTTCTTCTCCAAATCAGTTTTGCATCACCAGATAGAGGAGAAAGCTACATATGGTACAGTTTATATTTTACGCTATGCAACAATTTTGGTGATCTGATGACGCAGCCTTTGGAATCTTTGAGCACATTAGCTTCAAGAATTCAACAGCTATTTATGGGTCACACATTGGTTTTTAATAAGAGCTAAGGTACATTTAAAGTTTGTTTCTTATATGAAACATACTTATTGTGCAGATACGGAAAGTTCCAATCGAAGTCTTAAAAAAAAAAAGCCTTTTTACTACAGTGGTCCCCGTCTTACAGGGCCACCCCAAATACAGCTCAAAAGTGGCTTTATAAGAGGGCTGGCCTCTCTAAAGGGGGGCAATATAATGGCAATGTCACACTCATTGCATAAGAATGGTGGTCTTTTAAGAGGGGGACCACTGCACAGCAACACCAGAATTTAGACAGAATCTTCAAGGTAGGGCAACCACTGACTTGTCCTGTTTACCCCAAGTTATGAAAGTGCCAGTGAATAATCTGGTCTACCCATCATATTGCTTTTATGTACAAGGAAAGAAGTGTAATCCACTACAGTAACAATTCTCATCTACACAAGTCGTTGGTTTTTTCTCAACAAGGAGAACATAAGGGGCCTGCATGCAGATAATCTTTATATCAATGTATAGCACACCTTGTAAGGCCTCGGGGAAAAAAAGCCAAGTTACATTTGTCAGGCACATTCCTAACATAATCACGAAGGACAGAAATGTCACTTTTATTCAAAATGCAAGTGTGATTTCATAGCTATAATCACAGTAAGAGATTTAAACAGACACTCATAATTTTGATGCACAATTATTCTTTGTTTAACCTTTTTTTTTGGGGGGGGGGGGGGGAGGAAGAGGGCGGCTGCCTGCAATATTTTGCCTTGAAGAGATTGAAGGCTGAATCGGATTAAATGGATTGTTGCAGCCATGTGTAGCAGAGTTCCAGTTTTCAACCTATTGTACAGTAGTATCTATTCATAGCACCCTTCTGTCAGCCAAAAGTGGTCAGATATGGCATGTGGTCTTAAATTGCACATAAAGTTACTGAAAATACAGACTGTTGTACCCTCAGAAATGTGGTCACAAAACCCAGGTGGTTTCTCATGACAGTGGTCTTCAATTGCAAGTACTACTGTCAATATGAGTGTCACAAGGCAAAACTATTTACTTGTCACTGCAGTACTGTACTGTGGTAATGGGGTTCAATTTTCAAAACAAGTTACAACAGTGAAATACTGATGCAACAGACTGTCACGTTAACCCCTTCTTTATTCAGGTGGTTGAGACCATAGCTTTCTGCCTTGCCGAACAAGTCAGTGCCCAACTGCCCTTACAGCAGCTGGAGCAGGACTTGCCCAGCACTGCAAAAAACAGCAACTTAATACCACTCAATCTAGTACTTACATTCACATGGAACATCTTTTATGTGGAAATTCAGCAGGCAGTTTTCCAGTTCAATACACAGGGAAATCAGCAAGTGGTATGGAATCATTTATAGCCTATAATTTGTGATAGGCCGTTCATTCAAAACTGCCCTGGGAACTAACTTCTAAAGCACTGAAGTTATTTTACCCCCCGAGGCCTTCAATACCCTGCTTTAAAGCTTTTCCATTTGCTACGACAATACAGAGGTTTACCTAGATCGATTTAGTCACATCTGTATTATAATACTAGTCACTGTAACAGACAACCTCTCTAACAAAGTGGAGTTCTTCATTATGACACGAATTCACGTTTATTTGTTTAGCATTTACCGAGTAGTTTCCCTTTAGTGATTAAAAGCACATCCAGGAAAGCAGGTGTGATTTAAAATCCTTTTGAATCAATTGGGGACATTTCTGAGCATACAGAAATTTTTTTTGAAATTCATTGTCCTGTGACCTCCTTGCTTTCATTTTCACATAAAAAACCCCAAATTTATCCCATGATGCCGGGACCTTCCATCACAGGACAACGAGTCTCAAAACAATGTTCAGAAAGTCTGATTTGAAATGCCGCAGTGCTATTATGAGGGTCGCAAGAAGGAGCATTCAAAATATCAGCTGATCTGAATGGTTAAGTCGCGATTGTGCCTTTTGGTTCTGTTACTAGCTGGTGATTGCTCCGCAAAGTGCGCGAGCTAGCACCAAGCTCACCACTGACACTACTATACCATTGCGATGCACATCATAGAGTAGCTTAGTAGGAGTTAAACCTGGTTCTGTTCCATCCAGCGTTGAGCGTCCATGACGTTCTGAAACTCCACAAAAGCAAACCCTCGGGAGACACCTGGTAAAGCAATTCAATTGGTTCACGTTAGTCATGTGACATCCGACAAAGTGCAAGGCACTCAAATTCAACTTTACACCCTCAAATCTACCAACCAGAGACTTGAAGAGCCAAAACTTGCACTCTTAGCAAGATTTCCTATGACTGATGGTCAAAACACATGGCACTCACTTGACATTGAAGAAATGTCATTCTTGGTGGGTCCAGGGCAGCAAATTAGCTTGGGGATTTGAGTTTACAAAAGAGTCTGAGCCTGTCTTTCTGCTTGACAGGGGAATAAAGAAAGTTAACCTATCATAATTATACATGCATATACTTACCAACAGGATATGATACTCACCTCTGCCTAACTACCCAGAATTACCTTTCCAATGCGTCTTTCATAAACAATGCAATATGTTGACAAACCAGGAACGTTAAAGAACTCCTTTTTCACTCACCAAGCGCACTCATTCATATATACACAGCACTTTCACCACAGGTATTATCCATCCCTTTCCCCTCAATTCCAAAACCCTCTCCCCTTGCTGGTCGACTTGACAGCCAAATATAACTATTTGGACTACTTCAGATTCCACTGAATTTTGAACAAAAATTAATCACCAATTTGTCTCTTGCCAATATACTAATGAACCAATTCTTTCCAGGCTCTTGTTCTTTGTGCAGCTCAACAGTGGTGTCACACAATGCTTTAAACTAGCCACATGTAACCAATATCAGTAATTCGTAATCATCCATGTTGAGAGTATGAATCAACAGGCAACTATTTTTGGGCAAGTTGACTTCATCCAAGTGCCAGCATTGAAGTTTTTATTGAACCTGTATCTTTTTTTTTTTATCGCCCACCCTGGTAACTACCCAAAGTTTTGCAGGGTTAAACAATCACATTTTCCCCCATAACCCTGCAAGATATTGGTGCAAAAGTAATAATGTGTTCAATCATGCAATATTTCGAACATCTGAATTGTTGATTCACTTATCTGTTCATGAATTGTGTAATTCTGATCTATAAACTATGATTCCCACCATCTTTTACTGGATCCTAAACACTGTCATGCAAGTTCTGCAACAGAATACCATGGAATACTTGACTCTTCCACTTTTGAATGAATTAGGAACAAGTGTGAGGACTGGTGTAAAAGTAAACTGGTTAAATTAAAATACCTTTGGCCAGGCTTAAAAATATTTCAGTGTGGGTGAACAGTGCCTTGAAAACTTTGATGTGATAGCGAGGGTTTTTCTTTTTTTTTTTTAACTATACCTACCAAATATGTAGACTGCATTAAAGGCATTATTTACTATAACAGCCTAACGGACTACTGATATACAAGATAACTTAAGATAAGGGGAGAGGCCTCAGACTAAATTAAGACATGAACATATTTTTTCCCTTTTTATCAAATCTAGGTATTTACATATATATGTGCAGTGTGCATTTTTGGATGACATGTTCTTGGGTTTGTGTGACAACTTTGATCCCTATTTGCTCTACATTATGGGTGCATGCCCAGTCAGAAATGATGGTGGTTTGATCATTGAGCTTGTGTCTTAGTATCTGAATTTTAACAAAAAATATATTGTTTTTGTTTTCCATGGAGCATGTCACACGTCTGCATTATAATTCCACCAAAAAATCTTAAAAGATTTGCTGGAAAGTTCATCTACACTGACGGTCATTTCCTCTGTATGCAAATCTGGGAATCACACCAGAAGCTCCCACGAGTCTGCGTTGCAAACATGGCTGCACCCATGAGTTTGTCGCATGCGCACTATCATTTTTCATGTGGAAAAATTACGCAAATCCACCTCACCAAAGTTACACAACACAAACAAATCTCCCTTGTAATAGGTGGAGGGATTTTTTACAACATTGACGACATAGTGAGCACTTACATTTTTTTTTTAATTTCTGAAATAAATTTTGATACCAAAAGTTGGCGATTGTCCAAGACTGTTGTGAGTTGAGAGACATCAACAACTTTTTTTTTTTCAAAAACTGGACAAACCAGGTACAGGAAAACAAATTTCTGTACCCATGAGTAATGTGTACTAATGATAACTCTTGCTCTGAAAGTGTGCCTTATCTACAGGAAAAAAAAAAAAACTTTGCAATGCAGGGGGAAAAAATCATCCTAATATTGTGCACACACAGATCAGGTTACACCAAACCAAAGTATTTTAAGGCTGAGCTGGGATCCTAAATTACTGAAACAACATGAAAACTGGATCGTCAAACTATTTTAAGGGCTTGTTCATTCCCCTCCATCCAGGGTTTCCTCCAGAAAAAAATTTTAGGGTACGGAAACATGCCAAAGCAAAGACATGTTACATGCTGAATCCATATCATTATCGTGGGGGTGGGGGGTCTGAGGGTCCTCCCCCAGCAAATCTTTTAAATTTACATGCTCTAGAATCAATTCTCCCAGCATTTCTGGAGGCTAAAGGGATCCAGAAGGCTTTGAAAGTCTTAATTTTTAGCCCCAGAATGCTCAGCTTGCATCATTTTGCATGTTACTTTCAAATAGTTTAGGGTATGGAGTCTTCCCCTCAGAAAATTTTAGGGTACAGAATTTTACCCATTTTACCCTCTGGCAGAAACCCTGCCATCCCATATGGCATAAAAAAAAAATTGAGAAACTTAATATATTGCGAGCCATGATATCAGCTCTTATAGTTCAGAGGATTAAATCTAACTTTCCTGTAACTAACAGGTTAGACACAATTGTGTTAAATGATGAAAACAGGAATGCATTGACTCTTTGTAAATTATGTCAAGAAGAGTATCGTTTATTGTTCCTCCTACAGTATGTGCTTGAAAACCTTGTGAAATTTGTAAAATTTGTGACAGTGCTTGAAACCATTTTTTTTTTTTAAATGAAGGTAGCTACCATACTTCAAAAGCACACTGACCATGCTACCAATCACACACAAGTGCAAGGGAGGCCACTTTTAGTCGGATTCAAGCAAGTTTTGTTAAGCCAAAACACTGGGTCTTTGCTTTGCACGAAAGGCATTAAATTTTTCAATTCTTCCCACACCACCACAAATGGCCTTTCCCTTCAGACTCATTAACTTTCGATGCCAGTTTTACAAAAGGTGTTTGTAAGGCAGGTGATTCAAAGAACCAAAACTATGCATCCATCTGTCAATGATTTTGCAATGGCACAGCAAAATGAGCAATCTTTGCAACTCTTGATATTTAAAACAACCCATAGGTTTGCAAGTTTACACGTAACAAAATTTTAATCACTGAAGCTAAATGTACCCCCCCCCCCCGAAAGCATTTACATAGAAAAGTACCCGCAGTTGCTTTCCTCTCTCATTGCAAAATCACTGTGCATAGGATCCCGCCCCCCCCCCCCCCCCCCATGCTCAGTGTTATGTGAGGTATACAATATGTTGGATTGAAATAAGATGAAGGTAGATAGATACATCCATTAAATTGTTAACATGAATCCCTTTTGCAATAAGTTGTGCATCTTCAAGCAGCACAAGTTTGCAATACCTTGCCAGCATGTCAGACTGGTCTCTCGTTTCTATGTTTTCCAATTGTTTCAATGAATCAAAAAAATAGAAAATCACGAGAGCCAAATCCTCCCTGCAGACAAAGTAATACAGTAGAGTGTATAAAGCGGTAGGATTCAAACCATGCGTAACACACAGTAATGCAAGGTCTTTTGCACACCTAAACACTATCTGCATATGATCATAAGTAACACAGAAACCCATGTAAAAAAAACCTTTCCAGTTTCAATCATGAATAAAATTTGTGAACTTTAAATCACCTTATGTCATTTATAGAGACAGGTACCGCATTTTTACCTACCTAGCTTTTACTATGCATTTTTGCCTAATACAATCTGTACGAAGACTTTCTTCCCTTTTTTGTTTCAAACACCATAATAACCCTCAATTTTTGCAGAAGTCAATGGCCCCAAGTTTTCTAGTATTTACATATGACAAGTAACGAAAACCTGGAAGACATAGTTCTGGCAAAAATACAAATGTATCATTTCTCTACTTTCGAAAATCAACTAAAGCAACCAGTTATGTTATCAATCTGGATCAGCCTGTGAAAAATATACAAGCTGCATAAAAATAATCTAGTCTGCTGTCCTTATTTTGAGACCCACCAAGAGATGCACCATGTATATTTGTTTGACCATCAGGGAGAAGCTCTACTGGAGTTGTATAAAGCCATCGGACTGTCAGTATCTCTCACCTGTATCTTTTCTTTTCATGAGTCGCACTTCTTTTATGGGAGCCCCAAACATCATCAGTTCTGCTCGAATCTGAAAGTGACACAATATTTTAAGCATCCATCTCTTAAGTTTTACACAGGATCAATCACAGTATTGCATGTACTCTACATATTATTAACATAATTTTAGACTTAAATCCATGAGCCCAACAAACATAAGAAACCCAAATACATAGATCCAGGCCTTAGTTATTTGTCAACCAGAACATACTGAGCACACATAATTACAGAAAACCCAAGACTTCAGGAATAGGTCAATTTTACCAATAAAAGGATTCTGACTTTCCAAAAATAGCTAGCATACACTATTAACTCAATCTATATAATTTACTGGCAGCAGATTCAATGAAACTGCTGAAGTTAAAAGCTCTTTTAAAAATTAACGGAATATTATTAAAAAGCTAATTCTAACCTGTAAAGCAATTTGCATAATCGTGACATGCCAAACATTATTAAGTAGTACATTCACCAACTGTGCACCATAGAACCCTTTGGTTTGAATGTCACGGAAAAGTAAACATACTTGCTAAGTATGCTAAATTTCTCAGTTCCCATGCTTGCTTTCCCCTGACATGGTTTGACAAATATCTCACAGGTAAAACCTATCTGTATACGGGCCACACTTTTATTGGGACTTTCTTCTCAATCAAACATTACATCAATTAGCATGTAACTATCTCATGCACACACATTGTTTGTATCAATTTGTCCATGTATCTTTTGGACATTTCCTTTCCATGGGCCATTCCTTCCATGGAGAATGACGGGGAGAGCATGGGCTTCCCCCGCATTAATTACATCACAACCCAGATCACGTTGTGTTCTCTCGATAGATTACACATGCCATCTGGGCCACAGGCTGATGCGTTGATCCAACTGTTAGCCAACGATACGCATGCACAAAATAGCGTAAAACCAAAACATTACAATAGGTTACCACAGGGTCAATTACGTTATGGTATAAATACCGGTGTTTGTGTCCATTACAAACCAGTCTCTGCAGAGTCCGTTTCAGGACGAAACCGGTCGGACTGTTTCTACTAAAATCACAGGCCTCTAAGTTACCTAGAGCAACTTTTGATTTTGCAAACCGGCACATTCGCCTCCTTCGCACTTGCTGAGTATCTCATTTTTAAGTAGTGAACTTACATCTCGCTCATCTGCTGAAGTGGGTAGACCTCTTAGTAGTATAGTGTTAGTTGGTGTGTCTGTCATCCATTTTTCTCCTCCTTTCTCTTCTCTAGGACCCATGTCTTGCCCCCTGTGATGTTCATTGTGGTTTGGTATTTCTCTGTCTCTTGGTAGCCGGCCATCTTGCTCACTTAGTCTGAAGTCTTGGTCATCCATATCTCCATAGTTGTTTCCACTGTTTCTAGGTACCTGTAATCATAAGAGTTATGTGTGAAGATAACGATTCATACACAAGAATATTTGGGTTTTCGAAGTTCCACCATCTCCACTTTTTGTAAAAAAGTATGATCATTTGAAATATGATGGAATGTGTAAAATATCCAGTGTAGGTGCTAAACTGCCGAAGATATATTTTATATGATTTACACAATGCTGCATCCAGCAACACACATGAAAGCTTTACTCACAGCCATTTCATCATATGAGTGCCCATAGTCTCGTTCCCTGTATCCCTGGTCATCATTACTGTATCTTCTTTCTTCATTGTTGTATCTGTTGTCATTGTTGGACCCAAAACTTCTACGATTTCCTGAATACTGCTCATTACCATACATGTGGTTATTTCTTTCATCATCATTGTAACGACGATCTCTACTACGGTCTCTGTCATAATCCCTGTTGTCTCTCCGGCGATCTCTTTTTCTGTCTCGATCTCGATCTCTTCTCCTGTCCCTGAGTGAAAACAATACAATTTTTTCACTTATATATCTTATACCACTTGCAAAACACAGCGCCACCAAATAACAGGACATCTTTCTTTAAAACATCTTCCTCCACTTGCCATGTTTCCCCCACTTTACTCACACTGGTCTGATGTATAAAACCAGGGAACTCAGGTTTTAAGTTTGTGCAAATTAACTGTATATCATGTTACTTCATGTTAAACTTGTGTACTACATCTGAATCTTAAATTCAATACTCTGATAAATTTATGATGATACCTGTCTCTCCTTCTCCCTGGTTCTCTGTCCATCAACCCATCAGGTCCAACAATGGACTGGTGTTTCTGTGCAGCCAAATATTGATCTATCTGTGTTTCCATTGTAACCTGTAAACATAGATGAAAACACAATATATATGAATAGAGAACACAAAATTGTATTTCTGCAGTGGAGAGTGAACTGTAAATCTATCTGAATCTAATCACAGTGAGCTAATAATATAGATGATTTCACACATTAAATTGACAGCTCTGATTGTTTGCTACTTTTGATTTGATTAAGAATGGCTTGCGCAAAATGAGCTTAACCTGTAATCATTTCCTGCCCATGGCTCACCACTCTGCAAGTTCCCCTTGTCCTGGAAACCAGAAATTCATGTCATATTTGCAAACTATCTGCACAGGGGCAACCACATGACTGCTTTCACAAATCAATGGACAACTGATTCAGTACAGGCGGCAAGCATAGTAATGATCAGCTTGCACTGTGGACTAGAACAGAAAATAAGACTTGATGAGACCTATCGTCATTCTTTGGATCATGGGTGCCACCAAACCTGCACCTGAACTGTTCAGTCACACACAGCAAGTGAAAATAATATGTAACAATCTACACATTCTCAGTCTGTCAAAAAAGCGGATGCCTGTCCAGAGTCATTTACAGACAAAAACATACCCTGTTCAACAAATCAGGTGAACCTGGTGAAGGCCACCTGACCAGTTCAAGAACCATTTCAGACCAGTGAAGTTACAACTGGCAGTGGTCTGATTGTCCAATACGAACAAATGGTTTTTCACACAGAATGGATTTTGACAACTCTGTTTAACACTTCTACGACGCTTTACATCCTGTTTTTTAAATCAAACCATTTTTTTTTCAAAAATTCATAATTTCCTTCCATTTGTGGATTCTAGCAGAACTGTTCTCTGTAGTTCAAAATGAAGGGGATATCAACACTATCTTTTTTTCCCCGAGTTTTCATAGTCACACACTTTTAAAGGCATTAGTTACCTGATCCTATGCTTTCACATCAATTCAAAGAAAAAATACATATATAAAACAACTGCTTCGCTTTTATTTAACTTGGCAAAGGTTTACCTTTTTTAATCCTTTTGTAAACATGCTCTAGTTCAAGGCATACAGTAAAACCTCTCGAACCGAACACCTCTGTACACTGAACACCTCTCTATACTGAACACCATTTCTTGGTCCCAAATATATACTTTCAATGTTATCAAACCTCCCTATACCGAACACCTCACCATACTGAACACTTTTTTGCTGGTCCCAAAGGTGTTCGGTATAGGGAGGTTTTACTGTATTTTCTTCAGGTGTCCACTTTGCTCTGTATTCAATATTTACAAGTGACCTGTTAGTTAAAAGTTGCCCTGTGTATGCCGCCGGTATGTGTTTATATACAAGAGCCAGGAAAACAGTACACATGGTTGATCCTGGGGAAGGTTTTAGCATTCCTTCTTGGCCATTCACTCTTCCACAGCTTGTAGCTCTTAAACATTTGTGACATCCATGTATTTTGGCAGTATTTCTTAATCTTAACTTTAGGTGTAACAGAATAGAATTTAGTGCCTTATTAACTTTAAGGGACCCAGGTTTGTGCAGGACAACTCTAGGGCCTGTGTTTTTCCGTTTTTAATGGAAACGGAACTGAATAATGATTTTTGTCACCTCTGAAACGGAATTTGCTGTTTTGCCTTAATGCGTTTTACATACAAAGAGAACTACTGAAACAGAATTTGAAAATTACTAGCTGGTGAAACGGAATTTCTAGCCTTTTGAAATGGAAAAATACAGGCCCTACAACTCCTATCGCAATGTATATATCCTTACATTTTTGTCAAAATTTTTGTGCCACAGGCCCGTATGGTACAATTCCTAGATTTATAATAATAGATACTTACACCACTGATTCTACATCATGAAGTACATACAGATTTCACAGTTAAATGCAAAAGCAAAAGCAAAAAAAAAAAAAAAAAAAAAAAAAAAAAAAAAAATAATAGAATAGTCTATATGTGGGTTAGTTCTAAATTCGCCTAAAGGTGGTGCTGCCCATCCTGTTGGTTGACCACTCACATCTTGTGGTCACTTTACATCACCCTCACTTTTTCTCCATAGACTAACATGGGGAATTAGCAGATATATCATTTAGCCTCTCTATATGTTGCCAAACAAGCATTCAACTTTCCTTTTATCACACCTGGGTGCATTTGAATGATAATAATATGTACTTCAGATATATTAGAAAGATGATAATTTCAAGTGTCATCCTCATATGCAAGGTTAAACTTTCAAGTTCACTGTAATATAATAAACTTTGCTGGCCCACCTGACCTCAAATGGCATAGGTTGCTAGGTGTACAAACATGCATCATGGGAACAAAGGCTGTGTGTCAAGAAATTAAACCAACCCAAATCACCCCTATTGACATGTATATTTGCAACAGTACTCTATTACTGTTTGCGTTACATAAAACGAGGCCAACCATTCTAAATATCTTGTTGCTGGTAACTCATTCATGTGGAAAAAATTGACAGTAAAAAGTTGGTGCATATAGGTTAGTGTCAGACCATGAGGAGACTGCAGTAACATGTCTAATAAAAAATCATACTCTGAAGGGCCGGGGGCAAGTGGGCCGCCATAGGCCCCAGTTAGGATCCAGAGGCAGCGCTGCGGTGGGGAGCCAGCTCATGAATTTAAGGTTTTCTGAGCCCCCCCCCCCCCCCCTGGCATTTCCAGCACAAGCAATTATTTAAAACTGTACTTGCAAGCACATTATCTAATGTTGATGGAAGACCTGTTCATTTAAGCTGAACTTTTTGTCATGAACAAATAGAATATATGACGGACCACCCGACCACACAAAAATCCAGTGAAAATTGTGGAAAATTTGTGACAAATTTACAACACAGGAATATGGCATTTAAACACATATAGATATGTCAATCTAACATCTGAGTTGGTTTATTATGGACAGAATTCTACTGTATTTTTGACTTTCGCCAACTTAATTTCACAGGAAAGTTATCCTGGTGGGCAATGATACAGGATCTTACATACACTATAGTTCAGGAAATTATCTTGCATGTTTAATTTCAAGCGAACTCAACTTTTTCTTAATTACAAAATTTTCGTGCATTTTAATTTTGTGCAATCCAATGCCAAATAATGTAGTGAAATACAATGCAACTTATTCTCGTGGTTTGGGTGGTAGAGCGAAAATTTCTAGAACTATCAGAACATCAAATAACTGTACACAGTAATAATAATACTAAGGCTCTCCGCTTATGCGCCCTGGTCCTGTGTGACACAAGTGGCGTGGGGAAAAAAAAAAAAATGATGAGCTGGAGGAAACCATGGTTAACCTAATCAGCTCATGCTGCCATGTTTACCAGGACCAGAGCCGAGGCAAAGAGTCCACCACACACTCTCTCACAGCTGTAGTGGGCCCCCGGCCCTGGATATATCCCCCAACACTCATCGCTTGTAGCCCCCCCCCCCTCCATAAAAGGACAGAAAAACCTTCCCTCATACACCCTATCCCCGCCTCTAAGGCTCAGACATTTCCCATGGGGGATCCCATGGGAGCCCTTATAACTGCTACCGCCATTCCCACTCCTCCCTGCATTCTAAGATTCTAATTCACCATGTTGGTATCAAGCCCTATCAATTCAATTCTATCCCCCAGCACACTACCAGGTAGTTCTGTACAGTAATGCAGTTTGTGTGGTCCATGAACAGAATTCCACATTTTAAGTAACATTTCCCTGAATGATGTCTTCCAGGTCAAAAAGCTGATCTGGAGTCTGACCTAGATTCAATTCCCATGTCTTTTGACCAATTTTGCCACAAGGTGGCACTATCTGTATACAATGTATAATGAAACAAGCCCACGACAACCACGAGTCATATTACAGCAGATTACTCCACAGACTTTCAGCCAATGAGAGAGAAGCTGGGATACCAGTCTGTGTCTGGTCAAAAGTATGGCCGCAAAAAAACTTTGATGGATACGAGAAGCACTGGCAAGAATAAATTTTTGTTCAGGTTTCACAATTTGTGGAAATGAACACAGGATAAAAATGTGAGTGGATCAAAGAAGGTCTGATTGACAATTGAGAGCAGTTGTCATAAGGCTAATGCTGCAGAATAAACTTGATACAGGATGGGATACCCCTTTGAAATTGGCACTGGAATGTTGGACTTTTTCCTTGAAATGGTTTTTGTGGGACATTTGCCACAATTTTATATGTCATGAATATATGTGGAATTCAATGGATTTTCAGTGTGATATACCAGTAAGAAAATAGTTTGGGAATAAACTGGTGAGTAGCAGCCTGTTGGTATGTACAGAAACCAAGAAATTAGATGGTGGTCCATATATGAGCTTTGTTTCCAACTTTTGTGTGTCAGAGCTCCACCTGACAATGTAGTGGTTCTAGGCCCATCCCCCTCCCCCATCTTATTAGCAGGAATAATTGACTGCACAGATGAATACACAATACTTTATTGCTGAGAAAGTCCTATGTGGGCCATTGCCCATACACATGTTCCAAGTTCACCCTCTCTACTCAGCCCCCCCCCCCCCCCATATGAGCACGAATGCTTCACTGACTGAACGTTACAAGAGCCTGTGACTTGAACTAGGCAAGAGCAGCACTGGGTTTTACCTAAACACGGTACATAGCCAAGTATACATCAAGTTTATGTTCAGAAGCAAGGTGGACCTGGTACCCATGGCCATATTCATAAAAACCGACTACGTTCAAAACTGGAAGAAAAGGAGCTGTACCTAGGGTAAATTCGACTAAGACATTCAACTTAGTTCTAAACCCTATTTACAAACGATTTAAGTTCAAAATTTGAACTTGGTTCAAGTTGAAAATGATAGTATGCTCCTTAGCTCACTTAATCAAAATGGTGGATTTGTTTAGGAATAGGTGCACAGAAGAGCTTAGAATGAGACTTCCAGGAAAAAAAAAAAAAAAAAGAGTGAACCTTTTGGACGAGTACGATCCCGTCGAAATAAGAGGATGTTTTTGTGTCTTCCCAGAAACCATGATTTTTTTTGATACACATGCTGTGGGATGACCGATACATGGAAGAACTCTTCCTCTACAGACTGACGGGTCTGCTAGATGTGATCAGTCACGCCTTCAATTCCAAATTCACCTTTCAGGTGGTTCATCTTGATAGAAAAGTGATTAAAACCTAAACTTGGGTTTTGTGCCTGTCAGTGTAATGCGACCTGGCTGCCAGCACAACACTCCTGCCTACAGCTCCCGGGTTGTGCTGGCGGATAGGTCAATCAAGATTTCCACATTTTGACCCCTACATTGCATACTGTAAGTGGCGCCACCAATATTGAAAGGAACCTAGATTTTCATACACCATGTCACTGCCCCCAGAGTAGCTGCCTTCAATTACAGGTCTTCTCTGTATAATTTCTTGGGCAAGCCACGGGGTCTCAGACTGATTCAGGCTGTCGGCCCTAACAGTGGGCCATTTTGAACAGTTCTTACAATTGTCCGCAAGTTACAAGACGCAAATGTGGATGCTGTCACCATAGAAAAACGTGCGAAGGCCACTTACGCAAGATATAAACAAATGTCTCGACTAAGATGATTTCATTTTGTCCTTGGTGAATACCGTTAAGTTCAAAATGGATTCACGTTGGAAAGTTGAACTATTATTAAAGGAGATTTTTTAAAAACTGAACTTAGTTTTAAAGAATACGGCCATTGGAGTTGATCCCGGGGAAGGTCTCAGCATTGTCTCTCTTCCAAGCAGGTTGTTTTCACTTTTTTCACTTCAAAATTTGCGATTTTTACACATAAAATCTAGACTCAGCAATTTTTGAAAAAATGGGCTGTCCACTGGACAAGTAAAATCCACTCGTCTGAATATAACATCATAGAATAAACAAACATTTTTTCATCAATTAATAGACAAAGGCCTAAACAAACTATTCACCTTAATTTTTTTTCTCTTTTTGCCGCTTGCAACTTCGCAAAAAATGTGTCAAATTTTACCACGATCCTAGCTACAACTGTTTAAGCTGTGAATATGGCAAAATATTAAAAGTACAAATTGAAAAGTAAGCTATTGGCATGGGGTGACTAAAATACAGCATGATATCTGGGACTATAGGAGCCAGTATCTCGGGTAAGCAATAAAGTCTAAACAGTTATATCGGATTCAGGATCCTCTTTCTCGTTGCCTTTGATGCTGTGATGGGATACGTATCATTTGCATGTTCACACTGTGATGCTATTGCTATATTGTAGTAAATTTGCCTATACAGTATTGGCAAGTTCCTCGCAATAAACGGTAATCTTAATTCAAATTCAAACAAAAAAATTTAATATTTCAAATCATAAATCGAGTGTGTGCATCATCACCATCTTTTCTATAACTGTACACAAACTGCTGCTTTGGCCATGTTGTCTGACGCACAACACATCACCTGATTAGTCAAATTGAGTCAAAGGCAAAAATCAGCCAATCATGTCTCATGTAATAGTGTGTTCACCATAGTTTCTGTCCAGTGAACATGTGTGAATCTGTCGTAATTTAACAGGAACACACAAATGTGAAGCCTTGTTTACATTGCAACATGCGAAAATAAAGATTCCGGTGTTTATAATAACAATTATTTAGAGTCACAGGCAAATAGCAAAGGTAAGGGATGGAGGCAACTGCCGAATGTGACCCAAATCAGTTCATGAGACTGGGTCCCAGGATGATGCCTCAGTTCACTGCAGATCTACCCCACGATGTGGTATGCGTGTGACTGGCAGTTGTGTGCTGTCAGTTGAACTTGTTGCGTGGGAAGTCATCTCAAAGCACCTGTATATGATCTTTATTTTTTCCAACATTGTTAGACCCCACTGATAAAATGGCATATGATGTCAATTTGCTGAAGCATGCAAATTTTAATATTTTTGATGTTGCTTTTGACGTGGTTGGGGCAGACCAGACTGACAGTGAGTTGCTGTGGTCCCCGCTCCATAACTTATAAGCCAATAACTGCCTGGACCTTTGATCTCTAATCATATAGGCACCCTACACCGGATAGGGAAATATCTGCTTCTTTTGACAGAAATCAAGTCCTGAGGAATACAACTGCTGACCAAGTTTAAACCTGGAATGTTTACTAATTAGGGATTATTATCACCTATTGGTGCCCCATGCACATGCCTGCATTGGTGTGTTCACAACACACTGACTGCGGCATGTGCAGTAATTGCCAACATATCATGAGTTGCAAAAGGTCTGACCAGACCTCCGTAATTCAGTATCTGCACACAGTGCTCCGACTTCAAACACTGTCATGACAACGGATTATCGTCACTTTCTCCCGCCCCCGTGCCAGCCTTGTAAACAACCGCAACTTTTAATTGGGTCATGAAAACTTGAGAAATAGGAGTCCCTCCCCCCCCCACAAAAAAAAAAGATTGGTTACCTTACTGAAGCACTTATTAATTTAAACTTGCCTGACATTAAATCTGACTTGACCCGGGGCAATCAGACACATGAACTGTTGAGCCCTGATAAAATACAAAGGAAATGTGAGAATCAGAGACACCAACTGTCCCTCATGATCAGGGAAAATCCCTGAAATTAGCTGCAAATCTGACCAGTTTACGCAGTGTGTCACTTGTCAAAATTGAGTACTTGTTGCTATATTCTTTGTTAATTATGTTATGTCCCTGATGGTCTTGACTACTTGTGTCTGAAATGACACTTGCATGGTAGCATCCCTGGTTTTTACGTTATCAACAGAAAAGCAGCTCAACTAAATACATGTTTGAACTGGTCAGAAGTCATCTGACGTAAGTAGTTTCTGCAGCTAATATTACTTTTATCATATCCTGAAGTTTTATCAAAACTGTCCTATAATATTGGTCCTATACATGCATGGGTACCCTGAGTTCAATTAGGCCAATTTTGGGGACATCTTTTGGCATATTTTCAATTTTGCTAACTTTTAACATATTTATAATATTGATATGGCCCTTTTAATCAATTGCGGTACCCATGTTTCATTGACATTGGCGACAGTCACACTTGGGGAAGGCCATTCTAGTTGGCAACCCATGGCGTCATTTGACCGTAACTTACAAGTTTGGATGCACAATGATACAAGGAGCCTTTCCCACTGAGCATTCGATTCTGCAAGCGGCCTTCTCGTTCCCATTCTGCCAAGACTAGGAAAACAGTGTTTGAATTTTTGCTCTACGATGTCAGATTAGTAGGAATTTTATAAAGGGATTGCTGTCTCTATGGGGCAGCATCACTATTGATCATTTAAGACAAATCTTTTATGATTTAGATGCTTTCCTCAATAAATGCTGGTCTAGTGCAGAAGTTGCGAAGTCTACATCAAACGATTGTGCACAAGCAAAGGTTGATTTTGGTGCAGTTAAAATTTACGCCCAGTACCGGCGTATATGAAAATATTGCAATTATCAAGTGGTCAAATTGTTGATTTCTGGGCCCAGCATCCAATGAGAAGCCTGTAAATGCCAGTAACATGCATAACATCCCCATGCCATAGTGTCATGGACTACTAACATCACTGTGGTAGACTATGGAGGGGTAGAATTAAAAAACAAAAGAAAAACAAATAAAAATTAAAAATTAGAAACATGAAAAATGCAATAAAATGAATCATTTATAAAGGTGAAATACTACCAACGCGTATCTTGGGCCCACTGTTCAACGCTCGGCAGACCAGCGGCCGCGAATACACAATTGAAGCCTGCGGTTTTATTATCCCCCACCCACTGTTGCGATAACAAAGCTCCGGCACTGGAAGTGCCACAGGTGCTCAGTCCTTCAGATAGTTGGTCCATGTCTGCAGTAAGTGGTTTCTGTTGCCAGTAAGATTATCAGGGCTCTGCAATTGTTTTTTCAGTTCACTTGTCCATGGGCAAACAACCCCTTTTTTTGCATGTTATTTCAACTTGTCCTGCATCAATTTTTACTTGTCCCTGACAAAGGGGACATGAGAATTGTTGTGCCCTGAATATCAATATCATATCTAGAATTATTTGCCGAAATTTTACCTGATTTGTGTGCAACTGTCATGCGTGGTTTGTGGCGTTAGCCCCATGCACGGGCTAACCATGATCAACAACGTTTTTATCATCATCGTCATCGGCACCAAAGTGAATCTATGAACTATGCGACACTGGGAACCCCAAGAAATCCAATGCATCATGGTATAACCCGCTGTGATTGTGAAAATTATCTTGAACGAACGCCACCCATTGAAGGGCGTGCATGGCGACAATATTGTCCTAATAAGTCTGTCAAACTAAGCTTCATAATTTACATGTAAGTTTTACGATATGTTATCCATTGTCTAAATGAAACAAATATGTGTTTTAAAAGTGATTTACCATCTAACTTACCGAATATTTTTCACTCCACCTCTCTCGTCAAATTTCAACGTCAAAATGGCGTCTTCGTTTCTGATGTGTAATAATGTGCGCATGCGTACCATATATCATTCTCTTTGCTTGCATGTCATTTCATTTGCCTAACTGTGGTGCTCTGAGTCCGTTTTTCCCGCGAAAGGTAAATGGGTGGGGCAAGTCCCTAGCTGTATGTACCAACTTCACACGCATGGGTTTATTTTGTCCTCAAGGGAAAACAAAAAAATAAAAAAACAACAAAAAACAAAACAAAACAAAACAAAAACAAAACAAAAACCAAAAAAAAAAAAAGAAAAAACAAAACAAAAAAGAAGCAAAAACGAAAACAAAAAACAATCCCCCCTCCCCCCACAAAAAAAAAAAACAATCAAAACAACAAAGAAAAAAAAACAACCCTGAAAGAAGCCAAGTTTTGGTTTTCAAGGCTGATACAGCTAACAAAAAGATGATTGGAAAGCTGGTGGGCACACGTAAGTATTGTTTCTATATTTGAAAAGTTAAAATACGTACTTTGATATTAAATAACTATTATTGCAATACATGAAGAATATAATAAAGTTATTGTTTTTTTTTTAAATCAGATGGAGTAATCAGGGAAACACAGTGAGTCTTCCAAGATCAAGTCCGAAATATTTGAATACCTATTATTACATTAAAAATAAAGATGGGAAGGCAAACAAGGGATTTCGGAAAGATGTTTATTTTCTTTTACCTTGCCCGGACTGTATCCCTACATCGTTGAACTTTGTCCATCCCCCGTCCACATGGCAATTCAAAACAAAGGAAGTTATATTTTCGCACCAAACCATCCGTGATACAAGACCTCAGTGAAAGAACATAAGTTCTAAAACCACATATAGTGTACAGAGAGATGGTACGCGAGAACGTGGATGGTCATGATGCAATATCATATCCCAGGAATGCCAAGCAAATCCAAAATGCAATGCACACACACAAAGAGAAGATACGCTTGTTCTAGAGACGCAATTTTGAACTTACATGCTTTAGCCTATGAGAATAATGGCTTTACTCACAGGGTAATAACATATCCAGACCCGTGTACAGTGGCGGGTGATAGTGCAATTATAGATGAAGCCAATTTAATATTACCTCTAAATGACAAACAGCTGTTATTTAGCTATGACACAACATTTTCCCTTTACTTGGGGGAATTTTATGTGTTGCCTTTAGTCTTCAAGCATGTATTGTTTGATTCCTACCCTCTGATCCAATTAAGCTATGCTCTTGGTTCATGAGCGCAAACTTCAGGAAACGCACACCACATTTTTAAAGTACCGTAGTGGACAAAGGCTGTGCCAATAGTAACAGACATTGGCCATAGTAAATGCGATACGCGAGAGCACAAATTTGACACAGTATGGATGTTGGTGGCACTTGAGGCAGGAACTTGAGGAAGTAAAGAGATGGCTCGCCGACAACGTCGAGAAAGGTCTTCGTAGCGAGTATTTTACCGACCTGTTCCATACATTTAGATCCGACTCGGAAGAGGACAGCAAAATTATCATCCAGAAAAAGAAAGGAGACTGGTTATCTGAATTCAGACAATATTTTGAAAAGAATATTGAATGCAAACTTTCATATTTCTGCTCATGGGCCATCAAGGGAAATTGCAAGCATGACAAAATGACAAAATCGATGATATCACAACTAAACAATCGGAGGGCTTCAATTTTCTACTAAAGGACTTTCAAGATTGGAGAGAAGCGCCTCTTGATTGCATTTTAATGCCCATGAAAATACTGCAAGGCTTCAACTTAGAAGAAATCGGGCGTGGAAAAGCTGGATTAAGGATCTACACATTAAAAGTAAATCACAGGAAATATGAAACAAATGTACATGGACGCGTTTATCTCTACAGATTTATTCTGTCACCCGAAAGATATGGTTAAGTCACTTCGTAATGGAGATTTTATTGCAGATACTTTTAAACAATCAGCCGATGACTCTGACTGTCGGATAGTGCGAGCAAATCAACTTGTCGCGAATCACTTGCCAGACTGGGAGTGTTTAGCACCTGAGATTCTTCTGTGATACGCACAGTAAAAGTATTTCCTAAAGCCACATGCACGTGTCCGATGAGGTCCCTACCCATATCTATGCTGTAAAGCTAGGTTTGGGAATCAGTATTGATGTCATTGACATGGATACTGATTGGAACCTCGAAGTTGTCAGAAAAAATACTCGCCGCAAAACGCACCAAAAAACCGGGTAGCAAACGCCCAAGGCCAGGAGATGTAAATCAACATGCAGACGATTCTGAGATTGTCAAAACATTAAAAAAAGTGAAACTTAAGAATGTAAGGTCTCAGAGCAGTTTCAATACACTCCCCTCTCCATGTTTCTCGGAGATGGCTGTTGAAGCCGCAGATGAATTAATGAATCTGCCCGACTTGGATGAACCAAAATCAAGGTACGACCAAAGTAGGCTACAAACAAAGGGCGATTATATTAAATCAAAATGAAAGGACGATCAATGTAGGCCTAAATCCAAGAATGCACAAAAACAAAAAACAAAAAACAAAAACAAAAAATCTGTAAGTGGTGCCAAATCACAAAACGAAAACATCACATTGATGTCAGTTAGTGATGAAGAAATACGCGATAGTGTGTATGATCACATGGAAAGTAACATTTGGGTTCTTGATGCAAATGGCGTGCGAATTAACTTATCTGTGGAGGATGCAAATACAATTTTAGGGAAAATGGGAAACGGCTGGTTGAATGGTGCGATAATAGATGCAGCACATGCATTACTCAGACAACAGTATCCAAATGCTAGTGGTTTACAACCGTGTGTTTTTGGTGCACGTCCTTGTTTCCAACCAGCTGTGCAAATTATTAACACCCATCCTTGTCATGCCCCTGGTCAAAAAAAAAAAAAGAAAAAAAAAGGGGTTTTGCACTGGATTGTACGATTGTACTTAGTTCATACTAATGTATTCTAATACCCTGTAAATATACGATATTGCAGGTGGAAGACATGTTGGCTTAGATGTGCAAAAGTGTGCTACGCAGTTATTATCTCCAACATCAGACAAAATGACATTAAAATTCATAAATAGTCCTAAAAAGTCATGTCAGGTGGTGATGACTGTGGCATTTTTACTATTGCAAATGCCACGGCAATACTTGCTGGATCAAATCCAGCAAGTATAACATCATATAATTTTTCACAAAGTTTGAGAGAGCATCTCACCAGAGCACTTGAATTAGGTACTTTATCTGAGTTCTCTTGTGCATACAAGGTACAGCCAAAAACGCGAAGGGGCCAAGAAAAGAATTCGGCTTATCATGTAACACATGTGAACCTCTTTTGCACGTGTAAAATGCCCGAATTTGTATTTTACTTTGGATGTACTTCATGCAGTAATTGGTTTCACCCGGCTGGTCAGAGTATTCCAGCTTAAGTGGCAAATGAAGAATAAGAAAGGAATGCCAATGTGTACTGTATTGGTTGTTGCAGTGGAAATGGACCACAGTATGAGCTGGCACATGACCTGGACAAACTAAATTATATAAACGAAATAATACTACACCGTAAGTGCACATATGTATACGCTATACGTAAGCCTAGACATAGGCCTATGTAATTATAATTATGTGGTACATACATTTATATTGACCTAAATCCCGTCATTTGTTGATCACAAGAAACTTGTATGAACTTACATGTCATCAAATAGTCTTCTGTTGTAACACGTAAGTCGATGAGCTCTGCAAACTCAAGTATATTGACGTGCGAATTTTGTAACATGATCCACCATTCTCAGCTTTCAGAATAATTTATAATGTATCCTGTATGCCATTGTTTGTGAAACAGAAATATGCAAGGTATGTTACAAGATGTACTATGCATTAAAACAATATTTTTCCTTGTTAATCTTGTATTGTTATTTAAGAAAAGTAAATAAAAAAGAAAGAAAAATATTCTAGAGAATACACTCCATCATTCATTAATTTTGAGGAAAAAGGCTATTATAATATGGGAACGAAATCAATATTATAATGCGGAATAAAAATCTACTTAAGCTTTTATTTAAAAGAGCTATTATAATACGGAACAAAATCAATATTAAAATACGGAATAAAAAGTCTCAAGCTATTATAAAAACCATTATAACACGGAACTTATTTATGATAAGGAATGAAAAATTTCAAGCTAGCACGGAACAAAATCAATTTTGTAATACGGTATTAAAATGTAGTAAAACAGGGAACTGTAGAAAAAAAGCTATTTTAACACAGAATAAAGCATATTATGATACAGAATAAAAAATCTGAAGCTTTTATAACACAAAACAAAATCAATATATGTAAAAAGGAATAAAAATCAACTAAAACACGGAACTGTAGGAACAAGTACTGACATATAGAACGATAGGCCTGATGTATAAAAATACGGAATATTCCGTTCCGTTCCCTGTTTTAGTAATGGGCATTGATTTCATTTAGGTCCATACGTGCAGGTTTTGCGTTCATCAATAAGAAAGCAAAATGTACCAAATGACAGACATATTAACTGTCCTTCATTATCAGGGAAAACTCCACCACTTTAAGGTGTGTGACCGTCAACAAAATGGGGGTATTTTCTATGTTTTGTGACCACGGAACGGTCCGGCGAACCAGCAACATTCAGTTCCAATCACCTAGCCGAAAATGTTAATTACTTTTTTTACCTCGAGATGTGGGCTACTTGTCTCCTCTGAAATGGATTTCTGAATGTTCCCGTCTCTGAAATGGTACACAAGCCTAAAGTCCTGAGACTTTTTTCTGTGGCGGTCCTGATCATAAACGTTAACATATATAAGTATATGTATATAAGTCTACACACACATACATAGGCCTGCATACATGCAGAAATGACAGGGGAAAGTATTTTTTCCTAATAAATGGGTAAATAGGCTTACTATTCCACTCCTTTCTCCCACTTATGTAGTTGTGCCAATTTTAGACTACAGCGTTAAATTGGTTCCTTGCATTTTAGCACATTGCTCTTGGTTTTATACAGGCATACCGTGCTGGGAGAGTAGGCCTACTTAGATGAGGAGTGTGACATATTTATGCGCTACGTTGTGAGCAACCTTGTGAATATTACACGAGAACTAATAATCATAGCCTTGTGTAAACGGCACTGTCAGTGAACAATGACCAAAACCACGGTCTCGAGACTTGTATTTTCTGGAGCGCATTGCTTTCTCTGGACTTCCGGCCCATACGAGACACGCATTTTAATTTCCCGCCACAAAGCACGGAGGATCACAAGCATATTACAGTCCCAGATAGAGCTAGTTACCCCTTTCTCACAACATTTGTGTCTTTTGGAGAAATTTAAGTGTAAAAATACCAAGGTCATATTCACTTAGTGCTTCCTTGGTCGGTTACATACAGGAATGAATTTCCATCTGCCTGTACTAAATATTCTTTATTTCCAAAATTGTAATATCCCGCTTCCCCGCACAGACAGCGGCCCGTTTCTCACAGGCGAGACTATGGTTACTAAGACAACCGAGTATGCAGTTGTGCGCGAAATTTATATGCATGCCTCGTATTACAAACATATATGTATGTCCATTCAGACAGTACACCATGCCTTTATTATGTCTGTGTGTGAACACAGACATATTGTTTTACCCAATATTCTTTCTTTCTTTCTTTCTTTCTTTCTTTCTTTCTTTCTTTCTTTCTTTCTTTCTTTCTTTCTTTCTTTCTTTCTTTCTTTCCGCCAGATTTTTGTGTCGTCTTAAACTCAGACACTGTGCAAGCTAGAAACTTCAAACTTTGCATGGCTATAGCACCTGCAGTGAAGTTTTGCATATCGTTCTGAATAGTCAAGATTTGAAAATTATGCAAATTAGGGCATTTAAAAAAATTCAATTGCTTCTGGCTTCCAAAGTATTCATCCGATTTTGATGGTGTCCTCTGTCAATAATTAATATATGTGCCGATATTCTGATTTGTATTAGAGTTTTTCTCCAATTATAAACTTTTACTGTGTTCAAGTCATCTTCATAACCAAACTTCTTGTTTATTAGCCGAAGTACATCTACACACTTTTCCGTTTTTCTTTCTTTCTTTCTCTCTTTGTCCGACACTTTTCTGTGACACTATTCTACATACAAACTTCAAACTTGGCATGATTGTACCTCCATACAAGGAGCTTTGCCTTTTTATACAGATGAAAGATGATGTTTAAAATCATACAAATTAGGGGCATTAGAAATTTTAAATCTTGAATATCTTAGAGATAGAGATGTCATTCCAACTTCTACTTGGGGCTTGTTGACCATTGCGCACCTAATACATTAAAAACAAAAGTCGTAGGAATTTAAATCATGCTAAGTAGCACCACTGGAAATTTCAAATCTTGAATAACTTCAAAGCTGTAATAGATAGAGATGCCATTCCAACTTCTACTCCTATGTTATGGACTAGTACACATCTGATGAATTGGTAACAAAGGCTGCACAAGTTTAAATTATGCAAATTAAGGGTATTTGAAATTTCAAATTTTGAATATCTTCAAAAGTATGCACACCAGACAGATTTGTTCAGCTCTCTGATAGGTGATGACACCTAGTGAGAGAAATAAAAAATGCAATAGAGCTCGAAGGTTGACTCTGTCATAAAAAAAAGTAATAGTCACATACGACTTAGTACTAAAGTACCCATTGTACACTGTCCTAGCATTGCTGTACCTATCAAACACTGTAGTACTGAAGTATCCATTGCACACTGTCGTACCGATTATACGTACACTTAATGAAGTGCCCATGCAATGTAGGCCTACACTGTCCCAACATTGTCATACAGATCATTCACTGTTGTACGTGAAGTACCCATTGCACATTGTTGTACCGATAATACACTGTGGTACTGAAATACCAGTTGTACATTATCGTACCAATTAGCTTTGAAGACATACACACTGATTTGTTATGCAGCAAATCATCTTTTCTAGTTTACTGTTGTTTTTTATTTTTCGGTTGCAGACTTCATAATAAAACTTATTTTCCATTTTTGAGATGACATCTCCCACTGCAATGATACATGTAGCATCATCACTTTCAGTTTTATCTGAGAGGTTGTAATGCCCATGGACGGACTCCTTGCTTTGCTAGTAATGTTAGGCTCTCTCTGGAGGCTTCGTAAAGAATCAGTGTCACACTCTTGATCGATTATCCAGACATCACATTGCCAACCAACATGGCGGCGCCCAGGTGGAGTCGATGATCGTTCGCTATCGTCAGTGTCAAGACTTTTCAAACTGGTTTATTCTTGATTTAGAACTTTCCAAAAGATATCCGTGCTCTGCTTACACGTGCATTTTATTCAGTGCCGTATTACACGAATTAATGATGGTAAATATGCTCAAGTATGCATGTCAAGCCGAGCTAAAGTTTTCGCCCATGCCTGCATGCACGGTTGGTATGGCCTAAGTTGGAGGAATTCCTCCGAAGTCCGAAGTGTGGCTGTGGGCCCACCGGGTACAATAAATGGACGTGACAACTAGACTACACTAAGCGCAGGAGGGGTAAAATCACAGGGAGACTGAAATGTGTTTGGCCTTCACTCAGGCCCCTATGGATAAATGACATCCATAGGGGCCAGAGTGAAGGCCAAACACATTTTTAGTCGCCCTGTGGTTAAACTAGATGGTCCAGGATTTCACATCATATTTCTTTCCAGTGACCAACACAACAGGGCAAGGCTGGGTTGGGGAGGGAGAGGGTAGAGGCGGGAGGCAGAGATGAAGGCTCGAGAATTTATTCGGTTATGACATTACAGGGGAGAAAAAAGTATGCGGTGCCCTAGCCCCAAGGGACCTCCCCTCGCTCTGTTAAGCTTGTGGGTGGCAGGCTTAACAGAGCGAGGGGAGGTCCCTTGGGGCTAGCGGTGCCCGACAAGACATTGTCATTGACAGACAAAAAGTCGGTAGGAATTAGAATACAGGTGACCCATCAAAATGGTGACAGGTCAAAAGGTAGACTGGACAAAGTCAAAGGTGTGACCTGAAAGGTTGAAACCAGAGAATCTTGTGAAGGTCGACCATGTTTTTACATAATAATAATAATAATAATAATAATAATAATAATAATAATAATAATAATAATAATAATAATAATAATGATAATAATAATAATAATAATAACTGGACAAAGTCAAAGGTGTGACCTGAAAGGTTGAAACCAGAAAATCTGGTGAAGGTCGACCATGTTTTCACATAATAATGATAATAATAATAATAATAATAATAATAATAATAATAATAATAATAATAACAGCAACAGAGAAGGCATATTCATTGCCTGGCTATGGCTAAACACTGGATGCACTTGCCTTGGGTACTAAAGTCTTGATGAAAAATTGTCCATGGAACTTGGAAGCCATTACTGAACGAAGGTGTTTCATGATCCCTTCCCGCAACTGATGGAGATCCCGTCATCGCTGCCACAGAGGAACATACCAGCCATGCCACTGGTCCTGTAGATATTTAAATGACTTTTTTTTATGGTTCACATGCATGTTATTGTAATGTCAATTTTCCATATCTTTTTCCCAAGCCTTTGTCTCGTGGTAATCTTTGACTTGCTAGTTTCACAAGTACCAAAGCCTGTAGGTTGATACCTATGAACACCAGTAAAATTGTCCTCCTTAATACAAAATTTGATAGGTGGCAACATTTTAGTACAGGTTGTCAACATTTTGATATTTGGTGGACTTGCTTGTTACAATCTATTGTCATTTCAACCTTGTGTCTGTTTGGCATTTTGTCATGTCAACCTTCTGTGTTTTCAACTCTGTGTCTGTTGACATTTAATCACAGACTCATATGTATGTATTGTTTGCCACCGAAAACTAATTTCATTATATTTTTTCCTTGTGACAACAGGGAATGTAAGGAACCACACATGGGCATACACTGGGGTGCCCAATTTTCAGACTACGAACTGCTAGATTTGCATTCATTGCCCAACTAAAAATTAAGTCACATTTACTAGTGTTGTTTGGCAGCACCACTGAAAAGAACCAGACACTGTGGTTTGTTGGTGTATGTTCCTCATTAAATGACACTTTTTGGATTTTGCAAACGCGCGTATTTTACAACAGATGATTGAGAACATCCTGCCAAGAGCAGAAAGTCTGATGTGCCCAAGTGTCGGACATGGAAAGGTATTTGGGTTGCTCCCAAGAGGTGAAAACCTCTGTATTTTAGTACACAGATTAGATTTAAAATTTTTGCAAACTGCATTGCATGGGTGTCGAAAAATGCTTGCTGGCAAAAATGCAATTTTCTATTTAAAGGCTGATATTTGGTCTAAAAAATTCACAAATTTCAGAACTTGTCAATTGTCTGTGATCATACTTTAGTGTCTCTATGCTTATTATATTTATAAATTTTTTAGACATTTTTTTAATGAATGGCAAAATTTTGGCTGGTTTCCAAGAATTGGGCAGGTCTGACAATTGGGCACATTATACTTGCAAAACCTACTGGTCAGTTTGCACTGGCGTACAACTACTGGCTAGCCAATACATATTACACATGAAATGGTGTACAGTGGTACCTGCTGCATGCAACCACTGCTGTGAGCAGCTACATTCAATTTCTTGGTAAAATGTACCTGTGGTGACAGGTCACCTGCTTTATGTGGCCATGTTTTCTTGGCAGAAGGTGTGGCCACACACAGCAGGTACCACTGTAACCCAGAAGAACCAGGAGAAGCCATCTCAATGCCTGGTTCATTTACGCCACTGCAGGCCACTTTTTGGTGCAGCTCTGTCATGCACGTCACCACTATATTGACCTATCTAAAGTTACTTACCAAAGTTTATGTATTCTTTGTATTTTTTTTTTTTTTGTGTAAGTATGCAAATACTACCTAGATAATGGCAATAATTTAATTATTTCTTGCCTCCAAGTGAGATGGCTTCGCTGTGGTGCCTTGCAGTGGTCAGAGGAAGAAATTGTGATTCGCAAAGCTTCAGAGCACACCAAGTGTATACTGTGATGTGTACCAGAGCTCTATTTCCAGATAAATAAATACTTTACAGGCTGTTTTGATTGGACCAAAATGCCATGAAAGAAAAGTCAATAGATATTCCAATATGCCTAAAAAATAATACTTAAGAAACAATCATTTATTTCACACGTGAAAAAAACTTACACATATGTAAAAATCTTTTGCACATATGTGAAATAAAAGTACAATTGTACATATGTTTAAAACTGTTTCACATATGTAAAATAATAATTTACTTTACATATGTGAAAAAGATTTACACTCATGTGAAATAAATCTGAAGAAAGTGCTTTACACTGAAAATTACAGATCTCTAGCGATCAGCTTGCATCAGTGAAACTTCTAAAGCGTGACAATATGGCAGGGACCAATGCCAATCACTGCCAAGTAGATGAAGTTTTATCTACAATTGCAAGAAACATCCATGACATAGGGCGGTCCTTGCAGCAGAGCTCTCCACCTACATGAGCATGTGACAGTCGGCTAATTCACTTATTATTGCCCTATTGCCTTTTTATTTTCCCCTGCATTTTGCTTAAATTCCAGCAAATTGGCCAGTATAACTTGTTGCGCCAAATGTGTTTTCAGGCGGTAAACTTGAATTGTTGATCATGGCAGGCATGCAAAGCAGTAAAAGAGCTATTTGGCATTTAAATATAGATGCATGCACTTCAAATTTGCTTGAGATGTGCCCGTGATGGATCTGCCAAGTTTGTTGTTCAGCAATTCATGCTCCAGTTTTTTCTGTTTTTTGGGTGCATTATCAAGCTTAACTGACTGACGTGTCAAACGACTGTAGGGTGTGTCTTGTGTCCATTGCCTGTCATCTGTCCATTCATCATCTATCAATATAATTTACATTGTTGGCTTCTTCAAAATCAGCTTTAAAATAGGGAATAGGAAAACAATAGGAAGACAAATTTAAAATGCTGTTAGCCACAGTCAGTTGACAATAAATACACAAAACCACTGTCACAACACAAACAATGTATGCAAAATGTCAACTTTGTTTGAAAAAATTTATACTTAGGAATTTTTTTTTTTTTCAAGATTTGGGAGATTTTAAAGAAATGAATTAAATTTCGGGAGATCTCCCGGAAATTCAGGAATTTTGGAACCGGTGGTGTTGGTCTTGCCAAAGTGGCACATGCCTCATATCATATTAAATTTATGGGGAGGCAGAGGAATACATCAAAGAATATTTTCAAGTGTGCTTTTAAAAATGATGACAATATTGAAATGCCCTAAACACTTACTAAGTTGGTTTGACTGGTTCACTAAAGATTATTCCTAATATTTTTTCCAGGTTGAAGTCCTCAAAGGTCTGTAACAGTGTGCTGGAATCATGAACAATTACCAGATTTCATCTACAAAAAAAGCTGGCAGCCTACCACTGCCACCTGGTGGTGCAGAACATGAACCACAGGCTTGGTTTCCTCACAAGTTGCATTGCTGTGCATCCAGGAAGTATGCTGCATCGTGCTTTCGTCCAGTCAGACAACTTTTTAAGTTTCCTACGGTACAGGCGGCTGAGCCAGCCACCACAAGCACAGACTCCCCCACGTTGATACAAGTATTAATGAACAAAAAGCCACCAGTACTGGTAAATAGAGATGCTGAGATACAAAGACATCTTGCCCAAGAGACTGGTGAGCAACGGTTAAGAGTGATGTACTCTAAAGAGTAAGTTCATGTGATGGAACATATTTTGTATGGTGAAATTTTCTGATCTGTCCAGAAAAGTTTCATTGTACTGTGTAACAGAATACAGCAGGTGACCTGTCACTGCAGGTAACTTTACAAAGAAACTGATTCTTGTGTCCCAGCAAGGTGACCACAAAAAGCAGTGTGGCTGCTCATGGCAATGGTTGCATACAGCAGGTACCACTGTACCACCCTTTGTTAGGATATCTGTCCATTAAGGCTCATGTGGCTGTCAACTCTCCTGTTTTCGCTATGAGTCGCCCATTTTGGTGATCCAAAAAGTTCTTAAAATGACAGGGATTTTGAGGCAAAATTGACCAATTTCTTTCATTTCGTGCAGTTTCTACAAGAATCTCTGGGTCACATGTGTTCGGAGTTTGATACCTATGCACTCACCTTTCAATGGTTATGCCTTAGCTGTGTTTTAGGGAAATGCTCCCAGTCCTCTCAGTATTGGAAAATACGTGGACATCTGGTGTTCAAACTGATCAATTGGAACTCTGTTTATAAATTGTGATTTTATTGGCCATCCTTGTTCATTTTGATTTCATTGGTCAATCAATGATAAGCAGACTTCCCATTGGCCATCTTCGAACACCATGTGGCTGAGTTTGTTGTATTCTAGAGGGATGCAGCTGCTCACCTCAGGTTCAGTAAAGCTGGTGAATCTGCTTATCAGCAAAATCAAGGCAATTGTTGCAGTATGTGCATTGTTGGAAAATTATAAACAGTGGCCCCCGTCTTGCAAGAGCACCACAAACAACTTGTGGTCACTGAAACCGGTTCTCTTTCATAGGAGACATGATGTGCACAAAAATTACTGAACAAGAATGGATGGTCTTTCCAGGAAAGTATTGTCATTGGAGTGGTCCTTCAAAACAGAGACCTCCTGGACCCTTATTAGTGCCTACCACTTTCAACCATTTGTTGCAGTGAAAAAAGATGTGCATTATATGGGTGCACACCCCGAGGGGATACCCATTATGTTTTTGGGTTGTCCTTCCATCCATCTGTCAACCATTTGTTTTTGAACGTGATCTCTCAAAATTCAGTGATTATGTTTTAGGGAGTTTGACCTCATTTTTAAGGTCACAATGGGTATCAGTCAATGCTTTGTATATCGAAGTGGCTACAGTTAGTAGAGTGGTACCCCTCTTATAAGGCCCCTCCCCCCAAAGAGAGGCCACTCCCTCTACAAAGGCCACTTCTGTATGCAGCAAGTATGGGATTTTCATTGTATTTTACCCCTTGAGAGAAGCAACCCCTCTTTTCTAGTGCATTTGGGGTGGCCTTATAAGAGGGGGACCACTGTATTATCAAACAGTGGCATCTGCTTGAAAGACCACATCTCGCGGGATTCTGCAAATCTTTTTATGACCACTCTTTCATGACACAGGAGTCCGTTTTGTTATATTTACATGTATTTAGGACCACCTGCGATATCAGACGACTTTTTTTTCTGATAGTATGGGTGTCCTTTAAAAGCAAGGACATGTACAACTGGAATTTCACTGTTTAGAACAAGTGTACAATCACGGCTCACTCATTTCATTTTAAGAAGCAACTGGAGCACAGTTTTGAATTATGTAGTTTGAAATGATGGGATATCATGCATATATCAAACAGAGGCATACTGATGTGCAGGCTGTGGTCCTTGAGTAGTTGTTTGATAATAATAGATTATCACACCAAATTTGGTAAAAATCAAATTATATAACACAAACTAAAAAAAAAGGGTGTTTTAAATATTTTCTGTTATTGTGTTTATTGGTGACTTTGATGTGCAGGAGTTCTAAGTTCCAATGGGTACACATCAAGAGCTATTCATTAGGGTTACAAAAGTGTTCACAATTTTTTTTGGCCAGTAGCGCTAGGGTTGTGCTGGCTCACCCCAATTTCTGAGTTTGCCAGGTGTTATAATTGCCTGCTAAACAGACCAACCTGCATGTTTCCACCTCTCCACTTGTAGTAGTATGGATATTAAACAGAGCTGGGTCTGCCGTGGAGGCAAGTTTTATGAGTTGTCTCCTATTGGGGAAAGCGCACTGAAACCACTTGGCCCGTGGTTTCAAAATCACACAGGGCCACTTCTGGACACTCCTTTTTCTGAACCCATTCCCCCTTGCATTAAGAGTGAGTCCACAGCTTTCCTTGGCATGGGTTGAGCATTTAATGCCCAACATGTGCCAAGGAAAGGTGTTGACCTGCGTTACATTGTCATGATCGGTCTCTTCTACAATTGTCAGTCAAATTGTTTTTCATTCGTGTTGAAATTAGTTGAAAACACTGAAGCAGTACAGCATTTGATCACCAGCCGATAATGGTTGGTTTTAAAGGGAAAGGGTTAATAACATTGACCCTTTCCTCTTCAAGTTTTGTGGGGATAAACCATGGTTGGGTCATCTGAACAGAGACTTCTCAAAGCCTTGTATTGTAAATTATGTACTGATGAATAAAGTACATGTCGACATGGCCATATGGATACTGTTAATTACTCCGTGAAGGATCCTAGGGTACAGAAATATCCACCGGTGTGTACTTTTGTAAACTGGGTTCCTTCACAGAGTAACAATACTTACTTACTTGGTTGGATGAACCCCTCAACCATCAGGTGGGGCGGTCAATTTCGTCCTGAAACTGTTGACGGAGGCAGCAGAGACAGTGTTTTCAGGTAGACTGTTCAAAGTTTCATTGGACAAATTGGCAAATTCATGGCTGATGTACCATACACAGTGGTACCTGCTGTATGTGGCCACCCCTTCTGCCAAGAAAAAGTGGCCACATACAGCAGGTGACCTGTCACTGCAGGTAGCTTTACAAAGAAACTGATTCTTGTGTCCCAGCAAGGTGGCCACAAAAAGCAGTGTAGCTGCTCACGGCAGTGGTTGCATACAGCAGGTACCACTGTACATTAAAATATGCACTAAATTCACCTAGCCACACACATTTTGAGGGACTTAGTTAGAGGCAAATTCCTTGGTATTTGATCCTTTTATGTGATATATTCAAATATCTGACACATTTACTGGGGAACAGATGTTGTCATTATAATGAGGTTTCAGTGCACCCTTCAATCGTGAAAATCCATGATGGTAAAATATTGGTAAAACTCCATTTGAGGGGTACAGCACCTTGTCAAACAGGGTGATGTGCACAAATGGAGTAAGGTTAATACATTGCACCCTATTCCATCATGTGAACGCACATTATGCAGTATGTCTAAATATGTTGATACTGTGCCCCTAAAATGGAGTTTTACCGTAATAAAAACTTTTTTTTAAGTGCACATGGCAATTACAGTCCAGAGGTGACCTTCATTGTTCAAAGTGCCACCCAGTGTGGTGGCATGGCAGCTCTCATCATGTCAGCTTTTGGGGCGATGCAAGCCAAGGACTCCTTCATCAGGAATAATCAGGCAACTAAGTTTGAGACCAAATTTATAGCTAAGGTAAGAATAGACCATCATAATCTTCCTTGTTTGTATTTGTGTGCGCTGATGTTTCAAGAAACCCCTTCTGAAATAAGTCTCTGGATTGACTTTCAAGGGTCATTCGTGGAGGGTAACTGATGTAAATGTTCATTATTTTATATTGTTTATATTACTTATTTGTAGTTTACTTGTATGCTCTTACCATCTGAATATGTAAAATTAAAAAAAATCCATCAAATTATTTACGGTTATGTGCTACTTTAATAGAAATAGGTAAAGTAGACAAATAAAAAGTTCTGGATTGGTTTCAATGTTGTCATGAAAATTTGCCTCATTTTAATCCTTTCCTGTGTAGAATAAGATTGAGTCAATAGCTTTCCTTGGCACCAATCTGCACCAAAGAATGATATTGACCTGGGGCAATTTACAGCATAAAGGACTGAAATGGGTGAAATGACTGATTTTTCCTTCTTTAAAATGTATTTTTTCTGCCAGGACTCTAATGCCAGGTGTAAATTTTACAACTACTGTGTTATCCATTTTTAGCTCGGCTGACTTGTCAGTCAGCTGAGCTTTTGTGAGGGTCCGTCGTCCGTCTGTCCATCATCCGTCGTCCACAATTCACATTTTTTACTTCTTCTCCAAAACCATTGGCCAGATCCACTTCAAACATGGTGGCAATGTACCTTAGGTGGGTCTCTACCAAGTTTTTTCAAATGGTCACGCTCCAGTGATTTTTGGATTTTTTATGATTTTTTTTGTTCTTTTTGGGGCAAACCTTAAAAAATCTTCTTCTCCAAAACCGCAAACCCGATTCCTTTGATATCACATAGGAACACTCCTGGGAACTCCTGGTTCTTAATTTGTTCACCAGGTGGGGCTGCAATTTTTTTGTAATTTTTTATGATTTTTTGTGTGTTTTTGCAATTTTCGACTTCTTCTCTAGAACCGTCGCACAGATTAAGCTGAAACGTGGTGGATATGTTCCTTGTGTAAGGGTCAAACAAAGTTGTTCACTAGGTGGTATAGCTGTGGATTCCTGAATTTTAACGATTTTTTCAATTCGGATACTTGTCGGTAAATGCACCTTTCCTATTGATTTATATGCAAGTCAATTGGCATTCTAATGCTAATTCACATTTTCGACTTCTTCTCCGAAACTGCCTGCCAGATTCACTTTAAACTTGGTGGCAATGTACCTTGGGTGGGTCTCTATCTAGTTTGTACAAATGGTCATGGTCCAGTGATTTGTTTATGTTTTTATGAATTTGAAATTTTTTTTTTTGGCAAATCTTAAAAATTCTTATTCTCCGAAACCGCTTACCCAATTGCTTTGATATCACACCGAAATACTCCTAGGGGCTCCTTGCTCAGAATTTGTTAACCAGGCTGCAATCTTTTTTCATATTTTTATGATTGTTTGTGTGTTTTCATTATTTTGGACTTCTTCTCCAGAACCATGACTCAGATTGAGCCGAAACTTGGTCGATAGCTTTCTTGTGAAAGGGTCAAACAAAGTTGTATACTAGGTGGCACTGCTGTGGATTCCTCATTTTTAATGACTTTTTCAATTCGGGTACTTATCGGTAAATGTACCTTTCCTATTGATTACTATGTAAGTCAATGGGCATTCTAATGCTAACACACATTTTCGACTTCTTCTCCAAAACTGTCAGCCAGATTCACTTCAAACTTGGTGGCAATGTACCTTGGGTGGGTTTCTACCAAGTATATTCAAATGGTCATGCTTCAGTGATTTTTGGATTTTTATTGAATTATTTTGTGCTTTTTTGTGGACAAATCTTAAAAAATCTTCTTCTCCGAAACCGCTCACCCAATTGCTTTGATATCACACAGAAACACTCCTAGGGACTCCTAGTTCTGAATTTGTTCACCAGGTGGCACTGCAATCTTTTTCTATTTTCAGGTGCTTATTGGAAAATACACCATTCTTTTTGATTACTATGCAAGTCATTGGTCATTCCAATGCATATTCACACTTTTGACTTCATCTCCGAAAGTGTTTGCCACATTCACTTCAAACTTGCTGGCAGTGTACAGTAGATGCGTCTGTACCATATCTGTTCAAGCATAGGTCAGCTGAGCATGGGCTGTTCACACAGCCCTCTTGTTTTTTAATTTGTGCTACAGACCCCTTAAAGCACACAAACTATTTTCGTGACCCCCTAAAATGCAAAAATTTTGTAATAAATTACATTCAAGCCATAAGCCGTATTTGAGTCTGACATCCTGAAAATGTCCAGAGTACCCCCATCACTTCAGGAATAATATGGTTGTACTGTGAAACCTCATTATAACGACATTCAGATATGTGACATATTCAATATAATGACGCAAATTTTAATGGGAAAAAGTTTATTTTCTTTGTTAATTGATTCATTTACCTGACATATTCAGTTATCTGACACATTTCTGAGGGAAAAGATGGTGTCATTATAATGAGTTTTCACTGTATAATTTGGTGATTTTGCCCTCCTGCTACCTGAGGAGGGGCATATTAGAATCACATTTCTCCGTCAGTCCCCTTTTTGTGTCCAGGCTATAATTTGCTTGTCCTTCAACTTAGATAAATGAAACTTTACACACAGATGCATCTGGACATAAGGGAGTGTCATGTACCAAAAGTAGGTCACTAAGTTAAGTATCTGGGTCACTGATATATTCTTGTAAAATTGTGTCTGGGCAATAACTCCTTTACTATGTAATTTAGATAGATGAAACTTTGCACACAGATGCATCTACACATAAGGGTGTGTCATGTACCAAAAGAAGGTCACTAGGTCAAGAATCTGGGTCACAGTAACATATCCTTATAAAATCTTGTCTGGGCATTGCTTTATTATTAAACTTAGTTTCAAATAAAATTAAATCAACAGCTTTCCTGTAAATCCAAATTGTCACCAAGGAAAGCCATTGAACTAGGGCATACCATCATGATAAGCCTTATCTACAATTCTCTGCAAAAAAATTACTATTCTTGTGGAATTTAAGGACAAACATTGAAGCAGATGATAATTTACATGTGAGTCCCTTTGGACAATTTGAGGGGGAAAGAATTTAGCAACAAATTTTATTTTCAGTTGATTCTGCATTTATTTCAGTCTGTGAAAATCAGAACAGTAAAAATAGTCTTTTTAGCAGGCAAGATTTATTACCAAGTTGTTAGACAAAGACACTGGCATTCACAGAAAAATCAAAGGCCAGGTGAAAGATCAGTTCATGGTACGGGTACCAACACTCTCATTGCTTCTGACAAGTAATACTGAGTTTTCATTTATTTCAGCGGAGATATTATGATGCGCTTTTCCTTGGAAGTTTGAGGGCAGGAGGTAAATGGGGTTTGACTGTTGCCTTCTTTGCTGGGTCATATATGTAAGTACATGCACTGCTATATTGCTTGCATATAATTTTTCGTTCTAATGTTGTAAGTGCTGCTATGGGTATCATACCAAAGTATTAAGGTCAATAGACCAGTCCAGTCTCGATCGCACTAATTAAGTCAGAAATAGCTATAGGTTTCCAGCAGACAAAAGCAAAAGTGCTGATGGTGAGTCAATGAAGCTGACAAATGAGACTGGTTGCATCCACAAGGTTCTTACCACAGCCAACGGTGGCACACACTGTAGGAAAAACAGTACGGTCAGCCTCCAAGGTTTATCAGCCAATCAGAACTGTGCCCATATTTTACCTTCATTCTTCAGCATGGCGCTCAATAAACAGAGCAAGCTAACTGCAATTACAGGCGCCATTGGTGCAAAACTTGGCCGCTCAAGTCCCACAGAAACACAGCTTTCAGTCCTTCAGAAAGTAGCAGTGCAACTTCATTGCTCCTGCATGCATGATCGCAACCAGTGATGATACTCGATGACAGAGTTTTTGGGTCAGAACTCACTGAAAGCATCCATTGTTGCCCACTAGGTCCTTCAAACGTCCACTAATCCGCAGTGCAAGTGCTTGTACTTGCAGTCAGCTTGCTTCGTGTATGGAGCACAATGCTGCCTTGTTGTTGCTGCCAAATGGAGGGGAGGTAAAGTCATGACATGGCTTCTGATTGGCTGATCAAACTTGGAGACTGACCGTAGTGTTTTTCCTATGGTGCACGCCACCTGTAGGCTGCAGTTAGCACGTTGTGAAGGCAACCAATCTCATTTCCCAGCTTCACTGGCTCACTATAAGTACTTTCACAGGTGTCCTACTACCATTGCCCCCTCGAGCACTGCATGTTTTTGTAACTGAGTGCGAGCGAGACTAGACCAGTCTATAAGCTCAAGTGTGTCAGGACAAAACCAATAGGGATTAAAAACAAACATGGAGACAAGACTTTGCGCGACAAAATCAGGACTTTTGTCGGTGCCATTAATCCCGGGACAAATCATTCTGCTAACTGGTGTCACCATGTTTGCATTTCAAATGCAAACATCCTGAGCTGATGCATTAAGGAATAAAGCGAATATGAAGCTCCTTTGTTAATAAGCCTGCTTAAAAATGTAGCCCACATTACATAAATATAATGAAAGCACTTTTATAAAGGATAAGTCTATACCTAACATTCAAGATTAGGCCAACCAAAATTGAATCAATTAAGCATATGGCAGATAGCATTTTTTTGTTAGTTAAGCTGCTTCACTGCTTTATTTTGTTAGTTATGAAGTTATAAGGAACACCCCACGACTTTCATTGGGGTCTGTCACAGAAAGTGCAGAAGCTAGGCATCTGAAACTTTTATGGCAAATAAAGCTTATGTGATAGGTTTGCACCAGTGTATTTTTGGCAAGTTATGCTCCTGCTGGTTAATAAATTGGTAAAATTTGTTGGGCACCCGAAGCTTTTTTGGCCAATTTCTGTGAAAACACAGCAGCTAACCATCAGGAACTTTCATGGTTGATAGAACTTGCATGTTTCATGTGTCATGTGATTGTTGTATATCACCAATTGGCATCAGCTGGTAATTAATCAATTAACAAAGCTCTTTAACTGTTTCTTTACGTTTTTCCCCCATCAGGATTTACAGGAAAACAGTGCATGCATGTGTTATCAGACATCATAATTTTAAATACTGTTACTCGAAAGGATCTCGACAAATAGTGTCTCAGTTTTACCTTGCCTCATGAAAAAGGCCTCATGCCAGCTTTTCCTGTAGAACTTGCACAGTTATACGATGCGTGTGATTGGTCTGAGGCAGCCGGAAACGTGTTGCATAAGATCACAATGGCAAGCATGCCAGCTCCTTTGGCCTTGCCTCGTTTTTCAACGTTGCTGTTTCTTGGAATGCTCAGCAGCCAGCTGCCTGAAATTTACACCAGGAAGACAACAGTAAAACCAACCTCGTATCAAGTACTACTGCCAGGAAGTGTCGAGTTCATGACTGGCCGTATCTTATGAGTCCAGGAAGTGAACGAGTAGGAATATGGCTAGTCTTGAACAAGACATTTCCTGGCAGCAGTATTCCCTACGAGGTTGGTTTTACTTTTATCCAATAATTATAGCTGTATTTAGTTTACTAAATAACTAATGAGTCCAATTCAAAAATCACAAATGGCAATAGCATGCTCATTTTATTACTACCACTGCACAACATTATTGCGCACTCTTTTATTAAAAGTAGTTCCAAGAATTTACTAGGTGGATATGGATTTTTACTATGAGGATATGGATAGGTTTATCTCCCACTTTGTATTTTCTTGTTTTTGAGGCTAATAATTGCTGGATAGTTTACATTACATGTGTGCAACAGCTTTATTGTGTGTTTTTGTTGATTCTTCATGGTTTTAGCAGCAAAGTTTACTGAGTACTCTCATGTGTTGTTTGGGCTGTACCTAGAAACTAAATCAGGTAGACTGTACATACCAGGTGTACATTAGTTTTCGATGTACTATCTTTTATTAACCCTTGAAGTGGTAATCACGGCTGTAGTCATTTTCTCATAACCGTTAAATATGTATTGGTTTAGAGATTCAAATTCCTCATGAAGATACCTTTCATTCAAATGCCAGCAAGCCTAGTCTAAAGCAAAAAGTAGTCTTAGTCAACAGCTTTCGTTGGGGCACTTTTCACACATTGCCTGCAAAGTGCCCTGAGGAAAGCGGTTGACTCAGTCTTAAATCAGCACTTTAAGGGTTAATTTATCAGCAAAAATTCATGATGGTTGGACCCCCAGAAACACATATCCTTTTTGGAAGTCATGGGTTGGGAGTATAGTTAGCGTCAGTGACAGTGTGATCTCTCAAACTATTCTCATTCATGACAATCTGCTTCTGCAAAATTAAAGATTGAAGTTGAATGTAGCTGATCGTGTCTAAAACATTCAGGTCCATTAGGTGTGGCTAACAGCATTTAATTTATTGTTTTGTATTTGTTTATTTTTCCACAGGGCTGTAGTTCAGAGTATAGCAGTTTACAGAAACAAGTCTGGAATAAGGGAACACATGACAGCTGGATGTAAGTGGATGAATTGTGTGCCAATCTAAACCTCAAAAACCCTCACCCAAATTTGAAAATGAAAGGACAAATGTGAACAAATTCAGCCATGGCATTCAAGAACTCATTTTGAAATGGATTATTTACAAATTCCAGTCGTCAGACAAAAGAAATATGAGCATTGTTAATTTATGAAAATGGCTGAGATGGTCATGTTCACCGTAATAGTACAATATTGTATAGTGTATGTGTATACATATATACATGTATATTTGAGTAGATGCACACACACAATGTATTGTGACATGGTTGTGGAGTGCTGTTCATTGTTTTACCCAGACATGATATCAAATATTAGTCATATGATAAAATCCATTTAATCATATGAATAAAAATTATCTCATCATATGATCCAATAAATCTGAACATATATTTAAATATATCTAGTCATATAATGGAATGCATTTGATCATATTAAGTCAGTTTGATAAATATGTTCAAATTGGTTTGATCATATGTTGGAATATTTAGTCATATGTTAAAATATTTGTTCATATGTTCAAATAGTTATGTCTCCCCGTGCAGCGGGGGACATATTGTTTTTGCATCCGTTTCTTCTTCTTCTTCTTCTTCTTCTTCTTCTTCTTCTTCTTCTTCTTCTTCTTCTTCTTCTTCTTCTTCTTCTTCTTCTTCTTCTTCTTCTTCTTCTTCTTCTTCTTCTTCTTCTTCTTCTTCTTCTTCTTCTTCTTCTTCTTCTTCTTCTTCTTCTTCTTCTTCTCCTTCTTCTCCTCCTTCTCCTCCTTCTCCTCCTCCTCCTCCTCCTCCTCCTCCTCCTCCTCCTCCTCCTCCTCCTCCTCCTCCTCCTCCTCCTCCTCCTCTTTCAACACATTGTTGCGGGTGTTGCGGGCACGATAACTGGAGAAAGATTTGACTTGGGAAGTTGAATTTTTTTGTGAAGATGTTCCTATATATAACCTTACTTGGGATAGCAAATGGGTGACCTTGACATATTTTTCAAGGTCACAAGGGCATGTCATGTAAAATTGACGCGAATGCAATAACTCCACAAGGATTTGACTTAAGAGGTTGAAATTTTGCATGGTTATGTACCATAATATCAACTAGGTTGGGATTGTAGATGGGTGACCTTGACATATTTTCAAGGTCACATGGCCACTTTTAAAAATCATTGCAGATGCACTCGAGAAAGATTTGACTTAAAGTGGTTGATATTTTGTGTGATTATGTTTCTATGTAAGATTTTTGTAAAACTTTGCTTGTAACTGCAGATGTATGACCTCATCCTATTTTTCAAGGTCACGTGGGCATGTCATGTAAAATTGGTGCTGACGCAATTACTCCACAAGGATTTGACTTAAGAGGTTGAAATTTGGCATGATTATGTACCATAATATGAACCAGGTTGGGATTGCAGATGGGTGACCTTGACCTATTTTTCAAGGTCGCATGGGCATGTTGTAAAATTGACACGGGTGCAATAACTCTGCAAGGATTAAACTTAAGAGGTCCAAATTTTGCATGATTATGAAGCATAATATGAACTAGGGTGGGATTGTAGATCGGTGACCTTGACCTATTTTCAAGGTCACATGGCCACTTTTAAAAATCATTGCACAAGCACTCGTAAAAGATTTGACTTAAAGAGGTTGACATTTTGTGTGATTATGTTTCTATGTAAGACTTTTGTAAGACCTTGCTTGTAACTGCAGATGTATGACCTTGACCTATTTTTCAAGGTCATGTGGGCATTTTATCTAAAATCAATGTGGCCGTGATAACTCAAGGAAGATTTGACTTGGGAAGCTAAAATTTTATGTGAAGATGTTCCTATATATGATCTTGCTTGGGATTGTAGATGGGTGACCTTGACCTATTTTTCAAGGTCACATGGGTATGTCATCTAAAATTGACACGCATGCAACAACTCTGCAAGGATTTGACTTAGGAGGTTGGAATTTTGCATGTTTATGTACCATAATACCAACTAGGTTGGGATCGTAGATGGGTGACCTTGACCTATTTTCAAGGTCACAAGGCCACTTTTTAAAAATCATTGCAGATGCAGTCGAGAAAGATTTGTCTTAAAGAGGTTGACATTTTGTGTGATTATGTTTCTATGTAAGACTTTTGTAAGACCTTGCTTTAATTGCAAATGTATGACCTTGATATATTTTTCAAGGTCACGTGGCCATTTCGTCAAAAATCAACGTTTTGAAATGTCAATAAAGAGTGTACCTTCACCATATCTGTAGATCATTACAATCGGTATGCCTATTTATAAAAAAAGGGTGACAGTAGTAAGGGCTCACGGGGAGACATTTGATTTTCTGTTGGAAAATTAGCCTGTTCTAGTTGATAATATGATTGAGTATTTGATGACATAATCAAATGTTTGAACATTAAATTGATTTATATACAATGATAAATGTATGATGATAACATGATAAAATCAATTTCATCATTTGTTCAAATATTTTATCATACATGTGTGTACAAATATGGGGTAATGTGTTCAAATATTTGATCATGTAAACAAATACATTTAATCACATAAATAAATATTTGAACATATATCAAAAAATGAATAAAACAAGAAACAGCATCTGTTTGGCTTAAGATCTATGTAGAATGTCCATACACACATTCGTGTACCTTGTGGGATCCTTATGTGCATGTAGCATGGGATATGACATTATTTCAAAGTTAACCCTTAAAGTGCTAATCACGGCTATAGTTGTTTTCTCATTACCGTTAAACATATAATGGTTGGAAGATACCATTCATTGAAATACCAACAAGCCTAGTCTAAAGCAAAAAGAAGTCTTAGTCAACAGTTTTCCTTGGGACACTGCACGCATTGTGTGCAAAGTGTCTCAAGGAAAGCTATTGACTCAGTCTTAAATCAGCGCCTTAAGGGACAATTTAGTAGCTGAAATGGTTTTGGGGCATGTGGGTCAATATTTTCCAAGCAGGGTGAAATGGAATGCATGTATTCATATTCTTACTGAAGACTGATTATATGAATTTGCCATTTCTTGCTTACCTTTACCTGTTTTCAAAGCAACATGAAAAGCTAGACACACTTGTGTGTTGGGCCAAACTTACATGTTGTGTTCCGTTCGAAAAAGATGTTTCTTGAAACCTTCAAAAGCATGCAACAATATAGGTGATCTTAATTTGTATTTGGGGTCATGGGAACAACTGTCTGACATATTAAAAAACACAAAACATGTATTTTTAGGACCATTCTATACAAGTTACAATAATGTATATTTGATGATATTTTAAATATCAATGGTGTATGAATAGGGGGAAATAATAGCAATATGGATACTTATTTATATTTTTCCCTTAAAGGGAAGTGAAACCTATGTGTCAATTCATAATGTGCCTTTTATGATTGCAGTTTTGACTGGAGGTATTGTCCGAATGAATCTAGGGTTAAAGGGATTTATTGCTGGGGGCATCATCGGCTCTGTTTTAGGGTAAGTGATGCCATTTTTAGCTCTGCTGACCAAGGGTCGCAGAGCTTATGTGGTGACTCATGTCTGTCTGTCTGTCCAATTATGGTGAAAACAAGAAACAAAACTTAACATAAAGCACAACTGAGGGGCCCTGAGATGGTGGGTGGGGGTGGGGGTGTAGCCTTCCCCTGGGTTAAAATTAGTTAACCCTAGGAGACACTTTGTACCTGAATTAACTTAATAATAGATTCAGTGATCACAGAAACAGGATTCAACATCCTGACAAAGGATCCAAATCTACAGTGATATTATTCTTGTGGATCATTTCACAGAGGCTCCATGTAAGGACAAAACATTCGAAGTCCAAATCATTGAAACAATCCAACAAGCTGGAAAGTATTCCCATGGAAAAATGAACAAGGAAACACCTGGCCTATGCTGAAATAGAGAAACTTTTCGGATGAAAGAACTCAGGACAGTATATTACTATGGTTTAAACAACCGATGTGAGAGAAACATGAATCATAGAACACCCAGTGATAATATATATGACATTCTGAACAAAAGAAAGAAAAAGAACAAACAAAATAGCAAACACGGGACAAACAAAGAAACTCTCAACTGCAGAGTATGTGTTCAGTGTACGTAAAGACCCTACGAAGATAGTACATGCTATGTCAATAAAACATTGCCACAAATGAAAAAGAAAGATCTCAAAGTGTTCAGACAGTTACTTCTTGAACATGAAGTAACTGATAGCAGTACTACAACAGACAGAATTGTAGAACTTGTACATGATATTACACAACACAAACTCAAACTGAAAAGTGACTCACCTCGCAGAAGAAAGAAACAAAAACTTGAATCCAGTGATTATTATGTATGAAAATCCAGCAATACGGTTCATCAGTCTACAAAGTATTTTAAAAGAGCGGGACGTTCAAGAGTCAGTGGACAAATACATCAATGATGATGTCACTGTAACATATAAATATACTGGTAGTAGTTGCCATAAAGCCTTTCAGTACAACCATGTTATGGATGAAGTTGACTTGGACAGCTGGAATATGAGTGATCAAACTTGTTTATGTGCTAGATCATTCAAAGAATATACGGCTAAAGACCACAAACGTGTTATCACAGGAGGTTTAAGTATCATCAAAAATAAGAAACTTAAGACATCAACTTCACCAAAGCATGGAAAGAAATTAAGAAAAGACTAAACAACTTCATCAAATACCGAAGTAATAAGAAAAGAGTCTGTACCAAAGTGTTCAGTGAATGGAAAGTGAAAATATTGGAAAAAGTTGATGAAAGGATTTTGAATGTTTAAGGAAGGGTAGGATATATAGACCAAATCTATGCTAGAATTTGTATTGGTAGGGTGTAGCGTGGACATTAACATGATTAGTGGCAAAGAGAAATGAGCCTCCAGATCAAAATTGCACTTGATTACATTAATAAAACTGTACTTGGTGAACCACTTTTTGGGTTACTGTGACCCAATAGTTATAGAGTTTGGTGCTTGTCCAAGTTTACTGTTTTTGTTCAGTAACTCGAAAAGTCATTACACGATCTGGTCACAGAGACGCTGTGTGGAAAGCTGCAGGCAGGGTGCACATTATGAGCAGTAACAATTTTTTTATCCCAGTTGAAGGTCAAGGTCAAATGGCCAGCTGCTATGAAGGGGTCATCTTGTGAATACTTTGCACCCCACAGTTTTTTAGTTAGGCCTGTGTTACTTTTAGGACTTGTCAAGTCTATGAAAATCTATGTCGATGTCAATGTTAGTGGGGCTGCCTATATAGTATTATGTAATATACGGGCCAAAATTTGAAAATCTTGTGACCAGTCCAGAACCCTTAATTTTTGATGGCTCTTCATAAAATTTAGTGGGATTGTAGAAGAGGTCAAAATCTGGATTGCATGTGATACTACTGGTGCTCCCTATAGCTTTATGGAAATCAGGACTTAAAAATGTGTTGAAAGATGCAAAATTCCATGTCTCAAAAAATAATTGAATTAGACAGGCCAAATTTATAGAGTATATAGATCATGTCCAGTACTAATGTGTTATATAAGATCGGTAACCTTGTCTATTTTTGTTAGGTGACCAGACCTGTTAATTTGGAAGAGGTGATTTTGTAATGGTAGGGTGTAGTTTGGACATCAATGGCAAAGGGAATTGAGCCTCAGATCAAAATTGCACTTGAGTACATTGTATATTAAACTTTGCTTGGTGATCTACTTTTTGGGTCACCATGCCCCAATGATTGTGTGACCTTCACCCAGTTTCAAGGTCATTAAGCACTTAAGAAAAGGATAATTATTTTAATTCAACAGCTTGATAAGGAATAAGGGGCAAGATGCCAAATGTACCACAAATGTGTATCCTGTAGAAGCTTGATATTACATAATATGGCTAAACTTGATTCACTTGTCAAGGTTGTGGATTGAATACATTTCAGAAAATGGTTTTTGTTGATGTGTGTCAACAGAGCATTAGGCCTATGGGCCTCTTGTTTACAGGCTATCAGTATTTTGCTGTCTCACTGGTTTGCAATATGCACCATCAGTATAAAATGTTACTTTGGCTTCTAGGTTTTTAAATTTTTTATATATTTTTGGTATATGTGTGTGTGGGGGTCTGACAATGATATATGTATTTATTGATTTTTGATTTGTAATTGCTTGGCTCAGACAACTTTATTTCATTCTTCAGATTGATGGGCGGCAGCGTGATGCATGGAATACTGGTGGCCAGCAATGAAACACAAGAACAGAGACATTACTGGAATATACACAGGCAAATAGAAGAAAAGAGGTAAATGATTTTTTGGCTCAGCTGACTTGCTAGTCAGGCTGAGCTTTTAGGAGACTTCACCCGTCCGTCCATCCGTCTTGTTGTCATTCACATTTTTGACATTCTCTCCAAAACCGTCAGCCCTTTTATTTTTTAATGATTTTTTTGTGTGTTTTCGCTATTTTTAACTTCTCCAGAACCGTCACTCAGATTAAGCTGAAACTTGGTGGATATGTTTCTTGTGAAAAGGTCAAACAAAGGTCTTCACTAGGTGGCACTGCAGTGGATTTCTGATTTTTAACGATTTTTTCAATTCAGGAAATTATCGGTAAATGCATCTTTTCTATTGATTACTATGTTTGTCAATGGGCATTCTAATGCTAATTCACATTTTGGACTTCTCTAAAAAAAGTATCAGTCAGATTGACTTCAGACTTAGTGGCAGTGTACCCTTGGTGAGTCTCTACCAAGTTTGATCAAATGGTCGGGCTCCAGTGATTTTTGATTTTTTTATGTTTTATTTTATTTTTATTTTCTTTGGAAAATCTTTAAAAAAGTTTTAATAGGAAAGTTTAAGTTTAATAGGAATTTTTTGTAATGGTTATAGCTTAAAGAATGTTGGCCAGATATGTGTCAAACTTGGTAGGGATGTACCTTTGATAATTGTCTACCTATTTTGTTCTATACCAAGTTCACAGAACCATGAGTGTGAAGAAACCTTTAGGTCAGCTGAGCATGGGCTGTTCACACAGCCCCCTTGTTTTTATGGAAATAGTTCTGAATTTGTACCTTATACTCCTAGTCAATAGATAAATTGATAAGTTGTTTTTCCGATTAGTTTAAATTATAATGAAATTTTATGGGAAAATGAATGTGATTGGCCAAAAATATCAAAAAAATATTGGAGAAAATGGCACGGAGCTAAAGAAAAGGGCGGGGAGTGAAGAAAAAGGGCAGGGAGGAAAACAAAAGGGCAGGGTAAACCTCCCTTCTATTTTAAGCCACAGACAACACTGTGTCACAAGGATTTCCTTTTCCCAATGAGGAACAAATTAAGTCAAACATTCCTTATTGTGGGGTAGATGAGCAGCGCCTTACTCGTCCCAACCAAAACGTTGGTCCTGTCAGAAGGCTCTGTGTACATTGCTGCCCCTTGTCTTTAGCTTGCAATCACATTAGCCATTGTAGTGTCACAGAAACTCTAAAGTGACACGTAAACTACAAGCTGATTACTGAATGTTTTTCAATTTCTGTTTTTGTCTTGCAGGGAAATTGAGGCTTTAGTTGGCCCCAAAACCAAGACATTAGAAGACTATCAAACAGAGGGTGGTGCCAGCTAGACTGAAATGAGGTGCAGCAAAAACACTCACTAAGCTGCCAGGCATACTGTCACGAACAGCGAAATGATAAAAAGTATGTGTGTGACTGGACTTACAGCACAGCAGTATGGGATGAAGTGAACAATAACTGTGTGGCAGCCTAGCTCTTGAGGAGTTGCACTGTGGAATGGAGTGACCAGTAATGCAGTTGTAGACTGTGACATTGTTTCTTTCGTATTGACTGTATATGGAAAGTAGAGGTTGTGTGTTTACTGTGCTTGAATGGTCAAGTGACTGAAATATCAAGCATAAATTAAAGCTCTTGTATGTACATGCATTTGTGTGACCATTTTTTTTTTCAAAGGTTAAGCTTCACAATATTTTGTCAAAATGTTTTCAAACACTTAAAAAATAGATTTATGCAGACATGATAGCCAGACAAAAACAGACAGATGCAGAGACCGAACAATCACAAAAGGCCAGCTGCCTCTCAGGCGATGTTGTAATTATGCTATGGACATGTTCCTCTGCTGGCACAACAAAGTTTTGAATGGAGAAAATATGGTTTCAGTGACATGTAAGAGGGCATACGAGAAATACTGCTTGGTGGTACCTGCTTCCTTTGTCACGATATTGACCAATGAATGAAGCATTTGCCTTTGCTTGGTGCAATTGGTGTACAACAGGAGTGGGGGTGGGAGGTGTTACCTGTACACCTGCAGGAAACACGATCCTTTTGTAAATACATGTATGTGTAAAAGTTTTTTGCAGTTATCTCATTCCATACTATGGTCACAGGCCTTGATCAGTGGTTCTGGCACTGTCAGGCAAGTCATGCTGCAGCTGCTGCAAGGGCTTGCCAGGAAGTGCCAGAACCACTGGCTTAAGACTATAGGCATGTTGGTACTTGAATGAAAGCTCTTTTGATGAAGAATTTGGATCTGCAATTGTCGTCTTAAACCTAGGTAAATATACGCAAAAATTAGGGACTGGTATGAAATGAGTTAAATGGCTATATGATTTTTACTCCCACAAATACACAATGTCAACCTTGGGTGTGTGTTTGTGCTATGAACCAGAGCTTTGTTCATCATGTTCCTTAAAGAAGAATCTGGTTTCATTTCATTCAAAGAATAGGTCTTCGTTCTTTCATCCATATGAAGCAACTTCCTTCTGTAAACAGAGTGAGCCATTAAAAAAGGAATGGACTGAAATTTAAGGTTCCCAGTATTAAGATTTTTGTATGGCTTTATAAAATACAGGCAATTTAACCCATACATTAAAGCCAGATTCACTTGAAACTCGGTGGATCTCTACCAAATGTGTTCAATCGGTCATGGTTCATTGACTTTTGGACTTTTTTTATGATTTTTTAGCTCAGCTCACTTGTCAGTCAGCTGAGCTTATCCCATGGGTCTCCGCCCATCCTCCGTCAACAATTCACATTTTTGACTTCTCCTCAAACGCCATTGGCCAGATCCACTTCAAACTTGGTGGGGATGTGCCTTGGGTGAGTCTCTACCAAGTTTGTTCAAATAGTCAAGGTGCACTGATTTTTTGAGTTTTAATGAATTTTTTCTTTTTGTTGAAATGTTCAAAAATTTTCTTCTCCAAAACCACTTAGCCAATTGTTTTGAAATTACATAGGAACCCTTCTGGGGTCCCCCAGACCTTAATTTGTTCAACAGGTGGCGCTGCAATTTTTTTCTTATTTTTAGCTCAGCTGACTGACCAGCTGAGCTTACAGGACGGTGCTTCATCCTTCTGTCATCCATCCACAATTCTCATTTTCGACTTCTCCAAAATCGTAAGTCAGATATACATCAAACTTGGTGATAATGTACGTTGGGTGGGTCTCTACCAAGTTTGTCCAATTGGTCACGCTCAAGTGATTTTTTATGAATTTTTTTGTTCTTTTTTGGGGGCAAATCTTAAAAATTCTTCTCCAAAACCGCTTGTCCAATTGCTTTGATATCACACCAGAACACTCCTAGGGACTCCTATTTCTTAATTTGTTCACCAGGTGATGCTGTGAATTTTTCTCTATTTTGTTATGATTTTTTTGGGGGTGTTATTGCTATTTTCGAATTCTTTTCCATAACCCTCACTCAGATTAAGCTGAAACTTGGTGGATATGTTGGTTGTGGAAGGGTCAAAGGAAGTTTTTCACAAGGAGGCAATGCTGAGGACTCCTGATTTTTCATGATTTTTTCAATTCGGGTACTGGTCAGAATATGCACCCTTCCTATTGATTACTATGGAAGTCAATGGGCATTCTAATGCTAATACACATTTTTGACCTTTTATCTCCGAAACTGTGATCCAGATTGACTTCACACTTGGTGGCAATGTACCTTGGGTGGGTCTGTAGCAGACTGCTTCAAATGGTCATGCTCCAGTGATTTTAAGATTTTTTATGATTTTTTTCGTTCTTTTTTGGGGCAAATTTTAAAAAATCTTCTCTAAACTGCTTACCTGATTCGCTTTGATATCACATAGGAACACTCCTACGGACTCCTAGTTCTGAATTTTGTTCACCAGGTGGCGCTACAATTATTTTCCAATTTCTTATGTTTTTTTTGTGTGTTGTTGCTAAATTGAACTTCTCCAGAACCATCACTCAGATTACGCTGAAACTTGGTGGATATGTTCTTTATGGAAGGGTAAAGAAAAATGGGTCACTTGGTGGGAATGCTGTGGATTCCCGATTTTTCACGATTTTTTTCAGTTTGGGTACTTACCAGTAAATGCACCTTTCCTATTGATTACAATGTAAGTCAATGGGCAGTATAATGCTAATTCACAGTTTTGACTTCTTCTCTGAAGCCGTCAATCAGATTGACTTTAATCTTGGTGGAAATGTACCTGGGGTTGGTCTGCAGCAGATTTGTTCAAATGGACATGCTCCATAAATTTTTGGCTCTTTTATAAATTTCTTTGTTCTTTTTTGGAACAAATCTTAAAAAATCGCAAGGGTGTATGTGTATGTCAGCTGAGCACAGGACTGTCACAGTCCTCTTGTTTATGATTTTTTTTTGGGGGGGGGGGTGTTTTTGCAATTTACTGCTCCAGAACCATCACTCAGATTAAACTGAAATATTGTGGCTAGGTTCCTTGTGAAAAGGTCAAACAAAGTTGTTCACCGGCTGGCACTGCTGTTGATTCCTGATTTTTAGCTCTGCTGACTTGTCAGTCAGCAGACAGTCAGGCGAGCTATTGGAATCTGTTTGCGTCTGTTGTCCCTCTGTAGTTAGACTTTTACATTTTCGACTTCTCAAAAACCGCTGCATGGGATGTTTTGATTTTGCACATGGATGTTCCCTTGGTAGACCTCTAAAAAGCTTGTGATGGAGATGATGATGCAATAATTTTTCTATTTTTAAATGAATTTTTAAATTAATTTTTTGAAGAAAAATTTAAATTTCTTTGTCTCAAGAACTACTTGGCCAATTGCTCTGATACTACACATAGGGTCACCTAGTTTTTATTTTGGCCACCAGGTGGTGCTGCAACTTTTCTTATTTTTTTTGTGAACTTAAGTGTGTTTAGGCTATTTTTGACTTCTCCAGAACGGCTGAACAGAATTGCTTAAAATCTTGTCAGAATATAATTGACTTTAGACAATGAAAGTTTGCAAAAGTAATATAGATATGTTACTTTTTGGCCAAGTGATGGGGAATCAAACTTTGTGACCGTTGGTAAGTGTTACAACTGTATAGTATAGTATATATGGCTATCATATTTACATTTTTCGACTTCTCAGAAAGCAGTGCTTGGAATGTTTTGATTTTGTATTGGATGTTCCCCAGGTGGACCTCTACCAAGTTTGCATAGGAGATGATGATGCAATAATTTTTCTATTTTTTCTGAAATTTTTAATTGATTTTTTGAAAAAAAAACTTCATCTCAAGAACTACTTGGCCAGTTGCTTTGATATTACAGATAGGGTCAGGTGGGGTCACCTAGTTTTTATTTCAGCCACCAAGTGGCAATGCAATTCTTCTATTTTTTTTTTAAATTTTTTACATGAATTATATATCTAACTTTGCTACCACTGTACATTTTTATAGCTATACAGACTACAGTGCATGTGTTGCAATACTGTAAAAACATATTCCAGGCAGAGCACAGGATCATCATGATCCTCTTGTTAGTGATTTTTTCAGTTCAGGTACTTATCAGTAAATGCACCTTCCTTATTGATTACTATGTAAGTCAATGGGTATTCTAATGCAAATTCACATTTTCGACTTTTCCGAAACCTTCATCCAGATTGACTTCAAACTGGTGGCAATGTATCTGGGATGGGTCTCCACCAGGTTTCTTCAAATGGTGATGCTCATGTGATTTTTGGATTTTGAATGAATTTTTAACTCAGCTGAGTTACCAGTCAGGCTGAGCTTCAGGATGCCAAGTGGTCCATCCAAAAAGCTATATAATACTGTGTTGAAGTGTTTCCATAGATATTTAACAATACTGACAAAATACAACACTCATTCCAAGACACTAATAGATTATATTAATCTATAGATTTAGGTAGGGCTAACATAGAAGTGGTGGTAGGGCGATGGTTGGTATACTGTTAACTTAAACCCACCTAGAGATTTTCTCTAGTCTGTCAACAGTCTACCATCTTTCATTGTCCGCATTTCGTATTTCATCTCTTGGGTGTAGAGGTGACTAATGTTAATTACTTTATACACTCACTTCATGATCATTGTTAGTACATAAGTGTAACATACTAGAGATGTCCGTTCACCATTTCATTTTCGACTTCTTCTCCAACAACATCAGCTACATTCACTTCAAACTTAGTGGCAATGTACCTTGGGTGACCTTGACCTCGTTTCTGGGGTCACAGTGCAATGTACATGAATTTTACTTTTGCACTTTAACTTGAGAACTACTTGAACTGGGACCTTGATGTTACACGTTAGTGTTCTTCTATAAAGGTCAGACTTACTCAGGACATGGGTGACCTTGATCGTATCCCAAGTTCACAGAGCCGCAAGTGTGATGAATCGCTGGGTCAGCTGGTATGGGCCTCTTATTTTACCATTTTAGCCATCACTCAGATTGTTCTGAAACTTAGTGGAAATGTAGCTTGATGGAGGATGAATCAAATTTATTCACAATGTGGTGACACTGTGGATCCCTGATTTTTAACAAAAATTTCAATTTGGGTACTCGTCAATACCGTCAATGCATAAGTTCACCAAGCGGGGAAACCCCAGCAGAGATTCCGATGTCAGAGCCAGGCGTGCACAGGTTTCTGGTTAATTTGCGGGCCACTCAGTCTTACCGCACAGGCTACAGCGCTACTGAATACAGCAAGTAACGAGGAGTGAAACATGGACCATGATTCCTTCAAAAAACAGAATTTAGGGTGGCTGAAAAAGTATTTGAAAGGCAAAGGAATATCAGTTGATGAAAGGAATAAAGCGGCACTTTTATTTTTGATATTTGTCAGTTTGACGTTTCTTTCTGGTATCAACATTACAGCCCACTACTCAACAGTCAGTGGTGGTTTACCATGATAATTCGCCTTGTCACTCAACGTTATAACAATCAATGCTTTCTGTACTCCCTCCGCCAACGATCTGCAATGGTGAACTTCTATACACTTCCTGTACTTGGTCCATTTCCTGCTTTTCGGTTCATGTTGACACAAACAAGATTAGTGTCCGCCATAATGCATTATCATGACCACTTTTGAGAAGGTGCACATCGCGCCATGTGGTAGCAAAAAATCAGCCTGCATTCCTCGCTTTCGTAATGGGACAACTGCCGGGGTTTTCCCACTTGGTGAACTTATGCATAGACCGGATTAATGCATGCATTCCTATTGATTACCAGGTCAGTCAATGGGGATTGCAACAGAAACTCCCGAGTTTTGCTTCCTCTCCAAAATCCTCATCCCATAGACTAAAGTGGGACTTACTATGGACTAAATGCCAAAGTCCGCTGAGGATGGGCTGTTTATACATACCTTGTTTTATAATATTGGTATTCAATTGCTGTATGATAATTGACAACACTTAGTATCCGCATGGCATTATTAAACACTCCACGTTTCACTCTACTCTTCCACTCTAATGGTAGTCAAAAAAAAAAATAAACAGCAGGGATCTAAATTATCAAAGGGTGAGAAGCTTTCTATTTTCTCCAGTAATCTGTCTACATGATACTGCGACACTTGGAAGCCCAACTGACCCATCCACTCTTGAGTAATACAGTACCCCTCTCTTGTACATGGCCAAGTGCAGCAGAAATGTGGCCTTACAAGAGGGGGGCTTCTCTTGAAGGGGGAAAAAGGACCATCCTTTTTGCATGGAGAAGTGGCATGTGTAGAGGGGGTGGTCTCTATTCAGTGAGGCCTTGTAAGAGGGGGATCACAGTACTAAATCTTAGTACCACTCACTGGTATGGAAATTAAACTGGGACGGGTTAAGGCCCCATAAAAAAAACCAAACTTGTTTATCATCACTGCCAGCCCCTACAATTTATTCTATATTTTATTTTCCTTAAAAGCACACAAGTTTCGAACTTTGAGGAACAGGTCGATGTTCAATTAGTTCTGGTTTATGTAAATTCATAATATGGAGCAAGGCTCTTCATCAAATATTTGAATAAAAATAAAATCCTCCTCCCACCCCATAGTTAAAAAAAAAAAAGTGATGATAAACAAGATAATTTTTTATGGGGCCTAATGTAACTAACAAGACATCAGGAAACTGAATGATAAAATGTTTATTCAAGACAGTGTAACAACAACTGAGCTGGACAAAGTTCCAGGATACATTCATACTGTACTGTATAAAAATAGGACGTCTTCTGTTTTTTCTGTGCAACAGGAAGTGCTTGTTACAGTTGCACCTCATTGACAAGGGTGAATTCTGTATGCTTACCGTGGGGCAGCAAACTGCGGGCCTGTTTGGCACTTCTAATTTGCTTCACACACCAAAATATACAATGGCAAAAATTACAAGCTACAGAATCACAACTTTTGTCCGTCTCTGTGATGATACACTGAAGGGTGGTTTCACAGCAACTATGGTATTCACACAAATTAATTTACATGTAACACTTTCCTGTGATTAACTTTAACTGTGGGTTAACTTTATAAACTCTGTACAACTCTGTTTCACACTGGACTACTTTGTAAAACTGGCACATTTAGACACCAGCATACCTCATTTTCACCCAGTAATGATCAGGGTTGCATAATGAACTTCTTGAACTGAAGTTGTTCAAGTTTCTGAACCAGCATTTGCCCTGTTTTGGCCAGTCCCTCACCCAGTGTTGATTTTTGAAACTTCCTCTTGACCTGCTCTGGGTTGCATATATGGGCCAAGTCCTTACCCAGGCACCATGGATGGGTGGAAAATGCGTGCACTTCCAGCCACTGGATATTGCCAGTCAGTTCAACAGAATTTTAGGTAGCACAAAAGTGACTTGCTTCCCAAACGGATAAGGCTGTTTCTTTCAGGAACAGGGTCTGTCCGACAGGCAAATGGGTGGCTCATACATACACAATTAACGTTAAACTTTGTTTTGCCATGAAAGCTGTGCAATTTCCAATTTATTTCCTCGTCTGCATTAAGCTGCATAAGCTCACACCATTTCCAGCTATTTTGTGGTACGTAAAAACACTGAAACAGTCAGGTCCCAGTAGAGTCATGTCTGCTTTTTACATTTGTGATGGTCCATTTGAGACAGAAAGACAAGATTTTATCACCTTGAATAAAATGAGAGTTTTGTGCGTTGGTATACCAATCATGTTCCAGATTTCAGATTTTTGACTGAGAGATGAAAAATCTGCATTTTGCAAAAATGAGTACATGTAAATTGCTAACACTTCTGCTTGTTCAGAATTCACATGGAGACGGTTTTGTATAAGTAACTGTTCTACAGTTGACACAATCAGGTTTAGTATCCATGGTGTCACATGAATTGTGCTCAGTTTTCCCCTTCAAAATGCACTGCAAGTGTCCGAACATCCTGCACTTCACTGCTACGGTTTCTTTATAACTGTGACTGTAACACAGATGAAAATACATGTATGTATTTTTAATGCCCACTGTGAGGTCGAGCTCAAAGATTTGGACACAGAGGCTTGCCTGAAAAGACTGAAGCTTGCTAATTTTTACATGCTAAGTCAAAAAGTTCACTACATATTACAGGAACTTTGATATGATGAGTCCTGTATCAGGATGTGCAGGCTCTTCATAGTACATGTATCTCTATTTTCACAAGGTCCAGGGTCCAAAAGACTAAGAACTGACGTTGGTACACAGGATATTTTAGGAGCAAATGATTCTAAGTGGTTGGATACTGACAGCATGTCAACTGAGGAACCTTTCCAATCCTTAAGTTATAAGAAAACGTTGTAGATTGCTGCCCTGAACTTGCATGACATTTTTCCCCCTCACAACTGACAGACACTTCGATCACAATTTATAATAATTTATCAACAAAACCAACCAATCACCTGGAACAAATCCCAGCACCCCTGTAAGTGCAATAGGACTAACCAACAATATTTATGTACAGTTTGCTTGGCATCCACCATGCAAAATATGTATAGATATATATATAAGTATGATTTGTTATGTACAAAATCCATAACCAGTAGTGCTTATTAACGTTATGCTGCATTGTTATAGCTCGCTACCTGGTTAATGCCTTCCATCTATGTAGATCAACAACTATTTCATCTTAATTCCCCCAATGATTTACTCGTATCTACAATTTTTTAAAAAGCCTCTAGATTCCATGTGAAAACAGGGCAATTGTTATTAGAGCTTCCCACTTGACCCATATGAAGTAAATTCCTCATGGAATAAGTATTTGTAACCCTTCCACTATCTGGCCTTTTTAGGTTTCACTTTCCTTTGACAATCTACTACTGGTATTTGTTTTGTTTCCATCAGCGTATAAATTTTTGTTGACAGAGATACATGATACAGTGTTACCAATCCGTGAGCAATCAATAAAAATGTTTGCTCTCCCTGAAAAACACTTCCTGCCATTTTAGTGAGTAAATGCCTCCGTGATTTTTTACGTGTAACTTGACTTTAAGTACTGTGAAGCACTGAAGGCCCGAATACCTCGTTCCGTGGAAAGCACATAAAATCTGACAGTTCTGCTCCAACGCACATGTCTAACAAACAGGCATCAAATATGAAATCCTGGCTACTATTAGGGAATACATTTACATGTAGTTACAAGATTACCAATGGGCTATTTTGTAAGTTAGGTGTGCTGTCGATCAAAATTACCATTACTTTTAACAGGTACATATAAGTACATGTACTTTTCTATAGCCTATCTGACATGAACAATGATGGATCAGCTATTTTAAGTAAAAAGAAATTTTCTTTTGTCATGAAAAATCCTGGAAAGGTTTCTTCTGTGAATTCTTCTGGGCACCTCTCAAGACTTTTTTTTCATCGGTTTTGTACTAAACAATAATGTTTTCGTAATTTTCATTTTCTCCAAAACTGCTGGCTACATTCACTTCAAATTGAGTCTCAATCCAGTTTGTCCACCAGATGGTGCTGCATTTATTTTCAGAATTTCAACGAAAAAATTACCCAGTGGCCAATAAGAGTACACTGTAGCATGGGCAGCATAGAGATACATGTATTAACGTAACTGCACGTATATAGATTTATTCATGGTATGACCTGTAGCACTCACAGTTTGTCTCTTTGCCAGTTGTAAACTGTTAAAAATCAGCGGAGTAGAGGCTCTTCTAACAACCATTTAGTTGTTAATGATGAGTTGGCTCACATATTGTTCATCATTTTGACATTTCAGTGCATGCATACATAGGTTTGGAACTGGAACTTCCATGTTTACCATGTACATTTGTCAAATGGTCAAAACAAACAAACAAACAAAAAAAAAAAAAAAAAAAAAAAGAAGGAGTTTAGATCTTGAATATGCAACCATAGTAGAAACCAGAAGTTCTGATCAATCAAACAGTCCCTGGGCCCAGCCCTACAGACTGTCAGCCAGCTGAATTAGACTCCTTGCCCTTTAATTCCCAGTTTATACTTGAATTTAAAGAACTCTACCTTCCTTCTGCTCTTAGGATCACGGGGGTCATACCATCACTTCATGTCTGCAGTGTATGTACATACAGGAATATCTACTTCATTCATACATTTATTGGGGGTACTTGCCTATCAGACTTCACTGGATGTTCATTTCCCATTGAAATAAGGTACATTTCCCTTAGAAATAATTTTCTACCATAAATTAGCATCCACACAGATCTGAGGCGTGTATTCTGACTAGAACACATAGACCACTGCAGGAACAAAGCACATAACTCCCAGTCCTAAGATTTATCTCTCTCATGGCATTCAAATTGGGGAGAGTAGTATAGGTTGGGACCTAAAAAAACTCTTATGTTATGAATGAAATGATGAAATTTTCAAAGGTTGACCCTCCATTGAGGTGGAGAAATTGCTAAGAAAATTATCATGCCAGGAAAGTAATTGACACAAATGGCCATGTGAAGTAGAACTGAGGATTATGGGTAATGTGCTGCAGGGGCTGAAGTGGGCTGCACGAGGGAGCACTGTATCTGGACTAGATGCCTACAATGTATCAAGCTATATATTTCTCGTAGAAGAAAAGAGTATTTATAGGGGAAATCCACCCGATGTGGTCCAATAGGTCTGTGTCCTGACTTGAATACCTTGATACAGGTGCAAAAGAAACTGCATTGCATCAAGTAATGTGTGCTGTATAAATCAAGTTGATAAGGGCTACAACATGGGGAGACAAATTTATATCAAACATGGCTGACGTAATCAGTGACAAAGTCCAGCAGTTATCTTGGTCATGGTAAGAGAAAATTTCTTCTGAATATTCCAATATAAAAGTGTACCCTGATATTTCAATTAATCACCAGAGTTCTGAAAGGGTCGTGGTCATGAGGTTAATGCACAAACTTTGCCAAGATTCATGTCGCATTTGAAGTGCCCAGCGCTGATATGAAAACTTACCTATTTATAGAAAGTGTCACCTGAATCAGTCTACAAAAATGTCTGCATCCACTCTAGTTTTAAGCATTTCAGTTTGATATCTTTGTCCCTTTCCCCTGTGAATTGAGACTGAGTCAACAGCTTTCCTTCAGAGACAGCTGTTGATCTGGAGCATGTCGTCTTGATCCCTTCTTTAATTTTCACTCAAATTGTTTTCCATTACTGCCAAAATTAATTGAAAACATAAAAGCAGACAACACTTGGCCACCAGCAAGTTTTGGATGGTTTGAGAGGGGAAGGGGTTAATGTGTGAAAAATCTTCAAAGTTTGTACATTGATTTCCATTGCCCTCTCAGCTTGAATAAGTCATTAATTTTTACTTTTCTTTACATGCTTGTTCCTATCTTGTTGAGGAACACATTTTGAGGAAAGCTGATCATTCAAGACTTCTGAGGAAAACGTTCAAACAGCCAGTATGTTTGATTGAATTGAAAATAAGTATAGATTCTTGTGACTATATGTTTTCCCCCTGTTGTAAAATGGACCCCATATTGTACACCCATCCCTCTGGTTTTGCAGGCAAGAATCTGGTGTGGTATAGAGATTCATCGACGCATTGTCTGATGATGTAACATTTATGACACATCTCCAGACCTCTATCTAGTTATTCGTAAACAGTGTTTTTGTTGGTAAGTGTTCTTAATATTTTTTTTTTTTTACTTTTTTTCTTTTTGGATGAAAATCTTTTATAAATGTACAGTTCAAAATGTTTCACAAGACCCAAGTTCATTCATATAAAATTTACTTCATGCACACCATATCTGCAGCGTTTTCTCTAGACAAAATTTTTGGGGGTCATAATCATGTAAATTCAGGGGTAGAAAACCAATATTCAGTTGTATTGCATGTACATGAATAGGAGTTTTAACCCTTTCAATTAGTTTCAAAGGGTATTTCACAATCAGAAAGGGAAAAATACCAACACTGTATGCTAACACCTGTCCAAAAGGATACTGCACATCAAAAGCCATGAAAAGCAAATGTCCCACCAATGAAGTATAACGTACATCTCCTTGATGTGTAACATTGTAACACTACCCAAGGAGCACCACACTAAATTTTAAACTACAATGCCCTCCATTCATACTCTAGATGTGTAAATCATGATTTGGCTTTCTAAATGTACACATACAGTCTGTAAAAAGTGTACAAAAGCAACCCCCCAAAAATCAAGAAATAACATCACTGGCACAGGAGCCTCCATACAGCTCAGCTGATTGGTCCAGATGTAAAACTCTGCATTGTGATCAATTGGAGGAACAGGCATCTGATCGTGCGCCAGTCTCCTGACTTTGCAGTCCTGCTTTGTGCATTGTGTGTGTGTCCTGGAAGTATTTGTCATTTAAATTGCACAGTCTGATCCACCTTTTGATCCTTTTGTAAGCCGCTTAGGTCCCCGCCCTGCTGGTCCCTTGGGCCGGGCAAACTTGGCTGTAGCTATATTCTTCTTTGGATGTAAAGCATCCTGGAGAAATTCTTCTGTTAATTCATTCGCATCATCTATTTCCAGCTGTGAAGGAAAAAGAAAAAAAAAATTACATACAGAAGATCAATACTCAACATAAATTGCACAAAAAAGATCAAGAAACTTTATCTTGTGACAACAGCGTTCTTATTTCTTGTCACGTAGGAGGGGGTCATGCCTTGTCACAACTTGTGTCACGACTTAAATCCTTATCCTTACAGTTACCATTACCAACAGACTAACTGGACTGTAGATTGGTTGCTATGTATATGTAACTACCTGGTTCTTGTCACAACGAGACAGTATTTTTTTTTTCACGAATGTTTTTGTGGCTTTTACCATGAAGTATTTATTATTTGTTTTCAGGTTTTCAAGAGATGTTTCCAGCATGATATACACCACCGACTAAAATTATATTCTATCTGACCACTTTTTTTTTTTAATGAGGAAATCAGGCCGTGCCGTGCCATATGAATAGAGCAATGACTCCCATTCCCCCTCACAAATCACCTGGAATTGAGTTTTGGAGAGCTATTAGTAGCTTGCCTGTAACTTGCTCTTGAAATTGACTCATAATCTATGGAACACCAAAGCTTTAATAATGGATTCAAGAGCACCCCACCTTCTTGGCTATCTCCATTCCTAACTGGTCCTCTACTGACTCTACTAGTGGTCCTTTACAACTGGAGTACAGCATCCTTTCCTTGATAGAACACTTGTAGCCAGGCATGGAGTAGATGAACACTGCAAAATAAATGGACCTTTTGAATATAGCGACACCTGTAGTTCTACCTGACTAACTTTAACCCCTTGAAGACTGATTTGTCACCTGCTTTCTTTTGGCACACTCTGTACCCAGAGGAAAGCTGATGACTAATCCTTGATGAAAGAAAAAAGAATCGGACGATAATTTTGACACCATATCATGTGAAAAATGGGGAAAAGGTTATATGCAGATGCACTGTATTAAATTTCCCAAGGTTACGATCCACACCACAACAGATCCATCCCCATGTACTATTTGATTACAAAAGGACAAAACAGAATGACTCTCCCCACTAAGATATATAGTAGAACTGAAGGAAATTCTTCATTCAGACAGGAAAAGATTGTCCAATAGGCAATACATGTACAGTCGGCTATAGGTGATAGGTACAGAGAAAAACACCTGTCGGGTGTCAACAGATAAGGCTGCCTGCTAAACAGGCCGACTTCCATGTTTTCTCCACTCCCAAGCACAGTACAGATAACATGAAGCTTGATCTGCTGAGGTAGCAAAAGACAAAAAACCAATGACACAGCCAGGAGCACGGTTCTCCCCAGAGCCCTACAGCCCTACAAATTGTAGGGCTGTGATCCTGAAATTAGGGCTGTGACTTAGGCTTCCCATTATAATGTATAGGAGGATCGGGCTGTAAGTCTTGAATTTTGCTGAAATTTGGTTAAATATAGAAATCCCATTACACTGCTAGGATAATCTGGGGAGAACCCTGCATGCGGACACCTATCTACCACACATGCAGTCAGTGCCTGATATCATGGTTTTGACAGCCACTTTTGCCTCCATTCAGGAAAAGTAATTGTTACTTAGTAATACATAGAATGCAGAATTTTTTTTTTCCTTGTCCTGACCAAGACATACTTGTCGTGGAGATTAGGGCTTAGTTTAAGTCACACTGAGCCCTAACAGTACTACACATCTTGCTATTTATATATACTTATATAAAGAGAGTGATCATGCCATCAGAATATATGCACAGGACAAAAAAATTAAAATTCCCCAACAAAGATGCACACTTAGCACATGTATTTATTTTCTCTTTTAAAGTGAGAGATTTGTTTTTTCTTTTTCTTTTGTCTGATATACATGTACCTGCAAATTTATAATTTCATTTCACTTTGGTGCCATAACAATAAAATAAGGCTCTGTAGTGGTGAGTAAAAGGTGAGCCGAGTTGCCTTTTGGACTTACATGGACAATCTTTTTCTGTCTGAATGAGGAATTTCCTTCAGTTCTATGACTGTCTTCCCTTTCCACAATCAAAGGGGGGGGGGGGGGGGGAGAAGACAAGCGAGCTGCAAGTCCTGTGCCCAACTGACCTTGGAAGCCCAGACAGAAGCAGTCCTGTGATCTTTGGAAAAATACCAAGATCACATTTCTTAAAAAGATCATCACTGTCTGCTGTATCAGAGCCTTCACCCACACACTTCTGCAGTCATCATTTTTTAAAGAGAAAAAGTAACTGGACCCACTGTTGTGAAGATATATGCTGATATGTCAGTTTACAGAGGCACTAGGCTGGATCCCTGCCTTCATCATGCTCATGCCTCTCTGCACGAGCCTCCGACAAGCCAAAGCAGTGCCGCACCGCATAGTGAGCAAGAGGTGGACAAGGCTTCCAGGCTAAAGGAGCATTTACCATGTAAGTTACATTGTCACATATGGCACTGGCCACACTTAGACGTGGTGGTTAACCGTTTAAAAGCCACGTGTACATTGGGATATTTAAAGACATGACCTGTACTAATCTGCCGGCTACTTCTGTCCGAGGAGATGTTACTGACTGTTTGCTAATTTACGTTACGCCATACGTTCTGCTCTTAAGTTTTAAGGTTCACTTTCTTGCAACTTTTCATGCAGCAATGAATCATAATTCATGAATACACTGCACAAAAGTACAAGAATAATGTACAAAGACCCGAATGGACCATGGATGGGCAAACAACAGACAATCAACTGCTCACTCATCTTACAAGCTTAGGTAACTGACAAGTCAGCTGACCTAATGGAAAAAAAGCAGTAAAAAGCCAAATTGTAATCTATAACAAAACATTTCTCAAAATTTCCACACCAAAAAATGCATAGATCTTGTGGCAATTAACTTTTGACCCACATGCAGACATGTACGTACCTATACTTTGCAGATAGTCCCCTTCATGTGTGTGTTTAAAATTGAAAAAGTGATATCTGGGATGATCCTCGGGAACCTGGGCAGGAAGACGCTCAACACCTGTGTCATCCGCCTTCTCTAAGTTGATTGTCTCACTGGACACGTCTAGACTCTGAAATAGATACTTCATAATGTAAATAGACAATTGATAGGCACATTGCAGAAATATAATGGGTACGTGATGTATCATAGAAGAGAAACCCATAACAATAGATTACATAGTCAATGTCACAATGAGGTAATGGCAGATGATGCCGAAGCAATAATTCGGTGACTCTAAATGGACACACATTTATCCATGTTATAATAATACATATGCCATTGTTGACTTTCACAGTATTTTTACTTTCACATCTTTCACACTTAAATTCCCACTTTGCGAAATTCTGTAACTCTTGAGGGTTTTAAAAAAATTTTCTTCTCAAAATAGTAATTTGTCCTTTAATAACAGAACATGCACTTCAACACTTGAGTCTCTCACATTTATGAACTCTCTTACTGTCAAGTATTTCACACTTAAATCCACAATTTTTTAAAATGCCACAAAATTCTGGATTATTGAGTTTTTATTTCTGTCTGAAACATGTAATTTTTTGTTTGAAAATGCATGCATTTCCTTACCTGGGACTCATAAAACACATTTATAAGAACTCTCTTTTTTGTTTAAAATTGTGAATTTTTGACCACATGAATTTTGACTCTTTTGAACTACTGCAAAAATTTATACATGTGAAAATAAATAAATTGATAATATATATACATTTCTGTAAATGTTTACATGATGTTAAAGCTGTAAAAATTCATGTTGGTGAACCTGCAATTAGATGCTGTTCCACTAGTAACTGACACTAAACTTACCAGCTGTACGTAGTTGATCTGGTGATGTTTGAGTTCATTCAATTTCTCTACTGCATCGTTAGACATAGGGAAGGCAATTCCTGTCATTGTTTGATGTTTTGTATCCACGCCTATATGTGTATTCACCTAAAAATCAATTGATAACATTAGTCAAGTACTAATGTAACCAGCACACTGTAAATTGTTGGGAAATGTGCAGATGGTATTGTCCAGGTAATCCTGATTTATATTATAACTGACACACAATAATAATTTCTAAGTATACATATAGAAGACTTTCAGCATCTCGCTGTGATCAGACAATAAACCTTCCCACAATACAAGAACAAATATCATGTTGTAAATTATTGTCCATCACCAGTAATAAAATATACACTGTATTCTAAAAAATTAAAAGTAATCTGAATAGTCTAAAGCATTAATTACTCATCAGCCATGATCTAACTTCTAGTATGCTACATCAACTCTGATGAAAGGCAAGACACCAATGTTTTTGGAGAAATTAAATCATGAAAGTCACAAAATCAAAGTATCTGTAACCTATTCCTGTAGAAGTCCAAACACACAACTATAACACAAAAAACATGCACATATCAATCCAAAAGACATGTCCATGGCCAATGTCAGTATCACCCACAATATCAAGTAAAGCGAGCTGAATCTTCTAAAGCATGTAGAATACAGTTGCAGATATATCCATCTGTCATCAAACATGAACAATCAAACCATAACCAAAACAACCCAAATATAAACTGAGTGCCATCATAAACCTGCAAGACTCTACCGCTTATGAAAATGTGTGGTAAGCCTCCAACTACACCACCATAACCAGAACACCAAGATACATGTTGTCCCCATGAAGACTGTTTTTGAACAAGAAAAGTGCAATAATCATGTGTTCTGCAGATCTATGTATAATGACCTGGAAATCTGTGAAGAATGAAATGTTAACTGGCAGGCCATACAAGAAGGTACTAAAGCTGTGACACTATTCACAAAATAATTGATCTGATTCTGAATGTGATTGTAAAATTAAAATTAATGTACTTTTGATCTTGAACTATTTTATGCTTGGCCTGATATTGGATCAAAGCTTCCAAGAATAACCAATCTATGCTTTTGGGCTATAACATGAATTTTAGAATTCACATTTTCATTTTAAGAAGTTGGTCTACGTTTGATCCAGTAATTTATCTTCAAATCTGGATGAAATCAAGATTAAACCATAATCCTCAAATGTTAAGTATACACTTCAGAAAACAGCCCTAGAAACATAAATTAGTTCATATTAGAATATTATTATTAACACACTATGGGATCTAGGATTAAGCAATTCTGGATTGAATGAGATGATTTTAATTTTGATCCTAATTTCCGAACCAGATCAAAATTGTTTGTGAATACAGCCACTGGTGGACAACTTTGGTGGAACAGTCCTATTAACTTAAAGGAAAAGTTGGCCTCTGGTTTGGAGAAGTTAAAATTACATAAAAACCCTAAAAATAAAGTGAAAATAACAGCTCCATCTATTGGACAAATTATAGTATATCCAGACTTGTTCCACTGCAATCCTAACAAGAGGCCCATGGGCCTAATGCTCTGCTGGCAGGGTAGCTATATTGCATCTGTTCATTTCAAAGTTAAAGAGTCCTCAAGTGACTTTTGAACATATAAAGGTTATGTACATTTAGCATATAAAAAGTCCACCAGGTGGCACTTTGCTCCACATGTAATCATAGCTTATTTGTGCAATTCCTGTGATGGATATTGTTGCATATGCCAAGACAACAATGAGTGAGCCCACACCTTTATGTCCTCAATGACCTTCAACTCTGATTGAAAAATTTTTATATTCGAAATATGCGCCCCACATGAAGCTTCCCATATCATCTGTTTGTTCAAATAGGGTAATAACTTTTCAAGTTATTAAAGAAAAACAATAAACTTGGACAAGTGCCCAACTCCATTTTTACTGGGTCACACTGACCCAAAAAGAAGGTCACCAAGTGCACTTTTATGCACCGGTATTATGTAATCAAGTGCAATTTTGATCTGGAGGCTCAATTCTCTTTACCATTGATGTCCAAGCTACACCCTGCCATTACAAACTCACCTTTTCAACTTTACAGGCATGGTGACCTCACAAAAAATAGGTCAAGGTCACTGATATTATGTAACATTCTAGCACTGAACATGGTCTATATATATATCCTATAAGTTTGGCAAGTGTAATCCAATCACTTTTCCAAATATGGAATTTTTTATCTTAAAACACATTTTAACTCATTATTTGTCAAATTATAGGTGGCGCCACTAGTACCACCAGTTACTTAAGACTTTGACTCTCCCACGCAATTCCACCAAATTTGGTGAAGATCCATCAAAAATTTTCGAAAGGAACCTAGATTTTCATATACCCTATAAGTCCTGAAAGATATTTCGGGCTTACATCAAAACTTTAGAAGTTATCATGCTCACAAACCAAAAGTTTATGGATGGACGGGCTGGGGGACATGAGTGATGCTATAAACTCTGTAACCTTGGGTCAGCAAAGCTAGAAAGCTGGCACATAGTTTCAGTTTTTTAATATTTTCTTCATTTTACATGTAAATAAATTTAAAAAAAATACTGAAGCATGACATTTGGAATAAACCTGGTAAGTGACCCACCCAGGGTGCAAATTTATTATAATCCAGATTTCATATCATTTTTTTCCCTCCAGAGTGAATGAAGCGTGTGACATTTAGATATATGCATACAGTACAAGTTATTCCAACATGCAAATAAATGTCACCACAGCTAAGTCACTGTTTTTTTTATTAATTACGTAATAATAAAAAGAAACAGTGAAGTCCTATCTAATAATGATTACACGAAACCACAATCCAATTGAATTTAATCAAAAGCATGTATCAGGATGCATCATGTGAGACATGCAAATTTAAGCTTCAAAAGGGAACATGATAAGGGAGCTGTCCAAAACGGTCTACATTCTCTAATTATCACACAGAGGCTGCTCAGGCACAAGATGAGAGCAATGCACCATTTTTATCTAATCTGGAAAATAATGATCAATGTTTCAGCAAAAAGAAAAAAAAACAATAAATTAAAAAACAAATCCCCCCCCCCCCCCCCCCCCCCCCCCCCCCCCGGCCAGGCATTTCAGAGACCTTTCTCTGGTGCCAGAGGAATGAGGTTAATAGCCAGAGCAGTCTGTGCACTAATGTGAACATGTTCAAAATTTTAAATGGCCCCTGAGTGTCCTTTACACTGAAATATAAGAAAGTGATTTCTTCCAGACTTGGAACAGGTAGCAATAAATTGATTTCAATTAGTTTTTTTTTTTTTTTATTAGATATCAACCTTCACATTTCAAAAGACCCACTGTGTCATGTCGCTCCAAATGGGAATGAATTCACTAGCCATGTTTCCAAATGATCTTGCTTGCACACCTTATAACCTTACAACAGGCCAGATGCACATGATGTGACCTAACACAAGCATCATGCATGTACATGTAAATTCAATCATTACATTCAACAACTGACGCTGTGCAATGCGAGTCATGAGATTTCCTCAGTGGCCTGCGCCCAGAGTTCACTGAGACAGACTGTTGATTAATGACGTGTTATTCTTTATGACAAGAATGAAGCAGACGTCATTTATGACATAAGATGCTTGCCAATAATTTTCTATGCCACAATGTTGCATGCCGAATCATCGGCGGTCAGCCCCACACAGAAAAGCAGATTTTGTCTATCCCAATGTATGTTACAGCAACTAATCAAACTTGCATACCTCACAGTAGATCAGGTACACATGACCTGATCTACCACATGCTTTGTGCATGCAAGTCTAATCATCTGAGTCAACCATCAAGCTGGCTTTGTCTACCCACACACTCAGACAAAACCTTATTAATATGTTCACCAAAGTCAACATAATATATTTGGAGAACCTCTCTATATCTCTCCTGAAAATAAAGAAAAACAGTTCTTTAAGTTTGATGTTGGAAAATCTTTCTTCAAACAGTGGAAAAAATTACACTTTTTGGAAAACGCTTCTAATCATTTTTATATTCCTGCAAACACAGAAACTGTAGAGAGTTTACTTAGAATACTAGTACTATCGATATTTGGATAATTAGCTACAAAAAATTTTACATCGTCTCTGTTATCATATATATAACTTAAGCTACCCAAAATTAATCATCTGGTTCTCAGGTCTGCCCCCCCCCCCCCCTAATTGAGGTGAGGGACAGCTTTTTCTCTTTACCCATTTTAACTGATGAGGGAGGTAGTCTTTTTTGTTTCCAATTTTCTTTGAGACCTATGATCGAAACAGATACAAAGATTTGTCATGGGGGAAAGTTTTTTTTTCTCTCCCCTTTAGATTTAAGGAAGGTAGCATTTTTTTTTAAGTTTTCCAATGTTCTTCGTGAGCTATGATGGAAACAGATGCAAAGGTTTGTCACTTTGGTTGGCACACAGAAGTGAAGAAAAATAGTTACCAAAGTGTAGTGAATGGATTGAGAGGGACAACAATTTAATGCCTGCGGCCTACTGAATCCCTGCCAAACCCCAAAGTATGGTCTGCATGTGTGGCTAGTTGCTTCAGGACCAGAGACTCCCTAAGCTCAGAATATAGAATGCAGTGCCACCTACTTCCCTTACAGAAACTTAAATTTAAAGAAAACTCCCGTAACTTGTGGTCTCTCTCTATAAATCATAAAATATTTGTGGAAAATTGGGCAAAGACACGCAGGTAAACCTGTTTTCACTTTTTGGGCAACAAATCAAGATTTCTTTGACACGGTGGTGAATTAGAACAAGATACATGTAACTAACTTTAGATAGCCTTGCTGTCAAACCCACATGGGTCACTGCACAGCAAAGACAGAAACGTGTACTTTGTAACATGTAGTGTTACGTTTTGACAAATAGGCCACATTGGTCTGGGAGAACTTTTCTATGAAAATATGACTTCCAGCTCAAAGTTCAAAGCATAAAGTAAACTCTATCTTGTTTTTACTACATTTTGTTGACCTGTCTGTCAAGGGCATGAATTGAACCTATGCAAGTGTGCTCAGTAAATGGAAGGGACAGATTGTGTGCAATTTCAAAGTTCTAGTAAGCTTAAACAGTCCCTAAAGCAAGGACCGCTGGTACCAATAGCCAAATGCTACTGGTTTTTTTTTTAAAATTTGGCTAAAGAAATTTGCAAACAGCTAATTTGTTTCAAAAACGAACTAATGAAGGGCCATGGTATACCTTTCCATGAATTTTGCTTATATTTCCAATTTTGACAAAGATTTTTAAAGTCCAGATCTGTCCTTGCTAAAGTCTCATCAAAGGTACACCATGTCGTGTTTAACTTGGTCAATGTCAAGAAGCCATATATTCTTGCTGTTATATAACTTTAGATGTTCTCAAAAAATAAAAAAACCTGATCTGAACAAGCTGAACTTTCAATAGGGTTCTCATCCACCATTGGGGGCATTGAGCTCTCTCATTGATTCGGCAGCGCTTTCACTTTCAAGGTCACCAGGAGCATGACCTTTGATCTGCTGACCCCAAAATCAATTGGATCACGATCATCGACTCTGCCAAGTTTAAGACTGACTGGTACAATCAGTCTCGAGTTATTAACCGGATAGTGTTTGGTCTAGCAAGTGATCAGCAAGGCTGAGTGCCCCTCTTCTTTTTATACGGGGGCACAATAACTAGTGACTCTGTACCCTAACACGTGTCACCAGAGTCGAAAGGGAATAAATAATCTATGCTCCCCCAGAGCCATGCCTCCAGGGAAGCATGAAAGTCTCGTAGGCATTCACCAATGTGTAATTGTATACCCAAACATTACAGTGGTACTCAATTGCCGATCCTAAAAAATGAATCAATATATTTACTGAGAATATGCTTTATTTATAATCCAGTATCTCTGGTAATGATTAGTTCTAATCATCCACCCAAATGTGAAAGCCCTATTTTGTCTAATTGGTGAAAAAATGTAACTTCTAAGTTTTTGGTTGACAGATGAATGTCTGCAAAGTGAGTGCTAAGCCTGGTCAATAGCTGAAACTGGCAAGAAATTAACAAATTTACATTACAAGCATCACCCATCACACCATCAATGAAGTGCTATAGCTATGGCAGGTCTCTAGTTATAACTATCAACAAGACACCACTGGTATGAAAACCCTAGCTAGTTCTGCAATGGTAAATCCAATTATAGCATGATCCATGCAGTGAACAAATGGTGACACACATGTCCGGTGAAGGGTACTACAAACTATCTACCTGCATATGAAAAAAACTAACCTAGTCTACCTGGACAGATACTGGTTCTCCACATTTTTTCACAAGGCTCCATCCAGCATGACAAGATGAACGAACTGTGACAGCCACGGCACGTCTCTAGTCATGGTAGCCACATACAAATCTGAAAGCTCTACCTACTCTAGTTTATGGCAAAGCGCCCCTCCCAAGTTTTTCTTTAATGCTCATTCAAGCATAGAGTGATCAATGGCAACAGTGATGGCACGTCTCTAGGTATCTAGTGACAATCAGTATATAAATGACCCACTCAAGTATGCAAGCCCCAGTCTAAGGAGTGAAAAAATGCCACTCTGAAGTTTTTTGTTGATAGACAAACAGACATCTGGAAAGTGAGTGCTTAGTCTCACCAACAGCTGACACTGGCCAGACAATAGGAATAGCACCAGGGTGAAAAAAATTGTTTAGAAATAACGTGTCTGTAGGACAAGTGACACATATTTTTCACTTGTCCTCCCTCATACTAAATTTTGCCAGTAAAAGTACTTGTTCAAGGGACAAGTGAAATTTGAAAGTCACTTGTCCTCAAAAGGATTTCCCTTGTCCCAGACAATGGGATCATAGGAATCTCTGCGCCCCCTGGTGACTACCTGCTACAACTCACCTCCTGCTTCTTGATGTACTCCAGCTCTTCCTCGGCCATGGTCAGTGGCGCTGGAGCATTCTCTGCAGCCAGATGTTTCCTGTAGCCTTCTAACAGGACATCATCCTGTAAAACAGACAATCATGAAATAAAGCAGAGGACTGTGACAGAGCTGTGCTTAGCTGACCTTGCCTGCAGAGACTTAATGTGACCCCATAACCTTGGGATTTCAGTCAAGGTCACCAATACAAAGCCACAACCCAATCCTTTCTGAGGATGATTATCGTGTGCCATATGAAAGTCCACGCTCAAACATTTCTTGATTCATTAAATGAACAATGAAACACACACATTGGCATTTTCCAATCATTTCAAGTCTGATTTAATTACACACTGTGGGCTACTTGTTGAGTTTGCATGCATTTCTGACAAAGATGTGATATTTTTAATGCCTATACAAATTTCAAAATAACATTTTACCCATTTAATATATTTTTTTTTCTTTTTCTTTTCTCACAGAATATCATGGACCCATAGTACTTCAAAACGTGTTATGAGCTTTCCCCCCGTCAATTTAGGATAGGTTTTTACACACAGCCTTTCAAATTTGCAGGTTCTCCAAATTGTAAGAATTGCATTTTTAAATTGTCGCATTTCCAAACAAATACAGATTTTACAGATAACCCCTGTTACATTTTTTCAGTCCAACGGGTCAACATTAACTTGGTAAAATAACTTTAAAATTTGGCAACATCTGTGAAAAGTTATTTCACCAGTTACATAGGTATAGACAATTTCACGTTTCTTTCAGAAACCTCTATGTTTATTCAGTAATTAACTCACAAAGTTAAAAATTTTATACAGATTGAAATCTTTCAATAAAATCCTTTAAAAAAATATATATACTTTACAAAGGTTTACAAGAATACTTTTTTATCTGAGAACTACAAAAAATGCTTTTGGTGTATCTCATCTGTCCTTGACTGGGCTGTTCCCAAACAGGTCACATGCTTCCTGAAGTCTCTTGATACAGTCATGTTACAATGCAAATCATTTTATAATCATATACCAGATTTCCTGGGTGAAAACCAAAACTTTTCCCAGCGGACTAGCACTTGAAAGGAATTTCGCACCCTGTAACAAATAAATTTATTTACACTAAATCTAATGATTCAACTATCACGTTCTGATAAAACAATACAGTAGTCCCCTCTTGAAAGGCGTTGTTCATCAAAGACCATCCTCTTGTATGACCACTATGTTCATACAGTGAGTATCCACTTCTGTTTTAAAATTATTCTCCATTCTAATGTGGGCACAAAAAAACATTCATGCCGACACGATTTAGATCAGTATCTTTCCTTGGCATGGGTTGGGCAAAATGCGCCCAACCCATACAAAGCAAAGCTACTGAGTCAGGTGTACTCTGACCAGCAATGGGTTAAACCAACCGGTCTTTCATTTGTTCATGACATAGGACATTACTATAATCATAAACATATTTATTTTCTCTGGATTGCCTAATAGTACACAGAGACTAATCTGGAGGCTCTACAGCACATAAAAGAAAGCACGGAATATATACAATACACACTGGATGAGAACAGAAGACTAGATTCACAGCTTGTACAGGAAAAATGCAATTGATGCCAAATAATGAAGACTTATAATTATGTCATATACCAAATTATTAAATAAAACGTCTGGATTCTGAAATGAATGTCTGAACAGCCTCAAAGATGAATATATTATCGGTTTCTCGCAAGTCATCACTACCTTTCAAGAGAATGTTTAATAAAATATCACTGGAGCACTGAACTATTAGAGTCAGATTTACACCTGGGGCGAGTAAGTGGCACACAGTATTCAGTAGACGGACACTTTGCACAGTGAACTTGGGGCAGAACAAAAGGTAATGTTTCGTATCTTCAATAGGATGAGAGCATGCACATGTTGAGGCTGGAAGGATATTGACATGATATAGATGGGCATTTAAAACAGAGAACTTAAGACTTAGCTGTGTATGGCATTTGTTACGGAAACGATTTCCATGTTTAAAGTATGAGGGTTTTTTTTGTCGATAGTTAAGAGTAGTAGATTTAGTTTAGATTTGAACTGCGGCAGGGAATCGGTGACACGAGCATCAACAGGGAGGTTATTCCATAATTTGATAGCAGATGGGAGAAATGAATCACCGAAGCGATTGGTGGTAAATCTAATTTGGCGTAATGCAGCATGACTTCTCAACAGGCGACCAGTACTGAGTACAACATCGCGAGGATCGAGATCATATAGGTATTGTGGAGTCAATCTATTATACATTTTAAAGAAAAGAATAAGTTTAAAGTATTTCCTTCGATTTGCCAGAGTTTGCCATTCAAGCTCTTCGAGAAGTGAGACATGTGGAGTGTATCGAGTTGCGCCAAGGCAGATCCTGGCTGCCTCATACTATACAGCTTCTATAGATTGTGACAGGTTTACAGTGCAATTATCAAATAGGACACACCCATATTTGAGGTTGGAAGAATCATAGTGCTATACAACCGTATGAGAGTCTGGCGGGAGAGTTGGTATTTGAGTCTGCGTAGACGAGCAAGTCTTTGGCTGGCTTTATTAACAATGCGTGTTATGTGCTGGTGCCGTGACAAATTGCTTGAAAGAGTAACTCCAAAATGTGTATGTTGAGTAGCCTCAGGTATCGGTATGTTTCCAAGAAGTAGGGGAGCATGATCTGGCTTTTGTCATATAGCTGAGAAGGTCATTGAAATAGATTTTGTAGGGTTAAATGTCATCCGCCAGAGCTTGCCCCAACGGTGAATTTGCTCAAGATTACTAGCATCATCCGCAAATAAACAGATGTCACAGGTGATGTTGACAGTGATGTCGTTTATGTAAACGAGGAAAAGTAGGGGACCAAGGATGGAACCATGGGGCCATCCAGCCTCTATAGGGAGCCAAGATGAGGTCTGTCCTCCAATTGTAACGCGTTGAAATCTATTTGAGAGATAGCTTTCTATAAAAAGTAACACAGGATTATCAAACCCCAATTGTTTCAGTTTAAAAAGTAAACCAGCGTGCTTAACTCTGTCAAAGGCCTTGGATATGTCCAGAAAAACCATACGAGCCTCATGGCCCAACTCAAGGCCACTGTAAATAGTATGAAGTATGCTGACAAGTTGATTTATGGTGGAATCATTTTTCTTAAAACCAGAGTTTTTAGCAGAAAGTAGATTGTTAGAGGTTAGATACTCATAGAAGATGTTATAAACCAGACGCTCAAGTACTTTAGAGACATTACAGAGGAGTGAAATTGGCCTATAGTTTTCCTTTGACTGTTTGTTACTTTTCTTAAAGACGGGGCAAACGTTAGACCTCTTCCAGGGATCTGGAAAATATGAGTTGGATAAGCAGAGATTGAATAGATCAGTGAGACAATGTGAGATTGAAGGGGCACAGTATTTTAAAAGGGTGTTACCTATACCGTCAGGACCACAAGCAGAACTAGTTTTCAGAGACTTTAGGATCTTTTCCACATCATGTATTTGCACTTGAAACATAGACAGGCGGGCCTCAGTCCGGAAGGCAAAGTCGGGCAAGGGCAAAGGATTGTCGTCGAGTGGGGTCTTGCACTGATCAGCAAAATGACTGTTAAATGTCACAGACTTCAGTGGTGAACTTACCGGCACAGTTCCAAAGACTTCATCTGCAATCTGGCTGCCTCCAAACTCCGTCTTCAAGGTGGCTCTGGTTGCAGCGTATAACATTTTCTGCCGCACCTAAATCCAATGAAAATGCAGCATTGAATGCAAGTATCTTACAGTGGCACATTCAGTGATTAACATGGCCTGATTTTGTATATTTTGACAAGAAAACCACATGTAGATAGCATGGGAAATCATTTTGCAAAAGTCCAATTGGTACAATGACACGGGAAGCATGTTTTACAGAATTTAGGTCCTTTTCACTTACCAAGAGGTTTGCTGTACACTGAAACTCTTGAGGATTCAACTAGTATCCTGCCAGGCAAGATTGACACTTTGTAAACATATGGGAAGGAACCTAACAATTGCTTCATCAGTCTCATCACATCAAAGGGAGTGCTGATGAGACCCAGCTCCTGCTATTGACTTCAATTAGTAAAAGCCATTTTACATGGCATCGTTACTGAACAAGGCTTTTTTAAGACCAAAAAAAGTACATCAAAGGAATTTATAGTACAACAACCATGTGAAAAGGAGGTAATAAATATTGTGTTTGGGACTCAAACTATGAAATTTGTAGTGAGAGTCTCTTTCAAAACATTGGGTTATCTTTTCTTGTTGATAATACCATCCCTGTAAATGACCCCTGTAAAACATGTAATTAATAATAGGCATCACATGTGTCCTGGAACATTCTTCACCGACCAAAAATAAGCAGTAGTGTTTTTGGGGGGTTTTTTTGCTATTTTTTTGTGGAATCCACAAGCATACATGCTAGTATCTGAGCTTTTTTTTTTCATTCGCACACAACATTTTACCTCCAGCTGTTTCAGTTGGTTTAACACGGAAGAATCAAGACCACTTCTGACAGCATATCTGTCAAAACACACTTCATCCCTCAAGTTAACATTAAATTCATGAGAAAACGAGTCTTACACTGATTTTTACACATGGAAACGTTGAAGAGCTAAGGGTTACTTACTGGGGAAAAATCTGGACAGTAAGCAATGAAAATCCATTGATGGAAATCGCCAACTTTTTTGTCCTTTCTGTACAAAATATAACATGGTTCCTTATCTCTCAGGCATCGACCCACAACACGGTCATAGTCCAACAAAGTCAAGGAACATTCAGCATACTGCAAAACCCACTTCCTCATAAATACAGAGATAACCAGCATCATACTTCAAGGCCCCAGCATTCAAGATCACCATTATCAATTGAATATATTCGTATGCTCACTTTAAAAACAATACTGATTTATATCAGTGGGAGACCCCTATACTTGTGCTAACCATTCCAAACAACAGGGCATGGTTTTGCAACACTTCATTTCAAGATAAGCTGAACACATCACTTTACAATGGACATGAACAGCTTTTATTATCAGTGAATGTGACTTCAATGTGCCTCTTGCAATTTCAATATTTACCCACGTGAATATCTGATATATTATCGTAGTTGTCAAGGCATATGATCAAATGTGACATTTTTATCAGTTCATTCTGCTGCACATTTTAAAGGATACCCTCTTCCCATGTTCCAATTGCTGGTTCACTGTGAGCCAGAACCAGTTGTTCTGCAAGCAAAAAGAAAAAATTATTATCAATGAACAATTCTGACACCAAGCAACATACCGTGACAACAGTAATTAACTTCCACAGTGATTTTACCACACAGGTACATAAATATTTATGCTCAAGGTTTCCTTACTTCTTAAATGCCCACCCATTTCATCTTAATATAGAGCCTTTCTGTAGGCACTACAAGATAAACTGATCAAACTTAAATTAAATTAAAGGTAACAGATTTGTCATATGACATTTCACTCCATGATAATCTTAACCTTATCCTGTCACATGAATATTATCCCTTTGAAGTGACCCCCCCCCCCTCCTTTTTTCTCCACTATGGACAGGACCAGAATCTTCCTATATTCTCATTTTAACCATCACTTTGGTCATACTCGTCATAATGTATGCAGATCAATAAAGTGACTTGAGGTCAATGCTAACCCTTTCCCCCTTGATTTTAGACTGAATCAACAGCTTCCCTTGCCTTGGGTTGGGCTAAAAGCACCCAACCCCCACACTGGAAAGCTGTTGATGTATGGCAGGTAAGTTTGATAAATCTCATCTTACATTCTCATTCAGTATTATTGTATTTTATTACTTTCAAAATGGCAACAAAAAAAACAAAAAAACAAAAAAACAAAACAAGAGGCCCATGGGCCTTCTGCTCTGCTGGTACTATGGCTATATTGCACCTACATCTTCATTTCAAAGTTGCAAGTCTTTAAGTGACCTCTGAACATATTAGGCTTTTTAAATAACATTCTAGCATTGGACATGGCCTATATATCCTATAAATTTGGTAAGTCTAATCCAATTACTCTTCCAAATATGGAATTTTTTATCTTAAAACACATTTTAGCTCATAATTTCCGTCAAATTATAGACGGTGCCACTAGTATCACTGGTAATTTAGACTTTGACCTTCTGCACAATCCCAGCAAATTTGGTGAAGATCCATGAAAAATTAAAGATGCTAGAGTGTTCCCAAGCTTTTCACATTCTGACCCTTATATATCAAAAGGGACCTAGATTTTCATCACCCTATAAGTCCTGAAAGTTATACTGGGCAAACATCAAAACTTTTAAAGTTATTGTGCTCACAACCCAAAAGTTTACCGTTGGATGGAAAAATGACAGACGAACATGAGCGATGCTATAAGCTCTGCCACCTAAGGTCAGCAGAGCTAAAATATTAAAAAAAAGGTGGATGAATTTAACCACCATCCAGTTTTGGCCAGTTAAAGGAGGATAAAGGTCAATAAAGGGCCCAGATATGGATGTAGACGTAGATACGGGCTGGTACAGCCAGCTCGTGCCGTCCTTCTCAACCAATGAGATTTCTCCTCATTATTAACTAGTTTCTAAGTACGGGATAAAATATAGTATTCCAGACATACCGAAGCAAACAGTATACAAATACATGACAAATTGAGCAACACAGCCTTAATTCATGGGAGAAATAGTCAAATAACAGCAAGATCTGGGGGAATCTAGACTCCAGTTGATGTCATGTATTAAAAAAGACCTCAAAATATTATATTTTGACCCTGAAATAAATGCAAACATATTAAATGCATAATTTGGAATATGCCACTTGGATATTCCCACATTCATATAAACTGTTGTCTGTGGAGAGCAGTAAATATTTAAGGTTTTAACTTTTTCCAGGGCAGTGCTACTTGTGTATTATTTAAGTGTTGTCAATTTAAATCACTCAGTGAATTAAATCTGTGTCCATGAGGACAGGGATATACTCTACAAGGCCAAATTAAGTCCACATTTTAGCACTTACCTTCTTCTATGGATACTTTTATGAGTCGCACATCACCACTCTTGGCCTGTGCAAAAAATTTGCGAAGTTCATCGGATGCTGCAAAAGCAATGGTTCAATCAATCAATATTTGCTCTTGTTCCATCAGGTTTTGCATCTACCTGACAGATCCCTTTATCAAAAGTTATCTATGAGCACATACAGTTAAGTTTGTATGGAACACGGAAGATCCAAAATAGCCAGTTCACAGATTTCTACCACTGCAACATAACTTTCACAACTAAGCTATCATTACCAATTCGCCATCAGCTAAAAAGGTGTGGTTTGGCTGACAAACTTTTGCACACTTTACCCAAATTGGCTCAGCATATGTCAGATTTCTTCCACAGGTGATGGAAATGCAGATCATGATGTGTTACTTCTTAAATCAGAGAATTGTTGATCCTCAGAAACGGACAGAATTTTACTCATGGTTTCGGCTAAATTAATCAACATTAAGCTAAAAGGGCTTAATGTTGCTATAGCCCAATTGGCTACAGTGGTAATATTCTTGATGTCAGGCCACACACTCTTGACCTACTGTTAAGGATGCCCTTTTCTCTAGATCTGTTGCAGGGTTGGCGATGCTGTATCACCCAGTACATGCGTCATAGTCCTAATCCCACTTTGGCCACATTACCAACACAAACCTATGACAAATTCAGTTACTGGTGACAGTGTGCTGCATTAAAGGGGGATGTATATATTCTCCACCATACATATACTACCATCCCACAGCTCTGTAACCATGGCAACTGGAGGAAACACCAGGGCTGTTGGGCTTACCTCCACCCCATTTATAGACTCCTTGCCTCCACTGAGAACCTTGCAGGTATCATGACTTTTACTGCAAGTCAGTGATTGGACAGTGAGCGAGCTTTTTAATAACGAACTCTGTCGAATTTTTCTTACACCTTGCAAGAAGGTATATTTGAACAAGCCCTTCATTTTGACAGCCATTTTAAGGTGCATCCTGACACACCTAAGAGAGGTCACACTTGGCAATTTCATGTATATTCAGCTGAATTCACAAAGCTCTTGTGGGCTAGAGTTGCGTATTCCCATTGGATTGTATGTTCAGTTGAATTATTTACATTAAACCTATTCCTCAAGGAGCTTCACTGGAGATGCATTTGTCAGATCTTGCCAGGTAATTAATGTAGCGATGTGGTGGCTGGACGCGACAAAACCAAACGTGAATCTTCCGTATTGACCGTATGACCAGAAATAACCAGGGGCAGTCATCTAGAACTCTGTTGGTGCTGGACTGTTTGGGGACTTGTGATTGTGACCCTAATGTCCTGAAATAAATTTCATTCATGATTGAAACTTTATTGCCTTCATTTCTTTGGTTAAATCTACTTTGCTTTTGTAACTTCAAATTCATGATGGTTCATTCTGTTTTTTTTTTTTAAGCTAATTAGCAGTATTCAAAATTTTTAATCTTGAATGTCTTCCCCACTATAATAGATAGAGATGTGATTCCAACTTCTACTAGGGGGTTGTTGACCATTGTGCACCTAATGAATTAAAAACCAAAGGTTTAGCAATTTAAATTATGGTAAGTAGCACCATTAGAAATTTTAAATCTAAAATAACTTCAAAGCTATAAGAGATAGAGATGCCATCCAACTTCTACTCCTGTGTTATGGACTAGTTGTACATTGCCATACCAATATGCTTTGAAGACACACACGCACACACAGATTTGCTATACAGCAAATCAGCTTTTCTAGTTATACTTTACTTTTCTTGTAATAAAAAAATATATGGCTGCTATACTGCACTGTAGCAGGTTATAAGTTTCAAAATTCCACTTTGCTAGGAAAAAACATTCATTCACAGGTCAGTTGATAGTTACATGTAAGATTGTGGGATACATGTATTATGCAGAAAGGGGGTATCCCTCACAGCCTTTGACAAACACCTCATATGGTGAGAGCCCGACAGAGAAATTCACTTTTGCAATGGAGAACCAAACAAAAGGCTACACGAGAGCAAAAGACACAATACAGAACAACTGGGACACACTGGAGGCCTCCAGATGTGACTCAATTTTGAAAAATAAAGAGGTTATCCTTGGTTACTACTACCCTAATAACCTCAATGACCTTCTAATAAAACCATGCATTGCATATCTCCACACCCAGCGAGTCCCCTCAATCACAGGGGTCTCTGAAAGACACCCATACAACTCAAATAATTGCAGATACAGTCCAAAACTGGACTCTTCAGGTGAGTGCTAGCCACAAGTGCACACACAGGACGTGCCCACCTTGCAACCTGCACAAGGTGTCACCAACACTATGTGCGAGAGACTTCATGTAACCTCATGGACAGACTCCGTAAGTACTCTTAGTACATATATAAAAGAAACAGACAACAACTACTTCGCACACATTTTGCCAGGTTGGATCACATGAGTCTACCTAACAATCAAGGTTCGGATCCTGCAACACATTCCAATTCCACCGAAGCTCAAAAACGAAAGTGAAATGCACAGGCTAAACAGGGAATATCATTGAAACCACCAATACTGCACCACAGACCCTTTTGGTCTCAGCTTCATGGGTAAACAAGCATACTTGCAAAGTTTTATGCTAAATCTTTCCTGTCCTATGCTTACTTTTCTCCATGACATCAGGTAGGTATAAACACCAATTTATATATCACTTGACAATTACAAAGAAAATAAATTAAGATTTTGCAAATTTTACATAACACATCAGGGGACTCCTATTTAGGATTCCTACTCACTGTAACCATTTACCCCCACATTGAAACTTTACCAATCTACTTCCACTCATCTGTGGGGCACCCTTACTGACACTGTATAGAGGTGGACACTCATCTGTGATGCCAGACGCCCATCATACAAGGACATGCTTACATGCCTCACTACATGGATGGATGTTGCCCCTATAACTTTGGCAATGTCTGATATTATACTTTCATATGATTACACAATCCCTAACTTCCATGACCAGTTCTTGATGATGCCCTACTGGTGGCAAAACTGGCCAAGCTAAACTGTCCATAATATAGATCTTTCAACCTAAGCTTTCAGGCCCTTGCCTGGTTTATTTCATCAGTGGACACAGATTCTACCACTCGAGGCAACTCAGCAAGAGTCCACAAGGCACTCTTTATGTAAGTGTCATAGTTTTAAACTTACTTTTCTCATAAGGAAGAAAAACATTACTGCTTAAGTGCATTGGTGAACAAACAGACCCAACAGAAACATTTTGCAATGCATTCAGAATAAAAATTATCATGAGTACGGTTGCTAAAGCACATTGGCAAGCAAACTAAACCTGACAAACATGATAATACTTAGATTATTAATTTACATTCAGTCACTGGAAGAGGAATGCAGCCAATCAGCACCTGACATGAACGACTTCAAATTGGAGACCCTTCTTAATTCTCAGGTTAGTATTTCGTACATGTTTCTATTTTGACTTCACTATACAATAAGTTAATCAACTTTTCTCTTTTTGCACACACACGTTTCTTTCTTTCTTTTCTTTTTTTTTGGGGGGGGGGGGGATATCACAGGATCTTGAAGAAGATAACATCCATGACCACCTTGCTGCATGCAATATTCCACTTGAATCTGGGGCTACCTGGGCGATGGATAATAGTAGTACTTAACAGCATATAAACCTAAGCTTTGTAACAGTTTAGGCTATCAGGGACTGCTCTAACCATTAGCCAAATGCTAATGTTTCTTGAATTTGGCTAATGAAATTTGTACATGGCTAAAATATTCTAAAATGAATTATGAAAGGGCCACAGCAAAATCATAGGTTATTATGCTAATATTTCCAAATTTGGCTACAAAGTTTTGAATACTAGATCTATCCCTGGGCTATGTATACTCTGCCATGTCTCCAAATAAAATGGGTACATACTGCTATTATTATTGTTATTATCATTATTATAAACAAATGGAGTAACGCCCAGAAGGAAGGTCTGAGTACTGCATACTTTCAACAAGGGGCCATGCACAAATTCTGCCCGAATCTAACAACATTGGCATTTCTACCTGCAGAGCAGATATCTTTTGTTTTTTGAGAGCTTCGCGATAGGACATTAAAAACAGTTGACATGTGCACACAGAGATTTAGAAAAGAGAATTATTACAATATTAATGAGGTTATGTACATGTAGAACAAAAGACACTAAGGAAGAAACCCTCACCAGCTTGTAACTCCTCACTACATGAACAAAAATTTACAGCACAGGAAGTTTCCACACCTAGATGACAAACAAACCTAATATAGAGAGGCCTGCAAGGTTTATTCCTAAACATTACTTTCAATTTCTTGTGTGTGTTTTTTGGTTTCTTTAAGTACTTCTAGGTTGCCATTAATCAGATCCCTTAAGCGCTACCGGGAGTAATTTCATAAATTAATACAACTTGGATTGACAATGCTATGTGGTCCGTTATTGCTAGCTCAGTCTTCAAGAGAGTTGTGCAAACAAATAATGACGTTAAGGGCCCATAAGACTAAGGCTAAAAAAATTATTTCTTTGTTTCCCCTAACCCTACTGACCCATCTCTATCCCCCCCAATAAATATAAACACCTACCTACCCAAAATTGTGAAATATTTAACAAGGAAAACATGCCGACCGACCCAAATTGTCAGACTGTAAACCCCCCCCCCCAAAACTAGACATAGCTTCAATGCAAAGTTTTGTCTGAAGGGTCTGCCACGATAAGCATGTAATTAGGCTGCAATTTGCTCAAATTATGTATTGGTCACACCAAAATCTAATTAGTTTATCTTGCCATGTAAGATAAGCATATTTCCAAATTTGAGCAAAATACATGGAGGCATTCTGTAGATATCATGGTAATGAGAATGCGCACATACAGATGGATGGACAACCCAAAAATATAAAGGGGCCTCCCATGGGGCTAACCCTGAAAAAAGATTATGCCTACCTAGTTACCCTCCAAAATTTTGGTCCGTTACGGGAAACACACATATTTTTTTTTGCCTAATGACAACAGCCTATCTTTTCAGTGCCTGGTCTGTCTGTTAAGATCACAGGCTAAACATGTTTAATTGCAAGGGGCACCAGCTGAGGAGACACTCATCTCATGACACAACCTGTCATACTGCCAGCTCTACAATGAAACAGTGAGAGGTTTATGGGTGCAATATTCCAAGCTATAGCAGGGTGCTGCCAGGTCATGACAAGATGCCAAATGTTTTAAAATTATTTTCAATACATGTAGGCATCTGAAAATAATTTCAAATTACATAAATATATGTTGTGCATATAAAAATATTAATCTGCCAAGATGACTTTCTCTAATGTTGCCAACCTGAATATTTCTTGTTAAGCAGACCAGATTACAATCTAGGCCAGATAACAGTAATGCTGAGTTCACTGTACATGTACACCCTTTCCAGTCTGCTACCTTAACACTTTGTGAGCATCCAGATTGTCAGACCAGGGACGTGTTATAGATGGACTACCAAGGGCGGGGCCCCCTTTGTACCATCTATGTTGCCGCTGCTCAAGTGATCGGGTGTTTGAGCGAGCACCTTCAGTGCTGAACAAACACAACTCCACTGTCCGCGCTGGCCGCTGGCAGTCTCGTGGGCCAGGTCACGCGATGAAAGGCAAGAAAAATCGCGTCACCGACTGAAAACATTTTAAAGTCAAAATTTAGCGTTACGCCAGACTCAGCTACAAGAAATGAAACCACCATCATGATCCTACCGGCATACACTATCCATCTAAAACTACATTTTTTACTGCTGATTACGGCGTAAGGAGTTATTATGCACACAAGTTGTCTAACTTTGCATCATTTTGGACAGAAAAAATGCAAAAACTAGCCCTTTTATCGGCCGATTTCAACGAAAAACACATCGATGGACTTGCACGATTCTGACTCTAACGATGAGACTGGTTGCGCACGCATAAAACTCTCCGTTTTTGAACTTGGTACAATAGCACACCCGATGTAAGCCTGATGTATGTGACCCGATACAACCGAATGTGGAAACATACATGGAACAACAAACGGACAGAGCAGGGGGGATTAACTTGAGCGACGCTAGTGAACACGCTTTGTAGTCATCGCGCCCAGTTGACCACTAAAGGGATTAGCGCTCCCGTTGGTAGTCCATCTATAACAGGTCCCTGCTGGGACTGAATATGATGCCCCAGTTTGTTTCTACTTCAGTTTTACACTGGCAGGTGGTTTAATACGTAATACATAAACCATACATATAACTAAAAATACTTCCAAATATATTACTTGGTTCACTGATATATTCCTAGTGTACAGTATACCATATCTATATCACGGCAGGGAGCTGGCAGCTCCTTGATCACGGTAACGGTGTGGTAGATTCTTAACAACAGCCCAATGTTAATGACGATAAAATCACAGCAGCATGAAGTCACAAGTATCGATAGGCCTTCACAAAAATGGGCCACGGATACGGCCCCAGATCAATTCATCGAGTGACACTACAATACTTGCATCTGCCATCTCCATTTGTAATTGGAGAAGACTGTGGCGATTTATTTCTGATGCAACAGCTTATGCGTGAAGTTCACAAACGGAGAGACTGTTTCTGCCGCAAGCTTACCTCATAATAACGCTGTCTTTGGCAACAATTAGACCATGGACCTATCATCAGATAGCTCCATGGTTCGACTACCACTACACGGACCAGCAGGCAGCACCACCACCAGTGAGACTGTGACCCCAGCCTGTGATCACAGATCACACCATCACCTTTCTCCATCTGGAGTAAACAAATCAAAGCACAAGCAACTGCAATTCCACACATTTCACGTTTACCTTGTATTCCCGTCTGATGGGACATGTCGAATCTGTTGTATCAACAATACAAGTTTCCCTAAACTTCAAACACTTTGGATAGCAGGTAATGAGATTTAGCCGGGCCAATGATTGCCGCAAGGAGGAAGTAGGGGAACTCCTCCAAAAGGTCACGTGGACACTGCTCCGCACCAAGTTGACACATTTGTCCCGAAGAAGTTAATTGGCTATAATTTCTACTGAATCACTCACAGCCTATGAGGTGGCTCTTTGCGCAAGTTGGTCGACTGTGCCCAAGAAAAGCAAGCAAGTGCGAGTTTTGAATGGCAAGAAGGTTCACTTTTTATCCGAATATCACCGACCATGGACGCAGAAGAGACCAATGACAAGGGTGTTGAAGTGAAACCTAAAATGGCACACAATATTGAAGAGAAGCCTCGCACAAATGATGTTTTGATCCAAGAGAATGTAGATTTTGCTGGGTTGCTCTTGTCAGACGTTGTCCTGGGAGGCCTCAAGAAAGCAGGATTTCAAAAACCATCACCCATCCAATTGAAAGCCATACCGCTGGGTAGATGTGGATTAGGTAATGACAATAATCTTTATAATGACAAGAGAACGCTATGATAAGTTTGAATGATGCCTACTTGGCATTGGGTTCAGGTTCAGCCAAGCCCAAGGTAGGAGTGAAAGCACACACAAAATCCTGCCTGCCTTTAGTCGTAGACAAGCTACATAGCCACTACTGGCACTAGCCCCAAGGGACCTCCCCACGCTCTGTAAGCTTGCAAGCTTACAGAGCGTGGGGAGGTCCCTTGGGGCTACGTAGCCACTATCACTGTCAATGGACTTGGACGAAAGAATGTCCAGTGCAGCTCTAGCGACAAGTAGTAGTGTTTTAATGAGCAAATTTGTGATGTTATGGATAGTTTAAATATGACAATGATTATATCGTTCCTTGTTCAACTCTTACAAAGGTTGGAGATACTTAAATAGAATCAGTCCTCCCCCAGAGCTTCTTTAGAATCCACTAGCACATTATAGTTGGGCAGGAAAACGACACTTTTGGGGGAGAGGGAGGGGGCCCCCACACTTCCTTTTCTTATGTGCTCCCTCTTCCACTACCCTGTATGTGATGTGAACCCCCGCATGGAACCCTTTCCCATAGCCCTCCTCTCTTACTGCCTGAGCTAGCAAGAAGGGGGGGGGGGGGTTTCAGTACGCTGGCACAGGTAATTATTTTTCTAGAGTACGCAGTACGGAAAATAAAAATCTTAAAAAATTGTGGATAGTATGAAGTACGTAACATAAGAGGGTTTCCAGTACGGTAAATAAAAAGCCCCAGTATGGGAAACCCCTTACCCACCCTGTAGCAAGGACTGTTGGTGATCCTTGGCATTCGTGCCCCACTTGAGCGCTCAAGTGACTGCATTGCAAGGAGCACCATCTAGCTAGAACCATAACCACCACTATTCCAAGATGGCACTCACTGAACACTATACCCCACCGTACAAAATGGACATTCATGTAATCACATACCATCTGGTATAATATCACTAAATGTGTCAAGAAACATCGATAGCAGAGGTAGTTTTTTAGATCACTCAAACGTTCCTAGTTTAGTGTGCAGTATACTATGTTTATATTATGGTGGGGAGGGGGAGGCTGTGTTCATGTAGACTCTGACTGTCCAGTTCTTTGCACTTGCAACCTGTCAAGTATATGCCATTAGAAATGCACCAAGTATCCTAGTCACCAGCCAGTTTTCTCATAAACAAAGTCTGCACCAAAATCAGAAAAAAATGAGGAAGGTCAAGTTGTTGACAGATTACAAGGCATGCTTCGGTGCACGACAGTTCGTCTAAAACCAGTCCATCGAAAAGTTAATAAGTCGAAATTCTATTATGTCTAAATTCCTTTATATCGAAAATCATATTGGTCGCATACAACTTGGTAGAAAAACATACAGGTCGAATGGAAAATTTGTCTGAAATCCTTGAATTTTCGTCTAAAATTCGTCGAAAACTCTTAACTTTCAGGGTGCAATACCGACCACTTACCGGTACCGTGTGAAGCACTGTTTGGCAAAATGCCGTCACCTGTGCATGGGTGAGGCCAGTCATTATACCTCATAGCTATTTTATGGTTAAATTTTTTCATTGTTTCTTTGCATTGTTACATTTTTTCCATGGTTTGGCCTGGTTGAATTTTACTTTTACTGATAGGCGCTTCTTTTGGAAGATGTGGAAGGGATGCATGATCCTGTACATTGCCATTGGTGGCCTTCGCACTGCCAGTAAGATTTTTTATTTTGTACACCCTATCTTTTGTTGTACCTGTACCCCGAAAAAGAGAACTTGATCCCGACCCTTATAAGCTCGGTAGGTTTTGCCAACCCCATTTGATCCACCTGATGCACCATCTACCGATGCAATGGCAAAAAATGTCAAATAAAAATCGAGCCAAGTAAATTTATAAAAATAAGAACAAACAAAATTTTATCATGCATTGTCCTTTATTCAAATTGGGACTTTTAGGCAAAGAGGCATTCAAACGAAATTTCATTCTACCTAATGACCTTTCGGCAAAGTTGTTTTCGGGATGTTTGTATGTCGACCAACACGCACTTCGACGAAATGGATTTTCGGCATGCTGATAGTTCGGCAAAATGGTTTTAGACGTACTGTCGTGGACCCGGCATGCTTGTATGACATTTATTGACATTGCGAAAGGAGCAACTTGGATTTTGGTTCAGACTCTGAGGAGACGGTCGGAAAAATACGATGTTGTGTTTATTTTAATGGAATGTACATGGCCCATGCAAAGAATATACAAAAGGGAACAAACTTGGCAACAGTTCAGCAAGGAGTGGCATATTTATTGTCACATTTACACCACACCTAAGTTTGCTTGGGCATTCCCATAAACACTACAGTGGAAGGTGACACCCATTCACTCAAGTCCGCAGAAGCTTCTAATGATAAGGAAATCCCAGGGGTGGAAACCTTAGTACTCAGTTTACTGGGTAGGTTTCCTTTTTCTGAATGTTATATGCATCACAGATAATACATGTATGCAGCTATGTTATTTCACTATGAGCTAAAATAATTTGTCCCAGACAGATAAATTGACACAAACAAGACTGAATTCTGAAGCTTTTTGCAAAGTTGGCGATGGTTGATATTTATAATGCTGATCCTTTTATGTGATCAATTGGTCACTATGTATTGATATTGGCATGTGAATATTGATAACATTCTGCAATGCTTTTCCTTTAAGATTCACTTCCAGTTTCAGGTGAAATTGGTCTATGTGGGCAAGCTGTCTGCAAACAAGGCTCACGACCATTTTGGTTCTTAGGTTGGCAGTGCTGTCCAATTGCCGCATTGTCTCTATCCCCCCCCCCCCAAAAAAAAGTAAATAACATATTGGATATTGCTAGTCTGGTGCAAAGGAGAATTACCATGTATAATTAACTCCAATTCTTCCAATTTTACACAAATTGAATGTCCCCTGCCAATGGATATTTTGAATGCTGAAACAAAATTTAGCTATTAAAAGCTCTGAGAAAAAAATGTATGGCAGGCATTCTGTCAACTTATATCTGAAAATAGGAGAAAAAGAAATGTTGACAGGAAACCGCATGGGCAAATAAAGGCAAGGCTGCTGCATGCCAATACATGGATTACTAGAAAAGATGATTTGCTGCAAAACAAATCAGTGTGTGTGTGTCTATAAAGCTTATTGGTATGAAAATGTACTATCAGTATTTCAGTACTACAATGTATTATCGGTATGACAATGTACAATGGGTACTTCAAGTACAACAGTGTATGATCAGTAAGAGAGTGTATAATGGGCACTTCAGTACTAAGTGTATGATCGGTAGGACAATGTTATGACAGTGTACAATGGGTACTTCAGTACTACAGTGTATGATTGGTAAGACAATGTTATGCTAGGCTCGTGCTAGCCATTCCCCAATTCACCTGTAGCAAAAAAATGGTTGATCTGGCGAAAAATAAATTGAACTAGTTTGCCAATTTGGCAAAGATAAAAATTCTGCATGATAGATTTTCCTCTGAAATCTCCCTGCAGACAAAGGAACTTTCATCATCAAAATAGTGGAAAACTTTCATGAACTTCAAATGGATTAGGAAACCTGTTTTAAATACATAAATTGTTGTGTTTCTTTCCTAATTTCAGGCATGACCGGCTCTTTCTACGAAAATTCTCAATTAATTGTATTTTCTTCCAAATGGAGATAACCAAGATTACCTTTAAATCAACTACTCAGTTTCAATATTTTCCTCTGAATGTAACCACTTTATACAAGCAGCTATTTGAAAATCAGTCATTAGTTGTATCTAGCAGTTGGTGGAAATAAAGTATAATTATCATGGTCATAAAAATATTCAATAAACTCGATACTCAAGTGTAAAACCATAAAAAAAACCCCAATGAAAGGCACCATTACACATATAATGATATTGAGTTCTAGTAGATATCTTGGACACTGATCTTTTTGAGGGAGGTCTTTTTCAAGCATTAACTTATCTGTAATAATAATGATAATAATAATAATGATAATAATACATGCATAGTTACTAAACATGCTTTATCAATTACTTGTAGGCCTTCATGGAGGTGAGCTGGGATACAGAGTTTTTTTTCCTGAAAGGGGGGGGGGGGGGGAGAAATGACTATACATGTCATGGCTGAAGAAGATACAATTTGGCTAAAAGAAATTTTGCAGCTTTAGCTAAATATGGTAGAGCAATAACTCTGCGTTCTCTCATTGACCGCCATGTGGCGCTGCGGACAGCTTTCATCCGGGTATTCAATAGCGGGTCAACCTGAGTAGCGTCGCATACTATGATGTGTTAACGCATGGTGCAAACTGGGCGTTTTTGTTGGCAAATGAAATAACCAAGTGTAACTCATAATCATGATAATGTTATCATTAATAAATACTTTTTGTAGAAAATAATGCAATCAAGGAATCAACCCAATACATATTGTTGTGGAGTTAATCACATTCGATTTTAATTTTAATTTAACTTTTAACGTTACCTGCCGACCCCCCCCCCACCCACCCACACACACACATACAGTAACACTGTAAAACTTGGGAATTCATCTACAATAACATGTTCTTATGAGGTTGTCTACTTGTCTTTATTTTTGACACAATGACAACACACCCGGCAAATGAAATACAATCGACTTCTTTAAACAGTGTTGCCAACCCTCCCGAATTACCCGGGAGACTCCCGGAATTTTATGCTGGCAATGTTGTTTTATTCTTCTCGATCCTCCATTAACCCCATTATCGCCCGCGATGAACCGGGTCACATTAAATCCTTGCAACAGGAGTCTTACGGAATCCTCATGCTGTTGAGTCCATATTATGTGCTATGTCGATAATTTGTTATATGTGATCATTGGATTATCTTAATAACTGTCGAAGAATATTCATTATTATTGCATTTCTTACGACCATTCACATAGTCGAGTGGCGCTATGCAGGAATGTAACAAGCAGAATGCGGTTCCCGGTCACCGCGGTTCAAATGGATTTTTCACTTTTTTAACACAACATACGAACAAATGCACTCATGCTCTGCTGTAATACAATCTTTTCTTTCGTGTGTGTAAAATTTATTAGCAGATATTACGTGAAAAGGAACATTTTTGGCACTTTGATTGCCGATACTACGATGCTATCACAGTGTGTGGAAATCCCCGAGACCAATGTTCACCCGCAGGCGAGTACCCGGATGAAAGCGATGACTCGCGCCGTGTAGTGGAGGTTTCTGGAAACTTAAGAAACTGTCCTTCCCTATTGGTTAAAAGGTCAAAATTCCTAGCCCAGATGTTATGACAGTGTACAATGGGAACTTCATTACTACAGTGTATAACAGAGACAACCAGTTGGCGTAATCAACTGGTTTTCTGAAACAATATTGGAAAGCCACACTTGACACAAAGCAGCCTCAGTGTCAAAGGCTCCAAGTCTTACTTCAATGCACCCAACTTATCACTTGGATGATGGAAAATACTTTTTCAAATTGCCTCAAAGTACTCTAACTCAACTTAAGTTCAACTTTACTGCATAAACCTCTGTGTTATCCCAGCCATATGTCTTACACAGCCCAGCCAAGCTTGTGTGCAAGCCTCTCTGGTGTATGTGATGCAGGCACAACCTGCTAGTGTGCATACAGAAGTTATGCCAACTTTTACTCAAACTAATTGGCAACATCTACAAATAGAACTATGTCACAGCTGAGGTATCTAGTGAGGATGGAGAGGGGTAACCCAACCTGACTTTTTAACCAGTGGTTGTGCACATGTAAATGAAGCTCCTTCTTGGATTTCACTTCTTACTATTCCTTCCAGTTGAAGACAACATATTACTCTAAGCCACACTGCATCTTCCACTATACCCCTACCCTATGGTTTCATTTTCACCAACATGCCCGGTCTGTTGCTAGGCAACTGGCCTTGCCCCAATCTGAGACTAGGAATTCCTAGTCCCCAATTCAGATCCATTGCATATGTACATACACCCAGAAACTGAATTTACTTCATTTAACTGGGTCAATCAACTACACAGTCGTAGAAGATACAAATGGAAGTTAATGGTAGGTGTAACTATTTTTGATGACAGAGTCAACTTTCAAACTCTGTTACATTTTTAATTTCTCTCACCAGGTGTCACCGATCAAAGAGCAGAACTAATCCGTCTGTGTGCATACTTTTGAAGATATCAAAGATTTGAAATGCCCTTAATTTGCATAATTTAAAAAATTTGTGCTGCTTTTATTACCAATCCATCAGATGTGTACTAGTCTATAACATAGGAGTAGAAGTTGGAATGGCATCTGTATCTATTTTAGCTTTGAAGTTATTCAAGATTTAAAATTTCCAGTGGTGCTACGTCACATAATTCATTCCTGTTGCATGGCGAGCAGGAATGCTAGCAATTACTCTCCGGAGCTGGGCCCTGCTAGGGTAGCCAGAGCTCTTCTGCAGGGGGTTAAGTGGGGGAACTTTTCCCTATTTCTCCAAAGTAAAGGTCACTCAGCAGTGTTCCCAAAATATGCTTTGAGGTTGGTTCCCTGAACAGTGATTTTATGAACTGGTATGTTAAAGTACCCAATGGTCATTTTGTTCCAAAAGAAAATGTTCCCATGTACCTGATGAATGTTGCCGTGTTGGAATTGCTGTTTTACCTTAGAGGGCCTCTCTGAGTGCTCTTCATATAGCAGTTAGTTTGTGTTTCAGAACAAAGGCTAACCATCAAAAGTCGGTTTGCACAAGATCTCGGAACCTATATGATCTTTCTCATAAAAAACATGAAGAATGTGTTTTGAGTACAGTGTATATGTGTATCATTATCATGATTACTTTTCGTTATCACTTATTAAGAATTTTGAATTTGACCCAGCTTTTTCAAATGAAAACAAACTACGAGTGTGCGTAGCTTTTTGCACATATTTTTAATATTCATGTCAACTTGTCATCATGTGACACCACGACCTGCATCCCTTTGGTCTCACACACCACGCTTGTGTACACCACATAGTCACAAGCACGTGTGATAGTCTTGATCTTGAAGTTGTGTTGACTGTGTTATTATAATTAGAGTATATGTTTTTTCTTCTTTCTTTCTTTTTTTTTGGGGGGGGGGGGTCAGTGGATCTTTAATGTAGTGAACAGGCTTAATTTCTGAGACTGGACTGAGCTGATCTCCAAAGGTTTTTTTCCTTCTCAATATTATAACTGCCACTGGTTGCTGACCTCCCCCAACCCAGACAGCCTCATTCTTACTGGTGCTGTCATTCTGGTGCCCCATATTCAGTGATACAAGCTGTACTGCATTACAGGCTTAAGTACTGCCCCAGCAGGTCTGGTTGGCCAGAATGGACTCTTGTTTCTGAACCACTTACCTTCACTATGTAATTAATAATTATGATTTCTCCAGCAAAAAAAAAAGAAAATAATAAATAAATAAAAAGAACATATACCAAGCTGTTTCAAAGTTCTGCTACTGGAGGTCAAGTGGCAAAGCAGATTTTAAGCAATATATTTTGCTTTCCTTGAAGGTAATATCGAGGAGAAACAAGGGCAGCGACACTAATGATCTTGCAGTGCTTATCACTGACGACCTTCTTGTTTAAATTGCTACACTTTTGTTTTTAATTCATCAGGTGTGCAATGGTCAACAACCCCCTGATAGGAGTTGGAATCATAGTTTTGAAGATATTCAAGATTGAAAGTTTCAAATACTGCTAATGAGCATAATTTCATTGCTACAACTTTTGCTTTAGACTCATTACATGCACAATGGTCAATAACCCCCGAACAGAAGTTGAAATGACATCTCTATCTATAATAGTTTAAAGATATTCAAGATTGAAAGTTTCGAATACTGCTAATCAGCATAATTTATATTGCTACAACTTTTGTTTTAAATTCATTAAAATGCGCAATGGTCAATAACCTTCTAGTAGAACTTAGAATGACATCTCTATCTATTATACTTTTGAAGACATTCAAGATTGAATATTTCAAATGCCCATAATTTGTATAATTTGAAACATCTTCATTCCTCTGCATAAAAAGGCAAAGCTCCTTGTGTGGAGGTAAAATCGTGCCAAGTTTGAAGTTTCTATGTAAAATAGTGTCAGAGTAAAGAGTCAGACAAATTCACTGTTTAAATTGCTACAATTTTGGTTTTAAATTCATTACATGTGCAATGGTCAATAACCCCCTTGTAGAAGTTGAAATGATATCTCTATCTATTGAAAGTTTCAAATGCTTCTAATTAGCATAACTTAAATTGCGACAACTTTTGTTTTAAATTCATGAAATGTGAAATGGTCAGTAATCCCCTGGTAGAGTTGGAATGACATCTCTGTCTATTATCCTTTTGAAGATATTTAAGATTAATATTTCAAATGTGCCAAATTTGCATAATTTTAAACATCTTCATTCCTCTACATAAAAAGCCAACCTCCTGGTATGGAGGTACAGTCATGCCAAGTTTGGAGTTTCTATGGATAGTAGTGTCAGAGAAAAGTGTCGGGACAAATTCACTGGTAAAGATGAAAGAAAAGAAAGAAAGAAAAAAGAAAGAAAGAAAGAAAGAGAGAAAGATAGAAAGAAAAAACAGAAAAGTGTGTATTGACACACACACTTTAATAATATGATATATATCTGAATGAAATGTTGGCATACGCTATTCTCATGTAAGGGAGTTATGCTTTTTACTTTTCTCTCTGTCTTCAACTGACTGTTTTCTGAATTTTACAAAGTAAAAAGATAAATATCCACTTTGGATACACCCATTCTGGTCTTCAAATACATTCAAATGCAGGAGTTTTCGTCACCCCCCTAGTAGGAGTATTGGGAACACCACCCACTCCAACCCTCAATTCAGATATGCTAACGCTTTATTTTTTTCTTCCACAAACTTGACACTTTGACAAAATACATGTAGATTTGGGAAAAGTTTTATTCAAAAATCTTCATCCCTGAAACTGCTTTGCCAATTGCTTGGAAATAACATAGGAACACTTCTGGGTACCCATGTCATTTATTTGGTCAAGAAGGTGGAGCAGTTATTTTTTTCTGCTTGGTAATGACTTTTTGTGTAACTTTAGTTGAAATATTTGCAACTTTTCAGCACTACTTGAAGCAGCGGGGGGGGGGGGGGCTTCTTCTTCTTCTTCTTCTTCTTCTTCTTCTTCTTCTTCTTCTCCTCCTCCTCCTTCTTCTTCTCCTCCTCCTTCTCCTCCTCCTCCTCCTCCTCCTCCTCCTCCTCCTCCTCCTCCTCCTCCTCCTCTTCAACACATTGTTCTGTGCGTTGCGGACACGATAACTTGAGAAGGATTTGACTTGGGAAGTTGAAATTTTTTGTGAAGATGTTCCTTTTTAAGACCTTGCTTGGGATTGCAGACGGGTGACCTTGATATATTTTTCAAGGTCACATGGGCATGTCATGTAAAATCGACGCAGACGCAATAACTCTGCAAGGATTTGACTTAGGAGGTTGACATTTTGCATGATTATGTACCATAATATGAACTAGGTTGGGGTTGTAGATGGGTGACCTTGACCTATTTTCAAGGTCACATGGCCACTTTTTAAAAATTATTGCAGATGCACTTGAGAAAGATTTGACTTAAAGAGGTTGACATTTTGTGTGATTATGTTTGTATGTGAGACTTTTGTAAGACCTTGCTTGTGACTGCAGATGTATTACTGTGACCTATTTTTCAAGGTCACAAGGCCATTTTGTCTAAAATCAATGTGGACGTAGTAACTCAAGAAAGATTTGACTTGGGGAGTTGAAATTTTTTGTGAAGATGTTGCGATATAAAACCTTGCTTGGGATTGCAGATGGGTGACTTTGACATAATTTTCAAGGTCACATGGGCATGTCATCTAAAATTGACACGGATGCAACAACTCTGCAAGGATTTAACTTAGGAGGTTGAAATTTTGCATGATTATGTACCATAATACCAACTAGGTTGGGATTGTAGATGGGTGACCTTGACATATTTTCAAAGTCACATGGCCACTTTTTAAAAATCATTGTAGATGTACTGGAGAAAGATTTGTCTTAAAGAGGTTGACATTTTGTGTGATTATGTTTTTTGGTAAGACTTTTGTAAGAATTTGTTTGTAACTGCAGATGTTTGACATTGACCTATTTTTCAAGGTCACGTGGGCATTTCATCAAAAATTATCATTTTGAAATGTCAATAAAGAGTGTACCCTCACCATATCTGTAGATCATTGGAATTGGTATGCCTATTTATAAAAAATAAGGGTGACAATAGTAAGGGCGCACGGGGAGACATTTGATTTTCTGTTGGAAAATCAGCCTGTTTTAGTTTTCGCTGTTTTTGCATTTTGGACTGAGACTTTGAATTCACTATTTTAGTTTTACTTCCAACCAATGCCATGTTAAAGACTTTTTTTCACTGTGTTCTTAATTTCACGGTTTTGAAGGATCAGTGACAGAAGCAAAAACAAGAACACAGAAAAATTAAATAGATTCCCAGTTTACCGCTTCCCCACACAGGCAGTGCTTGCCAGGGGAAACTATGGTTACGGAGACAACCAGGTATGCAGTTCTGGTGGGAAATTAGTAAGCATGTCTCGTATTGAGAAAACCTGTGTCAGGCAACTTGTAGGGCACTTCCAAGGACACAGCTGTGTCACAGCTGCCATTATACTGATACCTAGCTGACCCCTGTAATGACACTAACTTCTTAATGACATAATTAGGGTAGATCAGAGGAAGAACAAGGGCAATGTTTATACAGTTAAGTGAGCACTATGAGAGATTTCCTATCAGATTGCTCCATCTCGTTCATTTGTGTATTCTATTAGATTATTTGTGTAAACCCACACTGTAGCTCATGGAAGACTTTGGCCAGGTCCCATTGGGGGTCCCTTAGGACTGGTTCTGCTGGACTTGTTGCTATAGGGGTACATGTATTGCATGTAGATGCATGTACATGTAGCTTTCTCCAAATCCACTTAAAACTTGGTGAGAATGTGCTTTGGGATAGGTGTGTGGCAAGCTTAAGCATATATTCACAAGGTTTATTTTGTCAGAAAACCTTCAAAAAATCTTTCTTATCTGAAACAACTAGGCCAAGTGCTTTGAAACAGTGCAAGACATCTGTGTTACCATGGACTGTAATGCTCTCTCTCTCTCTCTCTCTCTCTCTCTCATCTCTCTCTCTCTCTCCTCTCTCTCTCTCTCTCTCTCTCTCTCTCTCCTCTCTCTCTCTCATCTCATCTCTCTCTCTCTCTCTCTCTCTCTCTCTCTCTCTCTCTCTCTCTCTCTCTCTCTCTCTCTCTCTCTCGCCTTTTTACGTCTGGGTACCAACCCCGACATTTTATTTTTCCAAGAATTTTCTTTCTCTCTCTCTCTCTCTCTCTCTCTCTCTCTCTCTCTCTCTTTCTTTCTTTCTTTCTTTCTCTCGGACCCTACTATTCCGAAAACCACCAAACTTGCCATGGTGAATGACCTACCAGTGAAATTAGGCACCTGACTTGGAATAGTCATGATGATTAAAATTATGCAAATGAGGGCAATGAAAATTTTAAAAGCTCCATATCTTCTAAACTATTGGAGATAGACACAAAGTTCTAACTTACGCATATGGGTTTGAGACAACTGGAAAATCCAATAGGATACAAACAAAACTGGGGAATTTTAGTATATGCTAAACTTACCAAATTTCTCCCCAATCCACATACAGGTCTTGAACTGCTTGCTGTATGACCTATTGCTTGACCTTCATGTTGCCAGGCAACCACTTTGCATACATAATTAATTAGCTTGAACCTGTCCCACAGCTTTCTATCCATGCTTGTTAAGTGTACGCTTTGGAAGGTCCATCCAATGAACAATACACCAAAGTTCTTCTAGGCTTATAATTCATGCAAATTAGGCAAATACACAAAATTAGAATTTGAATAGCTTCAAAACTATTATAGATAGTAGTTTCATTCAAACTTAACTTTATCAGTTTGGGACATGGCCACATCCCTTGAACCAAGAACCAAAGCTGAGCATTTTAATTTATAAAAATTAGGCTAATACACGAAATTTAGATTATGTTGAACAATGGCAAAGTGTAGCATTTCAAACTGTTTTCTGAAGGCACCCAGACAGATTTGCTGTGAAACAAATCTTTTTTTCTAGTTTTGTTATGGAATTGCAGTATAAGAAATGCAGTGTCTTCAGAATGGTAAACCACATACATGTACCTGTCTCTTGACCTACCAGTTGTTACAGTAAGATTGCCCGCAATAGTCAACATGTTATCCCTTATTACAGAACACATTATAAAGCAGATGGTTGCCTCTAGATCTGAGAGTTGTCTGAGTATAGTGGCTTATCAACAAGCAACCTGCTGTTCCTTCTCCCATTGACTCTTTCAGTGCCAAGCGCGACTTATGTCAAACTCGTCTGAATTATCATAAGTATCCCAGATTCATATTCCTGGTGAAAAGACCTTTCATTTATTAAGTACCAGCATGCCTTCCAAAGAGAATATCCAAGGTCAACAGCTTTTCTCAGCATGTATTAGGTACAATGCACCGAGAAAAATTGTTGACTCAATCCAAAATTTGGCACTGAAAGAGTTAAAAGTGAATTCTTTGTTAGACAGTTGTCATAGCGATCTGCAACTGTGGCCTCCAACATTTCATATTCTTGTTGCTGTAAAATTAAAAAAGGTACCTGTCCCTGAGTCTAGTAACTGTTGCAACAACATCACTTGTGGCAAGTGACATGTAGTCATATGTCACATTAAAATTAAAAAAAGATGCTTGTCTCTGATATGGGACAGTTGCTGCAGGGAGCGGTCAGCAGGGTACTTCAGTGACCTGCCTGATGTGTTCACCATTTAACATCTCCCATGATCTGGTAGCAGAGTTTTCCCCCCAAAGTCTGATAGCCCTAGATTTTTAGGGCTTAACTGTCAGTTTAGTGGGTTAAAATGTATGTTTCTGTTATATTAAATAGGAGACAAGGGTTTTAATTGCACAGTTTGATGTTGTAAACTGTGCTCGCACAGAAAATTAAGTTCACAATGCTGTATTAATTCAGATATATCAGTAATGAGTAATTCTGCCATCCTGACATTTAGTACATGTTTGGTAAGATGGTCTTTTCTGATATAATCACTGCTACTTTCATAGTATTATTTGTATACTAACACTTTTTATCTTTTCCTGTATGGTCCTATTTGAAGGGTGTATAGGCAAAATCATTGCACTCTCTTAACTCTGTGATAACTAATCACAACAAAAGTAATACTAATCTGTACTACTATTATAATTTCTGATTCAAACTTCTTACAGAAAGATGAGATAGTGTCTAATTATTGTGTGTCTCTATATCTGGAGAACCCCAAGATGAGTCAACTATTTTGTACTAGTGGGCAATCCAATGAAAATAAATATGTTGAAGCTAAATGGTATATAGGTAGGTAGGTAGGTAGGTAGGTAGGTAGGTAGGTAGGTAGGTAGGTAGGTAGGTAGGTAGGTAGGTAGGTAGGTAGGTCTCCCCTGAGGCCCTCAAAAATATAGTGAGATGTTTCATCACTGAAGAGCATTGAGGATTCTTATATGTATAAGATAAGGTAACTTTATTTCACACACTTAAAATAGGTCCATAGTTTAAAAATACACATTGAAATAAAGTTGAAAATGGTCAATGTTGGTAAAGATGCTTTACAGTCCAAAGTTTAGAAAATTTAGTTAATAATATGATTACATTGTACATGTACATGTAAAAGTCTGCACCATGTGTACATACATACATACATACATACATACATACATACATACATACATACATACATACAAACATACATACACACACACATACATACATACACACATACATACATACATACATACATACATACATACATACATACATACATACATACATACATACATACATACATACATACATACATACATACATACATACATACATACATACATACATACATACATACATACATACATACATACATACATACATACATACATACATACATACATACATACATACATACATACATACATACATACATACATACATACATACATACATACATACAAACAAATAGAAGTCCTTTAAATGAACTTTCCAAAACAGATGATATCTGTAAATGTTGGTTGGAAAGCTACTGGTAAACAAAAGTACCACTTGTATATTTTGCAGATTTAATAGTGCAAGCCAAATCAGGGACAGGAAAGACATGTGTCTTCACTGTCATTGCCCTGGAAGGATTATTGAAAGAGATCACAAGTATACAGGTGGGTTTTTTTTGTTTTGTTTTTTGTTTTTCTGTATTGTTTTGTTGGGAACATTACATAGTTATAAGTGACAGTTTCTGACTTGAAATGAAAATGGGATACCTGTAAGTTGAAGTTTTGACTACATTAGATACTCCAATTTCACATGTGTAGGATAACACCTGTTTGTTTAAAGGTCCCCCCCCTCCCCCCAAAAAAATTACATCATGTCATGTAATCAATGGTACAATGAAGATAAATTAGGATTGACAGAATTGTAGTAAGACTACTAGTTGAATGTTTTGTGGTGCAACCATTTGTTTTCTTTTTTTTTTTTAATCAAATGTTTTAAATTTTGTGCTTCCACACAACACGTATTACAACCTTGTGAGTATACAAGTCATTTATGGAGATTTTACTTTTCTTTTGTCTGTTGAGAGTTCTATGTTTAACTTGAGGTGGACTATGCAACCACAGTTATTCAGAACAAAATCTACTATTGTGTTCATCATTTAAGAATGTTTCTTGATGGGATTTTTGTAGGTTTTGGTACTAGCACCAACGCGAGAGATAGCTGTCCAGATCTGGGAAGTGGTAACATCTATTGGCAGTGAAGTTAGCGCACTCCACTGTCATACCTTCATTGGGGGCTTACCCCTCAGCGAAGACAAAGAGAAGCTGAAAAAGTGCAATGTTGCCATAGGTTCACCAGGTGCTTCTTTCTTTTAACTATTGAACAGACTTCCAGAATTGAAATATATTGTTGATCAAATTCAAGGACAGGGGATGGGAAAAAAAGCAGAATGATGAGAATATGATCCGTGTTAATTATTGAACCGAACTGTGAGATGTAAACAAAATGTTATTATCACTGAAATGAGTATAATACACCAAAGATCATAAGTTTGAAAAGCCAGCTGCCTGTTTGTGTTAAAATGTGGGAAGATGCTACATTCAACTTCTACATGTTGCTAAAATGATATGGATTTAACTAGAATATATTCACAGGAGTCCATCCTCGGAGAGCCAACCCATAGTGCAGGTCCAAAAGTGATCACCTAAAGCAGGGGGTCTCTCTAAAAAGGATTACATGTATGCATAAATACATACAGTGCACGTATATACATACATACACACACGTGTGCACACACACATACATACATAAAATATATGATCTTCTTTACCTGCTCTCATTTGACAAATACTCACTGTAACTAAAGATATAACACCAAATTTTGAATGAGTAACGTTGTATGTGTAACACGACTAAGTCCAAAGGTAAGCGGATACATTTTGTTTACATGAATGTTGTTAACCACAGGGAGAGTGAAGCAGCTCATTGAGGAAGGGTACTTGAACACAAGTAGCATCCGACTGTTTGTTCTGGATGAAGCTGACAAGCTGATGGAAAATAATTTTCAGGATCAAATCAAGTGAGCACGTTATCTTCAGATATAATTCATCTGCATGTTATGGATGATGTTTAACATGTTTCTTTTATGGAATGTGAATGCAGTGACTATTTTTTTTAATACCCAGAGGTGTGTACATCCGCATAAAAGAAACAAATGGAGTTCAATGTCTGATATAAAATGATGCCATAACATTTATTATTTAAATACTTAAAACATTATGGTTAAAAAAATTCTTTTTTTTTTTTTCATTAATTAAAAAAATTCTTGACTGATTGGTTGTTTCACAGAAATGGTACATTTAGCAATATTATATATATATATATATATATATATATATATATATATATATATATATATATATATATATATTTAAATACAGGGTGAGAAAGCATTCAAAATAAAAAGTTGTGTGGTTTGATCCATTTTTAGTTGGATATACTGGAGTTTGCCTGAGAATAAACAGATGCTGGCTCTGTCTGCCACCTATCCCGAGGTTCTGGCACAACACCTGACAGCCTATATGCAGGACCCTACATTTGTCAGGCTTAATGCAACAGACCCCGCACTGCTGGGTAAGTTTTATTAATCCTGAAATTTCCATCCCATTAAAAGGCTCAAAAATTCACTTGTTCACTCGCCAACCCTAGACTATTGAAATTCCTAAGAAGAAGGTAAGTGAATCTTCCTGGCAATTGCCATGGGGACTCCCAAAAATTTGGTTTTACAAGAATGTGAATGTATGTATGAATGATTTAGGCCAGGTGGCAAGTAAAATTTCAGAAGAACTTCGATAGAAAAGAGTTTCTTGTGTGATCCTCACTCCATTTTACACTGAATTTTTAAGCTTTTTCTTGTTCATTATGATGGAAGAACACAGGGAAGTTATTTAAACAGAGCTATCTTCTCATTCTTTATGAAGAGAACAGACTTGACTGGCTGGACTAATGTGCAGTAACTATTTGTGACTGAAAGTATGAAATACATCACTGGTTTTGGTTCAGTACTCAATTAATCATGATGCCTCATAAATATGTGTTTCATTTCCAACATAATTATCCATTCTCAGTTTATCCTGCTTATCAGTGTCATTTACAAAATACATTAATTTCTTGTGACATATTTGGATATTTACCTGCAGATGTCATGGTTACCATTTAATATTATTATTGACAATTTTTTTCATGAGATTGCTTAACTTTGGTTGAAAATCTTACAGATTCATTTAGAGAAGGGTATACATAGGTTATGATTTGTGTTGGTTACAGGAATAAGGCAGTTCTACCGACAAGTGGACTTCCATCCACTGCCTCATATATCATTTGACAGCAAAACCAAGGCACTGTTTGAATTGTTGTCTTCTGTGGAGTTCAGCCAGTGTCTCGTCTTCTCCAATCTGCAGACCAGGTTGTTATTATTGATATTTATGAGATAAAGCCATGCACCTTGAATCGTGAGTTTCTCAGGTACATTATGAGCAAAATTGGTGCTAGTCAGCAATTTTTTAATTTTACAGTTAAAACTCAATACAACGACACTCAGATATCCGACATATTCACTTAAGGACACACATTTTAAGGACTAAAAAGTACATTTTCTATGTAATGTGATCCGTTAATCTGACATATTCAGTTTTTTGACACAACTTCAGGAAACAGATGGTGTCAGTGTAATGAGGTTTCACTGTATATTTTGACCACTGTTGTCAGGAAAGGGTCATGACATAAAGTGAGGCATAAAAAAAGCAAAAAAGAAAATAAATAAATGAATGAATAAATGAATGAATTAAATGAATAAACAATAAATGAAAAAACCAAATAAATAAACAAATTCTCTTCTTTAAGGATTTGAGACAGGGCCCTGCAAGTGATGCAGAATGGATGCAGATGACACCTGAGAAACTCAGTTTTTTGCTTTTGCCTGCAAAAATCAATTTTATTTCAGGACGATGAAAACTCAGTTAGCTGAATGGATAATATGGTCCATCTCTCTCTTTGCGTGCATGCAGCAGAAGTGATGTTCTTGAACACACTGAAAAGTTTCACAAATAAGTGTAAATGCTGTGAAGATAGAACAGTTTAAAACAGGAAAACAACAGTATTGCGGAGGTCATGACAGTTTTTAAACTGTAATAGGCAAGGACAAGAACAGAAGATTCAAGAACTTCCTAAAAGAGGGCACTGCAGTCAGTGGAGGGCTAGGGTTGTGTATTCCCATTACTTTACATTGTAATTTGAAACTTAATAATTTGAAAACTACTGCACATAGAAACACCAAATTTCAGACAGTAAATCTAGATGGATAACTAAACACCTCACAAAAATCATATAACCATAGCTACAAAAGTGACTGGTTTATTAAAGGTTGCTTTAACATACAAACTAATGGGAATATACAGCTGTAGCCCTCCAAATGTTTGTGTATTCAGTTGTGTATTGGGGCAAATACACACCTTAGAGCTAATTCTGACCTTTCCTATTGCATACAACAATAGTGTAATACAAACCAGGGTCTAAACTGTTTTACATTTTAGAAGTTTGAATATTGAGTGAGAAATAGTTATATAATTCAGCACCTTTGTATTCTGTTGGAGAGTCCTTGGACAAAGTGTGTAATATGCCATTTCCTGTTTGGGTATTTGAGTCCTACATCAATTTTTTTTTTTTTTTTTTTTTTTTTTTTTTTTACATCAAATTTACTTGAAGTGACAAGAAATTTATTGTGTCCACAAAACTACTTGGTACAGAAACTGGCAACACCCTGTTGTGGAATGAGCACTTGAACATGCACATATATGCTATATAAACATTATCAGGGTCTCAAATAAAAGAAACTTTTAAGCTTACAAAGCATTTTGTTCACTGCATTGTATGGGAAAACTCACTTATCATTATCAATGTAAAAACCAACATTCATTCTATGGTTAGAAGTCAAGTAGTAGCCAATGTTTGTATTGTATTATTAGTTTATCGTCATACCAAATTACATGTATGTATATTCATACTTAAGTGTTGCATTTCTAAATTGCAAGTCATTTATCAATCAAAGTCATATGTTTTTTGAGTTGAATAGATGACCTTCTGACCTGTATCTTCAAAGTTCTACAGTTAAATGCTGCATACTAAGAAAATTAATGCCACAGAAATGTAATGTTTAGTTTTTTTAAGGCACTTAAAGATGGTAGAAGGAGGCTTTTTAAAAACATTTATATAGACTTTTTCACAATAAACAAAATCAATGTTACAAGGCAAGTTTAGCAGCCTTAAGGAAAACAGTATATTGGGTCAGAAAATGTCAAGGGGGGGGGGGGGGGGAGGGTAAATGAGAGATGTCAGAGGTGCCTGAGAAACTAAGCATTGTTTTTGTTTTGCTGAATGTGTATTTGTGTATTTTATATCGTTCACACAAATGTTAAGTCTGTTATTTTTAACATTTTTTTTTGTAATTGATTCTGGAACATTTGCTAGCATTTCCTGAAATAATCTTTTATGGAATTACTGTTGGTTCCAGGGCCCAGGGCTTGTCAGACCTTCTGAACTCCAAGGGCTGGCCAGCTATTTACATCAGTGGCAGCCAGGAACAACAGGACAGGCTCAAGGCTATGGACAAACTGAAGAAGTTTGAAGTTCGGGTCCTCATCTCAACCGACCTTGTAGGCAACTGGAAATTATTCTGTGGTTTTCGGCCTTGTCGTTTTGTTTTAATGCTGTAGATTGCTCTAATTTTGCTCTATTCTTATTTTAGCTTATTGCACTACTGACACAAAACTATGAAAATAAAAACACCATGAAATAGTATTTTAACATTGCTTGAATAGGACTTATGTTAAAAATAGTGAAATTAAAACTGCAGTAAAATGTCAAAAATACAAAAAAACAAAACAAAAAAACAAACAAAACGTGAAAATTTAAATTTGAAAAAAATAAAGTAATTTAAGGTATTTCCTAATTGTGAGTTGTTCTTGTTAGGTTTGCAGATCTTAGGCTTATGCAGTTCAGGCAATTATTTGTGGGTTGACTTGTCTCTACCACTTTTCTTAAATGTATCTGATTTTATTTTTAAGGTGAACAAAAAATTCCGAAATTTTGAAAGAGGTATTATATGTGGACCATGATGCATGTAGAAATAAATAGACAGGAAAAATGTGATTTAATGAAACATATGTGGGTTCACTGTTGCAATGAAGAGATGGGTATAATGTATATATAAACAAAATCAATACAAATTAAAGCGTGACGGATCCCTCCTTTTACACTGGGACATGGTACCTGGTTCCAATTGTTTTTTCCAAATTGGGAACTGGATTCAGTATAGTAGCAGTGTGATTCACAGTGAGATATATCACGGTTTATAATATCATCTGTCAATCTGCGACTGAAAGTAGTCACAACTGTATGGTTTTCCTGATCTATGTCAACACAAGTCAATGCACTTGCTGTAGTCAGTGTTAGGGGAAGTCCATTCAAAGCCAAACACGTGTTTTATCAAGCATTCATTACTGCTGATAACTGTAAATCAACAGATATATATTTTTTAGTGCAGTGTTGTATTCATTTAGTGACATGCATTGTGTCTTGCTTACTTTAATAAGTCAAGGAAAGGTTTACATTAATGACACCTATTGAAAAATTGCAAATTAACCCTTTCAGTGCCAAATTTTGGACTGAGTCAACAGCTTTTCTTGGCATGCATTGGGTGCATTGCATCCAATGGGCATCAAGAAAAGCTGTTGACCTAGGGTATTCTCTCTGGAACTATAGGCATACTGGTACTTGAATGAAAAAAAAAGTTAATGAGGAATAAGAATCTGGGATCCTAATGATAGTTCAGACTAGTTTGACTTAAGTAGATTGACTTAAGATGCTTTTTGCACTGAAAGAGTTAAAAGCCATTTTATGAGAGAGCCAGGGTTGGTCCTGTGAGCACTTGTAGATATGTTGCAATGCCTTGTTATATACATTAAGTTAAAATCAGTAGAATTTACAACGTCATAGACCATGTAGGTTTTTGCAACCGTAACTTATCTGCACCAAGTCCTCTTCTTTGGCCATTTCATAATCTTTGAGTGTATGCCGCGAATAAGTCTCTAAAACATACAAACAGGGACAATAGACTCGACGTAACCCAGTATGTGTACCAGAAAAAGTGACATTGCTTGTATTTCTGTGCAGGTATCTCGAGGGATCGATGCAGAGCGTGTGAACTTGGTTGTGAATATGGACATTCCTCACGACCATGAAACATATCTCCACAGAATAGGCAGAGCAGGCAGATTTGGTTAGTTTAAAATGGTTCTTGTGTCTTCAACAATAGTATGTCACTGTAATTTAAGATCAGTAAAGGCCACCATGGGAGAATCTCAGCATTTTACACACACACACACACACACACACACACACACACACACACACACACACACACACACACACACACACACACACACACACACACACACACACACACACACACACACACACACACACACACACACACACACACACACACACACACACACACACACACACACACACACACACACACACACACACACACACACACACACACACACACACACACACACACACACACACGATGTTGAACTAGGAAATGGATGTGAGCTTGGTAGGTCTCACAAACAATTCTCATGCATATTGTTTTAATTACAGTAAAACCTCCCTATATCGAACACCCTTGGGACCAGAAAAAAGTGTTCAGTATAGGGAGGTTTGATAACATTGAAAGTTTATATTTGGGACCGAGAAATGGTGTTCAGTATAGAGAGGCCGTTCGGTATACGGAGGTGTTCGGTTAGAGAGGTTTTACTGTACTGTTGAAATTAGTCAAAAGCAGATGAGACCAGCCAGATTTGGCTGACTGAAGGGGGGGAGGGGGGCTGAGTGTAGTTGGTGTATGTTATGTTGGAGGGTCTACTGTAACACTCTCCCAGATTGGGTGATTAATGCTTTATCGTATTCCTGCAGTATCAAATGATCGGGACAAATTGTATGACAATAGAAAGCAACAAAAAATCCAAGTCTTTCAATGAAATGAAGACTTTCAAGTCTTGGCCCACAATAGCCACATCTTCATTGATGTTAACATCAATCTGTATGAAGAATGCAGTCTGTAGTCATTTTGTGCAAGAAAATCTGCCAAGGCAAACAAATTGTGTACACCTAGTACACTGAAAGACAAATGATAAAAAACACATTTTCACTTGGGCATGTCAAATAGACTATTTTGCATCACCTGCTTTGTGTGTCACATGACATTTTAGACCAATGAATGAAGTAGGTTTTATTTACCCCCCCAGGTGTCAGCACCTGCAACAGATAGATACCAGTATGGAATTACCTACAGTGCCATCTACAGCTATCATGCTCCATTCGTATGAATGGCAGTGTCTTGAAAAAAAATATGCAGTGACCAGTATATTCATTACAGGCACCAGTCCAAATGTTCTTATTGCAATTTTTTTGTTTGTTTGTTCAGACCACAAGTATGTAGCAAGGCAAGTCTTTGTAAAAATCTGAGCACACCAGGCAGACAAATGTTAATGCTGCTCAATAAAACCAAGTGATGTTTTCCCCTTGACGTATTTCAGTTACCCTGGTAAGCTAGGATCAAACTTCCCTTTTTATCACGTGCACCTTAGGGTACCAGTTTCAGAAAAATACTACCGTAATAACAGACACTAGCCTAACTTGAACCAAAGAAGCTGCCGCCCAGAATAGTTCCCTCCTTTCTCTTTAGTGTGACCATCGAACCAATATCCAGTTTTAAGGGGCAACAATTTAACCCTTTCCCTTTGAATTAAGACTGAGTCAACAGCTTTCCTTGGCATGGGTTGGGCACTAATTGCCCAGCCCATACCAAGGAAAGCTGTTGGCCTGGGCCATGTTATCTTGATCAATTCACCAACAATTCTCAATCAAACTGTTTTTCGTTAATGTCAAGATTAGTTGAAAACACTGAAGCAGACGACATTTGACCAAAAGCAGGTTTAAGGGGGAAGGGTTAATATATCTCTGCTTCGTATATCTATGCAGGTACATATGGTGCAGCCATTACATTTGTGACCAAAGGAAAAGAGATGGGTGAACTGAGGAACATTGCAGAGAAATGTGGCACCAAGATAAAAGTGTTGCCAGGTATGTACAACATAGAGTTCCAGCAGATTGATATTTTGGCAAAATCTGGAGTCTTCCATTTCCAGTCGTTTCCATTAAATATGTTAGATTTTTATTCTTCCCAGAACAAATGGAAAATAATTGTTGTGTAAAACTTGCCTGTCAGTGCAGCTTGTGGTATGTTCATCCATCCTTTTGTCCATCAACAATTCACTTTTTGGACTTCTCAAAAACCATTGGCCAGATCCTCTCCAGAAAGCTATGTCTATGTCTATGTCTAGTCTATATCTATGTCTATGTCTAGTCTGTGTCTATGTCTAGTCTATATCTATGTCTAGTCTGTGTCTATGTCTAGTCTATATCTATGTCTAGTCTGTGTATATGTCTAGTCTATGTCTAGTCTGTGTCTATGTCTATGTCTAGTCTGTGTCTAGTCTGTGTCTATGTCTAGTCTATTTCTAGTCTATGTCTATATCTATGATAATTTTACCAAAATTGGTTTTGCTCCAATCTCAAGTACCCAATGTAATCTTCCTTTTCATAGGGTTTGGTGTAATTTACACTTGTTGGCATTCAAACCTGTTGTTTAAACACATTTTATTGACAGTACGGGCAACAGGACAGTAGTGTATAATTGCTACCTGCTGTGTGTACACTCTGTTGGTGTTCAAACAGTTTGCGTCATATGCCAGCACATATTGGTGTTCTCTCACATGTTTGTTTTTTGTCCGTAACTCTAACCATTTATTTTTGCTCCACTCAGGCAAAAGCTGCACAGACAGGCACTTTTCTCTGTCTTGGCCCTTGTCTTGTCTTTTCATTGGGTATTTCTAACCAGTTTCAAATTAGGAGCCACGGTGTACATTGATTCTTTTTCTCTCTTTTTTTTTTTGGCATAGACCCAATTCCAAGTGACCTTGCTCATAGTATTGGTATTCAAGTTAACCTGGATGACCTGGTAACAACTGAACAGATTTTCACCAGAAACACAGCCAAGTGGGCAGACAGGACAAAAGTGCCACCTGGTGACAAGGACAAGAATACCATACCTGGAAAAAGTGTGACAGCTCCAGACTTTCCTAGTGACAGGGACTTGCCAAAATCAAGACAGAAACAAGTGACAACTAGTGACACTTGTCAGGAGCATGAGGCAACAAAAGAATTATTTCACAAGGTGAATGCTCAGTCTGAAGGTATCGCTGAACTGACGGAAACTAAGGTGTCTCCTGACAGTGTTGAAAATTTAACTGTACCCAGTAATCAAAGTGAAACATTGAATGTTTCGGATGAGCTGCCACTTGAATTTGATGGTAAATACTTGAAGAATGAAAATGAAGTGGCCAAAATTTTATCCAACAGTATAGGTATGGTTGAAACAAATGTGGGGCAAGAAACATCAAGAAGTCATCCGGAATATTCTAAACAAAGTGATGCGAGCATGACAGTATTGGGCCCTGGTTCAGAGTGTGGAGAAAAATGCAGACGTAAGACACTGAACACTGATGTGTCTATGAAGCTTGATCATTACAACATTAGGGGTGTACAGAATACTGCCTGTGGTGTTCCAATGTTTAGAATTCCTCCATACAGAAATCATGGAAATGTCGCCAAACAAAAGAGAACCTTGCATCACAAGTACATAAGTTGTGAAGAAGCATTTAAAAGCTATCAGTTTTTCATGGCGGGAGAGAATGAAGGCACTCTGCAAGTGCCAAAAGCTATTGAAAGTCCACAGAAGCAGACTGCCAGTAGGAATCTTAGATGTGTAGAACTTGTGGGTAAATGGTTAGAAGTTATGTCTGCTGGTTATCAGGTGGAACCCTGTGTGACATCCGACTACATGGGATCTGAAAGTGAGCAGTCGGGAGAACTGGATGCAAAATTGCGAGAAAGCAGAAAAGATTGGAGAGAATCCTTGAAAGAAGGCACAGGGGAAATGATTGGGCCAGTGTTGCAAGAAGCGTCCTCTGGGTCGTTTGATTTGGATCCCAATGAGTTGAAACTACAAGGACCTGAAGATCAAACACAGTTACAAGAGATCAATGGAAAGTGTGTGCTTGCAGCAGGTGACGGGGTCCAATGTGAAACTGAAACTGTTGATAGTGAAAAAACAGATAAGCCTGTTCAGCATCCAAGGCACTTAGGGAAGCAATTTTCAAAGGCTAGGGAAAGGCCTCCAAATTTAATGGGAGTGTCAGGAGTCCTTAGAGAAATGAGACATACTCAGCATCACGGTGCCAGACCAAAGCTCAGTCCCAGGCCAAAGCTAAGACCCCATCATACAAAGCATGACGTTGATGGATCACAGATCCAGAGAAGTAGAAGTGAAAGTAAAACAAAACTAGTTGATAATAAAGAGGACAGCTCTGAACTTGATGAGAGCGACACTACAGAGACTGACAGCAGTGAGACGGAAGATGCCTCACTTCTCAGTGAAACAACAGAATTGAGCGGCAGTGGGGAAGCAGGATATGAGGAAGATCGAGAACAAAATAACCTGGATTCTGTGGACTCCCATTGTCCCAATTTTAGTAAAATGCATCACAAAGGTGACTTTACGCAACATCATCTCCGAAAACATGACCAAGACGAATACTATGATGATCAATGGATGACTTATGCTGAGGGGGCCCCTGATGAATACATGTATCCCACAAATGACGATATGTACCACCACCCAGAACAAACCTGGTATGATATGCAAGGAAACTATAAGGATGGCGCTCAGTTTTATTGTGATGGTGGTCAATATTATTCAAATGAATGGACAGACACTAGGAGTCAACACTATGATCAGAACATTGGTACCGACCAGGGTCTGGGGTGGGGGTGGCCTTCGTGGGGTACTCAGGGTCATGTGCCTGGCACGTGGCCAGTGGAATCTCCTGAGTGGTGGTCCAGCTACCTACAGTGGACTCAATGGACTGCTGCATGTTACAGCATGTATCACTGTCAGCAGTCCTACAACTACTGGGCCATAAGTGCCTATCTAAGCCAGTGCTGCCCGCAGACCAGACCAGATGCCAGACTGACTCAGTTGTATTACATGCAGAAAACATTCATAGATGGTATGAGAAAGAAGAAGTCTAAGTCTAAGAATTGAAAGTATGAACACAAAATTATAAGAACTGACAGTATGAAAGAGAAACATTGTGAGAATGGACTTCTTTCTTGCTTGTGTCCAGTGTCAGTAATATGGACCAGGGTACAGCTCAACATATCTTATAAGTTTCTTGTGAAGTTGTTTACGGATAACTTCTGACACACCAATTTTAAAAGAAAAATTCCATAGCAACCAACTTGTTTCACCTCATGATTTCTAACGGGAATTAATGAATTTTGGTATTTGCAGACATCTTCTCTTACAGTGAAATTGATGCATAGTTTAACAGAAGTCTAGTTTTTTGCGGATTGGTTTTCAGAACCACTAAAACTATTAAAACAAGTACTTTTTTTATGATCAGTTTATTGGGTATATTGGCTCTATTTAACAACAATATCTTGATAAAACCATTTGTTTTTATCTTTCATGTGTGTTATGCGCAGAGCATCCAAGCTAGCCTATGTTAAAAGTGGGAGATCTCCCTCATGCAGGTACTGAAAAGTGGGAGGGTGAGCACTAGAGGCATGAAGCACAGCTAGAGGGTCTGGGGGCATGCCCCCCAAGGAAAAATTTGAAATTTGCACCTTTATTTCCTACATTTTGAACCATTTTAGGCACCATCGCAGACATATTCCGCACATATATACATGTACTACAACAACATGACAAAACAGTACAACTTGACAGCCACCAATGGGATAATGCTACTTTTTTTTTCTTCTAATTTTACAAAAAAGCAGGAGACATTTTGTAAAAAGTAGGAGAGTGAGAGACTTTTTAAAAAAAGTATGAAAAAGGGGGAGACTTGGAGGCTTTGTGCGTGACCCATGTAATGCTTATCATTACATATGTGCTGTGATTGTTTTGCTTATGTTGTCAAAAGTACAATCATAACAGAGTTTTTGTACTTCCTCAAACATTTTCTCATTTCCCAGGAACAGGTACACATGTGTATGTCCACTTTGTTGTGTAATCCTATCCTCAGACCCCACAATATATTATTGTGACCAACAACAAAATTTATTCTCATGAGATAAAATAAGCATAAGGTGGACCAGTGCCAAAATTGCAGTATAAGGGGGACCACACAAGTACCTAGTATAATTGGTACAGGGCTCGGCAATTCGCATGTCCGATAGCCCCGGGCGGCCTGAAGTTGGGCTCGGACTAGTCGAAATTTTCAAGCACTAGCCCTACGGACTAGTGAAAAAAATCTTTTACCATATGTACATTTTATTAAAGTTTGGGGATTTTTTGTTCCCGGCTCTCGCGATCATTCACTCGCAATGCCAAGCTAACCCACGCGACACCTTGAAGGGATGCTACACCTTGCCTTGTAATAACATTGCGATGATAGGCACAGTAAAACAATAGAACGTATACAATTGGTTTATAAACAGCCCGCTCATTATGATTACGAGACGACGAGATCAAAGGTACCAGCAGTCATGCATTGGCTTTCGCCCGTATCGGGGCAAGGTCACAGCACCTCACCGTCAGTCTTATCTGCCCGAACGATGACAAAGGAACATCAAAAAATTTTAAAACTTGCATGGCGAATTCTTGAGCAAATTAGCATCAAAGACAATTTATCGGTGGGCTCTAAAAGTGTTGGAGAGATCATGTAATGGTGCCGCAAGTTGACTTCCCGGCCAAACAAAACACACATCTGCCAGTCACACGCAAGTGACTGCGTGGAGTAATCTACGGTGAACGGAGCATCATGCTGACTGATCTGTCACGCATTCGACATTTTTCTCTATCCCCCTACCTTTGCGTATTTGCCTGTGACTCCAAATAATTGTTGCTATAAACACTGGAATCTTTATTTTCGCATGCTGCAATTAAAAAAAAGGCTTCCCGTTTGTGTGTTCCCTCCGCAAATTACGGCATATTCACACATGTTCACTGGGCGGAAGCCATGATGAAAGCACTGCAGCACGAGACGCAATTGGCTCATTTTTGCAGGTGACTCAATTGACCAATCGGGTGATGTGTTGTGCGTCAGGCCACATGGCCAAAGCAGCTGTTTGTGTACAGTTGCATGAAAGATGTTGACGGTGTGCCCACGCTCGATTTCTGATTTGAAATATTAAAATTTTCGTTTGAATTTGATTTAAGAACAACTTTTATTGCGAGGAACTTGCCAATACTGTATACGCAAATTTACTACGATGTACCGATAGCGTTCATGGTAGGTACGCAAACGATATGCATCTTATCACGGCATCCGAGGCAGCGAGAAAGGATCCTGAAACCAATTCAACTATTTTAATCGTTATTTAAGTTTAACCGGGATATGGACTCCTATCGTCCCAGAAATTACAATGTATTTTTCATCGTTAGTCACCCCATGCAAATAGCTTACTTTTTTAATTTGTATTTTTAATGTTTTGCCAGTTTCACTGTCGAACAGTTGCAGCTTGAATCGTAAAATTTGACATTTTTGTGCGAATTTGCAAGCGACAATTCGCGGCAAATATATTGTAGGGTAAATGGTTTGTGTAGGCCGTAGCATTGTGTTTGAAAAAAACGATGTTTATAGAAGTTTTATCAGGACAAGTGGATTTTGTATGCGGGCAAGTGGATTTTGAAATTTACTTGCCCTGCGGACAAGTGATTTTTAAAAAAATTGTCGAGCCCTGTTGGTATAATCCTAACAAATAAACTTAAAGACATTTTTGTGTCCCATTAACTGAGTCAGTCTGTAAACATATTTTTTTTTCAGTATTAGGGTGACCATATAAATAAGCATGAAGATGATCAGACTTAGGGGGATCAGTGTTTGGCCTCCTTAAGTCCGCAGTCTGCCAAAGTCTTTCTTTTTTGTATGTATGGACCTCCACACATGCACAAAAGAAAGTTCTTATGTTCTGTCATTTTGTCAATCCTACATCCATACGACATATTTTACTATGGACCATCATACAAATTTACAATAATTCATAGATCTGAAATGATCCCTTTTCTAGTGTATGGTTTCAGATTTTGTTGCAATTTGCAATTTGCTTTGTGTTGTACGATCACAAATTTATTTTTGGAAATGCAAGAACGAGTAATTCTGCGTATAGTTTTACTCTTTCATATTCTTCTCAATCTCTTTATGTATATTTGCTTTAATTTCATAACGCATAATTGTCGATATTGGTTTATTGACACCAGTATTTTGATGAATGCACTCAAAACCAGTGTGATCATTCTTAAATGTGTTCCTGCACCCATAATTTTTATGTGTACATTATATAATACATGAATACAGAGAGCCTTGTGAATAATATTCTCCAGAATTTTGGTGGTGTCATAAGGAATAATCTGAATACTTTAATTGATAATCCTGATGAATTCGAACATGCTATTTCAGTGGCTTCAGATTCCCCTTACATTGATACTAGTAATCTTCCTGATTACATGCGGCCTTTCTCAAATTTTTTTTTCTGTATTGGGCTTAAATATTCAGTGTTTGAATGCAAAATTTGACAAGTTAAAATTTTTAATTGATGAATTGAAACATGAAAATATCAAATTTAGTGCCGTTTGCCTTCAAGAGACCTGGGTTGAAGGTACACAGCCTGACACTTCTCTTTACGAATTAGATAATTATGAAGCTATTCCTCTCAGCACCACCTGCAGTTCGCACGGCGGACTAATAATCTATTTGCACCAAGACTTTCAGTATGTTATTAGGGACTTTTATACTCCTAATACTCTGTGGGAAGGACAGTTTTTTGATATCTTTGGAAATGGTTTGATGCATTACAATTTGCAATATTTACCGACCTCCTCGTGACAGAAATGAAGATATTGAATCTTTTATCATGGATTTATCACCTATATTATCTGTTCTGTCTCGGGAGAGGTCTGATAAATTACTTCTTGGTGATTTTAATATTGATCTTTTGAAATTTGACATAAGAGAAAAATATTTAGATTTCTTAAATGAAATTATGAACTTCAATTTATTGCCAAAAATAACCTTACCGACCAGATTTTCCGAAAGGAATGCAACATTAATTGACAATGTTTTTGACAGTCTATCACGGAGCAATAAGGTTTGTTTATCAGGTATCATAATGACAACTTTGTCTGATCATTTGTCCTATTTTACATGTTTGGATCAGAAACTGAATTTTGAAGCTTTACCTAAATATGTTCAAATTGAAACTAGAGATCCTGTATCTACGCAAAAGTTTGTGCATGAGATGAATAACACAGATTTTATGCAAGCTTTAGGTAATGATTTTGATCTTGATCCAAACTCAAATTATGATAAACTTGTAAATATATTGCATATTTGTAAGGAAAAGCATCTCCCCATTAAAACTGTCCGCTTCAACAAATATAAACATAAAAAGTCACCCTGGGTGACAAATGGAATCTTAAATTCAATAAAATTTCGGGACAATTTGTATAAACAAATGAAATGTACTCACCCTGATTCCCCTCAATATGTTGCATTAAAACTGAATCTTAAAACATAATAAAATACTTGACAAAGTAATTCAACATCGGAAACGATCCTATTATCATTCTCAATTTGAAAATTTTAAAAATGATACTAAAAAGACCTGGGATGTTATAAAGACAATCTTAAATGTTAACAAAAGGAAAAAAGACTTCCCATCTTTTTTTGTTATTGAAAATAAAAAAGAATCCAATAAACACGAAATAGCAGAGAGATTTAACACATTTTTTTCGAATATTGTTCCAAAGTTGGCAGCCAAAATAGATCAAAGGCATACGCCTCACTTTAGTACATATTTGAACCAGCAACGCCAAAATGAATTTTACTTTAATACTACCACTTCAGCCGAGATTGAAATTATAATAGATAAACTTAAACCTAAATCAAGTACAGGGCATGACCTCTTGTCAACGCGACTTATTAAACTTATTAAGTCACCTTTAGCAGAACCTCTGTCACTTATTATGAATCAGTCTTTAAACACAGGGATTTTTCCAGACAAACTCAAACTCGCCAAAGTGATTCCAATTTAGAAAAAAGACGATGACAAAGTTTTAAATAATTACAGACCAATTTCCTTACTTCCTGTTTTCTCCAAAATTTTTGAATAAGTTGTTTATCATCAACTTTATGACTACTTTGCAACTAATAATATTTTTTACACTAGTCAGCATGGATTCAAAAAACTCCATAGCACAGAAACTGCTACTTTGGAGCTCATTGACAGATTATACAAGATTCCTGACTCGGGTGAAATTCCTTTAACAATATTTTTAGATTCGTCAAAAGCATTTGACACACTAGATCATGAAATTTTGATATATAAATTAAAACATTACGGTATTTCTGGCATATCTTTAAAATGGTTTGAAAGTTATCTGACAAATCGATACCAATATGTTCAATTTGATAATGTCTCTTCTGCTCTATCACCAGTAACAACTGGTGTGCCCCAAGGCTCTATCCTTGGGCCACTTCTGTTTATAATTTATGTCAATGATCTTTATCTTGCTGCTCCAAATTTTGAATCCGTTTTGTATGCTGACGATACAACTCTGATCAACTCACTCTGTACTTCCAATTTCGGGCCTCAAGTCAACAATGAATATGCCTCAATGAACATTATTTCCGAACTCAAAAAAGTGTATAATTGGCTTGCAGCAAACAAGTTTTCCCTAAACATATCAAAAACAAAATTTGTTATTCTCCTTTCCACAACGCAAGTTACATTTAGATATCGATCTTCAAATAACTGGTATTCGATTGGAAAGGACTACTGATTTTGATTTCCTGGGAGTAACATTAAATGAAAAACTAAATTGGAGTTCTCGTGTAAATAAAATTGCAAAAAAAATGTCCCGAACGATTGGGATCTTAAAAAGATTACGTCATTATCTCCCCAAAATACACTTTATTGTTAATTGATAATTCCCTGTTTTTGCCGCATGTCAACTATGGAATACGTGCATGGGGTTATGCTGGTGACCGTATCTTCAAATTACAAAAATCGGCCATTCCTTTGATATGCTCCGCACGTTATAACGCCCATACAGACCCATTATTTAAAGAACTAAAAACTCTAAAAGTCCCTGATTTATTCAAACATAAGTCATTGAAATTTTTCTATCGACACACTAAAAATGAATTGCCCGCTTATTTTAATAATACTTTCGCAATCTTACCAGTTACTCATGATTATCCAACCAGGCATCGTTATATTCCCCGCTATGCTACCCCCGACATATATCTACTGAAAAGTGCATACGTTATTCTATTCCCAAATTGCTCCTTGATACTCCTGGAAATGTTAAAGACGAAATTCATACGCACTCTTACAATGGTTTTTCTCAATATGTTAAAAGATTCTACATAGACCAATACTCTGAAACCTGTACTATTCGAAATTGCTTTGTTTGTAATGAGGATTTATAAAGTATATTTGTATGTAATTATGTTATCTATGTCTCAGTCAGTTCAACTGACCTAACACGCATATGGTGCTTTGTTCTGAAGTAAGGTGTTAACTTACCAAGTAAATTTATTTAGGTGGCCCATGCGAGAGCGGATGTTTTCATCCTCAGCTGGGTCATCCTGACTATCTGTTCTCTGTGGTAATAATGTACTAATGTACTATTTCTCCTATTTTTTGTTTTGCATTTGTATATATATTTCTGTCATTATTACCTAACAATTGAAATGTACTGAATTTATTGTCGAATAAAAGAATCTGAATCTGAATCCCCATTGCTGAAGTAATATATGTATGTATATATATATATATATATATATATATATATATATATATATATATATATATATATACACATGTATATATATATATATATATATATATATATATATATATATATATATATACATGTATATATATATATATATATATATATATATATATATATATATATATATATATATATATTAAATGTATGTATATGGAATCTCAAATGGGTCATGTGAAATGCCTAATTTTACACATACCCATTTCAGTTTCTATTTATTTTATGTTGAACTTGGTATTTACCACAAAAAGTATGCCCTAAAGGCCTACTTTGGACGCAGATCAGATGTGGTATCTTTGTTTATGCATATATAGTCGTACTGCGTTATGTCTGATGTACAATTGAACATCAGTGCGCACATTAAGAGGCTCCAACTCTCCCGCCGCCGGCGGGAGATCTCCCGCTTTTCAGGGGAAATTGAAAATTCTCCCGACCTCCCGCTTGCGACAAAAAATCTCCCGCCCACTGAGGAATTTCAGTTAATATATATATATGTGGCGCTATGCTATACACAAGCTTGGCAGTTATTGTTATTTTTTAAGATTTAACTCCCCAGAATTCATCAGAAAGTACCATTTTTACTTGAAATTTGAAAAATTTTCCCATCCAGCCCCCTCCCATACCCTCCCTCCCGCTCGGTCGCGTTGCGACCTCGTGGTCTCCCTCTGGGCAACTCCCTGGGAGGGAGATTCTCCCTCTCTGGTACTCTCCTAGGTTGGAGCCTCTGGGGGTGGGGGTTGGTGGGGTGGTGGTGCCCCAAGACTGCTTCTTCTTCTTCTTCTTCTTCTTCTTCTTCTTCTTCTTCTTCTTCTTCTTCTTCTTCTTCTTCTTCTTCTTCTTCTTCTTCTTCTTCTTCTTCTTCTTCTTCTTCTTCTTCTTCTTCCTCCTCCTCCTCCTCCTCCTCCTCCTCCTCCTCCTCCTCCTCCTCCTCCTCCTCCTCCTCCTCCTCCTCCTCCTCCTCCTCCTCCTCCTCCTTCTTCTTCTTCTTCTTCTTCTTCTTCTTCTTCTTCTTCTTCTTCTTCTTCTTCTTCTTCTTCTTCTTCTTCAATTGGACTGGGTTAGATCAATATGGCCTGAAAGTCAGATAAGCAGACTCATTTTTAGAACAAATTTACCGTAAAGATAAGTTGGGGGTTTAAGGGTACCAGAAATGTTTTGCTCCTGTCTTGATGTAAGAAAATACAGTTACAGGAATAATAAAAACCGAAGAGAGTTGTTTACAAATACTTTTGATAATGTTTCCTTTATGAAGTTATTCAAAGTGAATGAATAGTCCCCCCTCCCCATGATCAACCATATTTTTTCTTGTTAAATAGAACAGTTCTTGTGTCTGCGCATACAGTGTCAAAGCTGCTGAGATAGATTTATGGGTGTGATGTCTGTATGCTCCTTTTCCCGTGTTTCTTGAGGCCAGGATAGCTTCAGTGCTCCTGGATAGATTTGAATCTAGTTAGATAACATTCATGCTTCTAGGTAGATTTGTGTGGTGGTGGTGTCCGTCTGGTGCTTTTCTCTCTGTTTCATGCCGGCAGGATCATTTTTGTGTTCCCATTTAGATTTGTAGGCGTTATGTCTGCATGGTCCCTTTTCTGTATTTCATGCGGCCGGGATAACTTTTATGTTCCCGGGCAGATTTGATTCCAGTAGGACAACATTCACGCTCCCAGATAGATTTGGCGGGTGATGGTTTCTGTCCGGTCCTTTTTTTATGTTCGATGTGCCCAAGATAGCATTTGTGCTCCTGGATAGATTAGATTCTAATAGGATAGCAGTCATGCTTCTAGACAGATTTGTAGGGTGATGGTGTCCGTCTGCTCCTGGATAGATTTGATTGCAGTACCATAATATTCATGCTCCTAGATAGCTTTTATTTGTAGGGTCGTGATGTCTGTCTGATCCCTTTTCAAAGACTCTGCTTAAAAAAAGTATAGACACATTTGTTTTACATGGATTGTGAAAGAAGTCAAGCATTGACTTATCGAGTCACTCTCCATGGCACAGATGTTTGCGTATACTTCTTACTTTGCCTGTGGTGGAGGAAACCGAAGAACTCGTAGAAAACCACCGTGCACGGTTAAAGTGGTAGGGACTTTCTCTGCATGCTTCCCAGGACGAGAATCGAACCAGGTCGCAGAGGTGAAAGGCGAGCGTCTAACCGCTAGCCAACCGTGCACCCTGAGCTTACCGTACCAGAGCATACTCCCTGGGGAGGGGGGAGGAGGGTACTCCCATGTAGGATTGTACTGGGTATGTGGCGCGGGAAAGACCCTGTTTTCATTACTCCCAGGATTAGAAAAGCCCCTCCCCCCCAAAAAAAAATTACTCAGCTGGATTAGGATAGAGGTAACAATTATTTGGGTGAACTGGAGATATAGGACATAATTAGTAGGTTCTTTGGGGTGAATTCTTGTGGGAAGTAAGAATATGCTAAAAGTTGTTGAATGCACCAAGATGCACCAATGCAGCATTCCTTTCAACACATTAGAGGATTAAGAAAGGGTACCTTTTTACATCTGGTGTAGGATTAAGATAGGGTGTTGTATAAAAATGTCCGCGGCACACACCCACCCTGATGTTGAGTATGTGCCCCCCCCCCCAGCATACTGTTCCAAAAGGCCGCCTGCCGTGCGTCCCCACCCTCCATCTACGTGTTTCATACATCAACGATTTATGTATACAAGCAACATGGTCATGTCCATTGACCTGGTTTGGTTTAAAGATATTTTATAAAGCAATTTGAGAAAAGGGCTTCCCCCTAAATAAACTCCATTGACTTGCATGTTAATTCCACGCAGATTTATTGACAAAATTGCAAATTTATCTCCCCTGATTAGATAAGCCAGCAATGCTGAATTTGCCCCCATCCTCTTTCTTTACACGGTGTGATTTTTTTTTAAATAAATAAAAAATGTGAACGTAGTTACTTTTACCGAAAGAGTCGTTACGGTGTTCCATAGGTGTTTTCCATAGGACAATGTGAACTTTTAAACATTTCTGGCAGTTAAAAATCCAGTGCTGGTTTACATATATCATGCGTGTCCGTGTTGCGCCAAAAATCGTAATTTGCAAGATGAATGTTAGATGTAGTGTTCAACCTCATTTATTTAATTCAGTGCGTCTCATTTCACGCAGCAAAATACAATGTTATGCCATCATTGTAAGTCTTAAAATATTTGTTGGTAGTATATGCAGGTCTGGGGAGCTATGTTAAATGAGGTGAAACAAAAGTAACAGGAGTTGTTTTCCAAGGGTTTGTCAACTTTGTCAAAATGTTGCATCTAAATTTGCATAATTTGCATTATTATATGTCAATGTGTTAATTCAAATTATACAAGAAGCACATAGAGGTTGCAAGTTTAGGTAATTAAGTAGATTTTGTTTCAGAGCAATGTATCTTCAAGATGACACATTTCTAAAAAATTAGAATTTAGAAAAAAGTACTGGCACTTAAAAAAAAGGGAATTTCTACAAGCATGTAAAAATGTTAATGCTACGTATACATTCTCCACAAGAGTTCTAGAGTCTTTGAGCTTGATCACATAAAATCTTGTGTAGTTCAGAGATTACATACTGGTCAAGTGTCAAAAGTCTATAAGATGCTGATATTGTTCATTTGGCATATATGTAAGTTCTAATCTAAGAAAATCAAAGTGTCAATGTTACATTTTTACTATAGGTTTTCAGCAAATCATGCATGCTCTTTGCCTGTAATTGATTCAAAACCATGTGCACGTAAACTCTCAGTAACCGAATAACTGATCATCAAAGCACACACTGCAGAACTCTCCAGACCACGAGAACTGACGTGTGTGTTACATTTCAATATTTTGTGCCACAGGAAGAAGGCAGGGAACCTCTGGAACATCTACCGGTACTCCAAGAGTTTCAAACTCCAGACCCAGGGCGAGGCCTTTATACAGGGGAAAATGAACCACTGTGTCGCATCTGGTACAGTGGGAGATTATTGAGGATTATTGTCATAGTGAATGGGTCTTTAGCAAGAATAAAAGGGTCATTGCAGCTACAACTAAGCTTTGTGTGTCTTTTCTGACAAAAAATATTTGCCATTACCGGTAAATTACTATCACTGCCTTCCACTTTGTGTAAACTACATGTTTTTGTAGTATTTTATATGACATGTTGATGTCAACACAGAGTGCCAAGTTGCACTGTCTATTGGAACTGGGAAGGTGATACACACAAATGCAAGAGCTCTTGTTGCATTCAATAAAAACAACTTTAATATCCAATCATTTTGTGTTTTTTCAAGCACCACATTGTACTTTATCATGACAAAAAAAATAAAGCTTGTACATGCAGATCACTATATAAATGTATAGGTTTCTGACCGGTAACATCTCAAGGTCGGGTCAATTGATCCGCAACTTTTGATCGAGTACTGGATACTGTTGCTGTGTCTGTTGCATGTTTATATCACAGGAGCAGATCATCCCAATTAAGTCCCATCATAATTTTGGACAGGAAAATACTTATCAACTGTGAGTTTTAGAAAGGCACTGCTACTCTAGGAATATTTGAAATCATTTGATAACTTTGTGTATTTTGGAGACATATTTGGCGCGGAACAGTCAATCATCGAGTTAAGGTACAAAAATGCACCTGTAAAAGTGTAATCACATGACCCCCAATTTTATTGGTTATAACTTGTTTATATCGGTTTAAACTTGGAAGTAGAATTGAAAGGAACTTGTGGTTTTACGTTTGAAATAGGAGAAATAAGCCAGCGAATGTCGCTGTTTTAACATGTAAATGCATTAGGCCTAGGTTACTGGTCCAAGACGTATACCCCAATATACAGGCTATTGACTCTGCATGCATGTGCATGTTTTTCTGTGCATACACCTAAACCAAATGACATATTTCACTGTTTTTTAACATTTGGTTTCAATTATGGCAGGGTGGACCACTCTATGCAGGGGGACAGGGAAACCATGTTTTGTGATGTAATCGCAAGTAGCAAATAAACAACGCCATTAAGCTCTTCAGAAGTAAACAACATGAGTGACAGTTATCATATTAGTTCAAACATACTCTGAACTCTTGCTAAACAAAAACCACGAGTGTTTCAGTAAAATTGCTCGAGTTATTGTTCTCAGACCCGGTTCAAAGATGACGAGTGAACATTTGATTGCCGTTCCTGAACAAAGATGAAAGGCGGTCTACTCGAACTCTTTAATTTTATTTCGCAAAAACTTACCGGCGGATTTCCTTCAAATAAGCGGGGTCGGGAAGGTAATTGTGTGGAGTTTAAAAGTGTCCTTTTATTTTTCTCTGCGCCTACTAGTTGCTTTTTAACCTGGTATAGAATGTCAATGCTCAATGCATTCAGCTGATTAAGTGATGTCACCGTGTTTGAATGTCTGCACTTACGCAAATGAAATACATACAGCCAAATAAAACGACACTTTTGAATTTTTATATATTGCCAATAAAATGGCATACTTTTCACCAGTTTGTTGTATACATTAAAAAAGTTATTAGCCCAGAGCGCTGGGTCTGAGATAAAAGACATGCTCTTCTTCATGGTTTGTTTATTCAACAATTACAATCAGTATTTTCCCAATTTTTTCCCTACATATAGTACAGAGCTAGAAAAAGCCAAAAATGTATACTTTTACTGTGTTCATGTGAACAGCTTAAAAGTTACAGGGCCGTAAAGTTGTCCATGCTGATTTGAACCACATTTGTATCTTGCTACGTTAATAAAAATGACATTTTATTGCCAACAAGAAAACCATGCCACAATTTATCAATATGCTGAGTCAATGTGCCAAGCAAATAGGGTGTCTAGTGCTTCATGCCGGTGCTGATGCTGATGCTGATGCTGATGCTGATCATGTGGTGAAGACAGCAACTGGCTGTGCTGGGCAGGGCAGCCCAGTTCTTTTGGGAGACAAGACAGATTTGCTAAGCGTCCTCTTGTACCATACTAAAGGAGATATGCATGGCATATTCTTTGCACCTTAGCCACGGAAACGATCAGTGAACAGACGCGTTGGGACATAAAAGCTGTCAAAAGAACACATGGTTCTTATATTTGTGACAACGAACTGTTTGCCTATTCAATAAGTGGCTGTGACACTGCCTCTCACCTGTACGGTATTGGGAAGGGCAGCGTCTGTAAAAAGCTGCAGACTGATACCAGGTTCAAAGAACAAGCTCAGGCATTTAGTCGGCCACAACTGAGTAAAAAAAAAAAAAAAAAACTGCGTCATCTGCTGGTGAAAAGGCTCTGGGGCCCCTGTATAATGGCAAACTGAGACTCTTGACTGGTTACAATGCAGGAGACTCCTAGAAAGATCAGCAACAGTCCACATAAAACCAGAGTATCTACCACCCACTTCATCATCATGCCAGTATCACAGCGACTGTGTCTATCTCAAGATACAGGAGAGACTTTGAGTAAAGCTTCTGCCACATTAATGGGACTGGCGAATGTCGGATGGTGAATTTGTCGGAGAATGGACATTCCTCATTTAAGAGCTAGCACCGACCTGTTTCAGGGATCTTTTTTTTCCGTCTGCTACTAGATTGTGGAACGTTGTCCCCTTAGAATCTCGCAATGGGGTGTCTATAAGGCTTGTCCTTGATTCATTTCTTTTCCGAGATGGCGTTTTGGCGAGTTAAATCACAGATAGGGGAAGACATTTAGCATGCAATGTCTGTGATTTAGAGACAAATTCTCTTTGCCGTTGTTGGGTAAATTGACAGAGGTAGGACTCCCCTAGCCACTTGTGGTTTAGAGACCACTTCTCCTTGCCCTTGTTGGGTAAATGGACAGAAGTAGGGCTCACGTAGCCACGTAATGGTACACTGGATCACGATCATTTCCTTGGTTGTCACTTAACTTATACTCATGTGTTCTCTAAATACACATATGCATTTTGTGTTAGGTCAGGCGATGCCACTTGTCTTCTTCCCTGTGTCTATAGTCACAAGTCGTTTGCAAGAGATCACCTCATGGGGATATCAAGCATTCAACTCTAGCCTGGGTGGCGACCGCATCTCTTTGCTCACTGATCCGGAATTCAGGCTTGGTGACCAGATGCTATTGATCTGATCTATGAACTGTACATGTTTTTCAGGGTGTTGTTCTTGAGAGTTTTCTTTGAAGAAGTCAGCCAAGCATTGACTGAAGCTGTCAAGTGCTTGGTTTGCTGGGTCTGACTGCACCGAGCAGAAGTCACACAAACTGATGCGTCCAGAATGGAAACCTTTGTATCCCCGTCTGGGTATTCTTTAACCTCAACCAGTCTGAGCACTGCAGTCCAGGCACACAGACCATAAGTCAAAGAACTAAGGGAAGCCTTTGGCACCTTGGCCAGCCTTAGTGTTAGGATTGTAAGTCTGGGAAGTCTGGAAAACCACCAGTGCCTTGAAAAACTTCCCAAGCTCCCAGCTCCAAGGCAGTAGGAGCTAAAAGGAAGACACCTGGTTCTGGGGGGTGACTTCTGCTGTTAATAGGCCTTTGACCCTGGTGGTGTTGGCACCTAAAGTGGCCCGGGTGACACCTTCAGCTCCCCCATCAGCAGTGTAAATTGACAGAAGTAGGACTTACATTGGCACCTAAAGTGGCCCATGTGACACCTTCAGTTCCCTCTTCAGCACTTTGCATTCTGTCTTCCGCGACTACCGCCACCATTGCAGAGGAATCCAACTGGATTCTGTTTGCAGAGCGGCTCACTGCGGCTCACTGCTCCTGCCTTGAGTCAGCTCTCTCTTGGCACCGAGACTCTCTGGGCCCCTCCTGTCAGCAGATTTCTGAATTGGCAGCAGCTCTGGTGTCTAAAATGAGTCCCTGAGAATGGAGACCCTCGGCTCTTGGAGATCTAGCGGGATCCCTCAGGCCAGCATACATCTTTGTCATCAGCCACTGAGACCACTGCACACTGTCCACCAAAACCTCCCCTCTGTAGCCCAGTGGGGGCTGAGCAGGCAGAGGTGGCAGTTGGCGCTGTCCTGCCTGGGCTTGTCTCTCTTGGACATGTGACAATGCACCATCCCAGACCTTTTTTCCCTATTCGTGGCTGTTCCATACCAGCTCACAGCCAAGACTCATGGCACACGGGTTTCTGTATAGTTTCCAATGTTTGGCAATGAAATGGCCTTCAGATGGTCAGAAAGGGTGCCCGGGCATCCTTCCTTACAGTGTCCTACTCCAAAGTCTCCGTGGCTGCCTCGTGGTGCTTCCCAGACTGTGTAATACAGTGAGTAAATGCCAGCTATGGCGTCATTGTGCTAACCTCAAGCGGACCTGTCTCTTAGGCCAGTTTCAGGATTTAAGGGCTAAGATATTGATTGAGGATAAGAAAAGACAAAATCAATAAGTTAAGTTTAACATGTATTATTAATGTTGAGTCACTGCAGAAATAAAAATCAAGTAAAAGACAAAGCTTTCCGATGTGTGGGAGTGCTTACAATATATGAATATAAGAATACTGCCATTACAAGTGTCCTTTGAAAGTCAACTTAGTCCTAATTCATTCAGAACCAAACATATTAATTGCCAAAAAGTAAAATTCGAACTAAACCTTAATTATTTAATTTGGAACAAAATTACAAACTAATTTTGGTATGACCTGTGGTGGAAGAAAGTCCAACGATGAATCAGGTTCAGCAAAAGTTCACAAATTGTCCATTCAGGTATGATCAGTAATAATCAAAGTTCCAAAGATTTAAATGGTTTTATAATTAACTCAAAAAGAGGGGGTTAAATTTAACTGAACGAAAATATAAATGAAGGCTTAAAGTGCCAATTTATAGAAATCTGAAAGCCGGGAAGTCTGGATCACTTATGACCATCACAGTCTTTGAACACTGGAATGTTTCACAGAGTCCTAAAACCACAGTACCCCATGTATCTGGAATTGGCATGAATGGCTCAGCAGGCAACTCTTCCAGATCGCTATGACATCTGCCCCAATGTGTAGTTCTTTGGTACCTGTCACTGCAACTTAAAAACTTGGAGTCAGAGACTACTCAACTATTTACGACAAGAGTGTCAAACACTAGCTTGTGTTTTGTATCTTTCGTGTGATTTTTTTTATATATCTCCATGGTTTTTGTTTTTTGTTGTTGTTGTACATGTGTCTTTGTAAACCCTGTAGTGTTATGGTACCGTATACATGGGTTAATAATGTATTGAGGGTAGGGTTCTTTAGTTTTTTCTCTTTTTTTGCTTAGGTACTACTTTCCTTTTATATTATAATGTTGGTGATTCATTCACGCTGCCATATATATACTGTTAGCAGGCTGCATGTAGACACATTCCCCAGTTTTCAACGAGCCAAATAGTTGTATTGAGGTCGAGAGAGCGAGTTAGGGGCTTTGTCCTCGCACCTGCATATAATGTTGCTAACAAGAATCGAAAGAACTAATGTAAGTAGGGACCTACGTTTATCAATTGCTATTTTATCGTGTTCGTTTTGAAATATGTCAAATGCCAGTAACTTCGTAGAATTTATAGGCCTCGTTTGCATGTTGCTTATAGGTACTAACATGGTTGAAGTTCTGTGCTTTACTGGGGTTGGATAGGCCGTGTAGTCCCGCAAAATAGCTTTGTAAGTATGCATTTAGTTTAAATGCTGGTTAAAAGCCATAAAACATGTGAAAGAGTGTTGTAAAATCAGATTATGTCAAGGTGTAAATGAAGTTGATAGCTTGTACAGGTTACGTATATGAAGTATACTGAATTGAGAAAAGAGTATTTAACATTGGTTATAAAGGGTTAATATTAAAGCTATATATATATATATGTATCTAGGTAAAGATTCATGATGCATGAGCTTAAGTTATTGGCAGCGTATTTTCTTGTATTAATTGGTCAAAGGAATGGGTGACAAATATCCTTTCTGTTGTTAGCACACGCACACGTTGTTAACTCATTGCGTGCATTCAAGTGTCAAAGGGTTAGTAACGATTCAGAGTATTATTTCATGCCTAAAAGTAAGCTTTTCTTATAAATCTATGTAAAAAGGGCTATTCTTATTTGTGCGACTTGAACATAAAAGTTTGGCATTTTTGGGTTTTAACAGTCGATACTTTTTTTCCCCATGGTATCAATGTGCATTACGCTTTGTTCTCTTTAGTTACATATATCGACAGCAGGTGTCGCTGTTGTGTTTTAGCTTACTTTTTTTACTGGCTGTATTGATGGTTAGAAATTCTATTTAACTATGAATTATTTACCAAGAGCATACCAAGCATAAATTATTGAAGTCCTTGTTAAATGGTGAAATGTGAAATTGTTAAAACTTGATATATTGTTTAATAGAATTTTGTATATGAAGTTATAAGTGGACAAGTGTTAAAAATAGTTACGATAAATGGTATATGTTAAAAGTTATACCAAATGAGTAGTAAAGATGATTATATGTTGATTATATGTATATTGTTGCAGTATGTCTCTATGGTGTCGCACTGATGTCCTAGTGTCAATAAATGCCCATGGAGATCAAACGGTTCGGGTTGAGTCCTTCATTCAGTCAAAGTGACAAAGAGTTCCTACAATGCTCCATTTTTAACTTTTCTTAATAGTTTCATGATCAAAGACCAATCATCCAAATGGTATTTTCAGAATGAATTTGCGAAAGGGTTAGGTAAAACTTAAGAAGTGTACCCTCAAGGGTTACAAATTTGGAAGAAAGTGGCCATTTTAACCAAAAAACCCCCCAACTTCTTAATGTACCCTGAGCCTTAACAAGACAATACAAGTGTGTATAAATAACTCTGGTATAACAATATATTTTCTGATAAATATATTTTCTGTAAGTTAATCAATTAGTTAAAAATACTGCACCTAAGGTTTTGTATCTCTTGACTTAAGATTTGTTCAAGTTCTCACAAATTTTAAGTTTCACAATCTGAATATTATAAATTCCATTTCACAATTCATTTTAAATATTATAACATTCAATATAAATCTTCCCAAGAGTAATGTAAAAATCTATAAGTGCCAAATTATTTTACAACACATGTTGCATTATACCGGATTACAAAACGGCTTGTTTTGTCTGAGTTTAAAAACTTGGTGGAAGAGAAAATTTATTCTGGTATAAACTTTAATATGATAATTTTGTTCCAAACTCCTAGTTTAATAAAAATGTCCCAATAGAGGAAAAGTACATCTCTCAACTAAATTACCCCAAGTCAACCTGGAGGAGATTTGAAAATAGAAATGAGGACAGGTTGTCAGCAAAGACTATCAACTATTTATAAAATAAAATTCAAATAATATATAATTTTTGTTCTTCTCAATTATTTCAAACTGTAAGTAAATTGGTAATCATTTTCTTTATAAACGCGGACCAACTCTGTAGCATCTATCAACCCACCATCAGAATGGGGACCAACACTCTAGTTTGTATCAACACACTTATTTTTCCATGAATAAATTAGTATCTGAACTTTGACATCTTGACCCGACCGACCCATGACCTATGACCTGAACTTCCGGTCCTGTTTAATATGTGAACAGAATGAACATAGTTTTACCAAGTATCAATAAAACACCTGTCTGCTTCATAAACATGGTTATTCTGGAAGTTTACTGAATAATTTCATGGTCATGGACTGAAACCTGGAGAAAAATTATGGCCAACGTATTTTTTTTCTGTCAAGAATTAAACCCGTGTGTTAAACATTTAAAGAATACCTTCAAGCCATATATTCTTCTCTCAGAAAATAAAATAAATCCCGAGTATGCTTCTTTTGAGCCATTTTTGTACATAACATTTTTATACCAGTCAATTCAGGAAAATATGTTTAAATCTTTAGTGGGAATAATCCAGAAGGTACTGGGACTATATAAATTTAGTTCCACTTTACTACCATTTTATGGTGTTCAGAAAAATACACATTAAGCTTCAGAACGTCAAATGGTCATCGTAAAGTAAAAATACTGCTTTTAGAAAAATACTGTAAATTATATATCAGAATACCTTTGCTACCAACATGAGTATGTTTTGACAAGTTTGGTCGCTGCAAAGGTAGCCTTATAAACATTTTCTTTATTAGTGGAAACGTATCTGTTCTTATCAAAAATAGGAATTTTTTTCTCTCCGACAACTGGCCTCAAAACTATAACTTATTTATAGCCAATTGTAGGTAAAAAATGTAATTCTATAAGAACAAAATGAGAGAAGAATTTCTTAGAATGAACCAAAAACCCGTCAGAATACACATAAACGGGAACTTTAATGTGGTTCCAACAAGTTTCTGTATGTACATTCATTACTAAAAAATAACCAACTGGGTGTGCCCTTCATACAAAGGAATGTTAAAACTCTGAGCCGAAGGTCGCTCTAACCCAGTGTAAATTGACCAGAAATTCTCTCAAGATTATAGAGGAAAATACACCTCCAGGAGACTTATAACAATTAGCATTGGCTTCGGTAGTTTGAAAGTAAGGGAACTTGAATTTTGAAAGAATAACCCCGGCAATGCTATCAGAATTAAATTGACTCTCAATAAATATTTAATGTAGGAATTGGTGCATGAACTTGACGTTTTTCCGTCTTACTTTTCTTCCAAGGCAGAGCTCAATACACAGAACTTCTAATTTTCTAGCAAAGAAATAAAGCTTCTTCTTGTACATTTTAAAGTGATACCCAGAGTCACTTTGTTAACATTTTTATACAAATATGAATGACAGCTTTAGACTTCACCTGAGTTATATTTAGGACATTGAATACCGGTGATATTTTGCTTCCAGTCCCATTTTTAATGCATTTATTTAAACAAGGGACTCAGACAAGGAGCCCACATCTACAATATGTCACTGGTCACCACAAACTGTCCATTTTTCTAATATTTGATATGTAACCACGGTGTACATACAGAAAAACCTTTCTGTTTCACTTGGTTTTCCCACCCATTCACTAAACATCCAAGCCACATGCAACTTTTAACCCTGGCCAGGCGTGACCCAGAACCAAGCACGTGCGTCACTTCGGTCAACCAAACGAAGCCACACTGACCTGTTCTCGTAACCTCTTTTGTCCGTACTATTTCTACATGCACTTTGAATATCACTTTACAACTTACTCTTTCTCGTCCCCAAGCAGGATGGAGGATGAGGTATGGTCATAGACCTGTCAATGCTGAACACCTTCCTGGAAGTCCTTTCCTTCAGGATGGAGTACGTCCAGTTGGTGGCAGCAGCGATTGTTGTCCGTGGATCTCAGAGACGTGTTTTTCCACATGCCAATCTCAGTGACTTCATGGAAGTATCTGTGGTTCGCATTACGGGCCAAATTTACCAGTTCAGGGCATTTCCCTTCAGGCATGCTACGGCACCACTTGTGTTGCCCAGATTCACACAGATAGTATCTGCTTACCTTCACCAGTCAGTCGTGCCATTTGCATTCATGTGTATCTGTACGATAAGCTTATTTAAGCGCTTTGGTGCTTGGATTCTCAAGTGTCACACACAGACCATTCTAGAACTTTGCCAATGTTTGGGCCTGATAGTGAACCTGTTCAAGTCGAGTATTTGGCTAGAGCAGACTTTTGTCCTTCCTGGCATCCAGTTTGTCCTGGCTGTCTACATCTGTCGCCCTTCGAAAGACAGGTGGGGTAGACTTAAGTCACTGCTCAGAGCCTCTCAGACTGGAAAGGCCTGCTCAGCACAACAATGGTTTGCCCTGCCAGGCTCCCTGTCCTTGATGGACTTGCAAGTCCTACTCAGTCACCTCCACCATAGGCCCTTGCAGCACACTATGCAGGGCAGATGTTCAAGATACCAGGGCTATCAGGCCCCCGCACTTCAGTGGTGGACCATAAGGGAGAATGCCATGAAGGGACACATGCTGACACCTTTCAGGCCCAGCTCACCATTTATACAGAATCTTCTTAGTCCAGGTGGTGAGGTCACGTGGAGAGCAGCACAGCATTGGGCTTTTGGCCTGCATCCTGTGCCTCCCACCACATAAACTGGTCAGAATTGGAGACGAAAAGCTTAGCACTCCTCCACTTCCAGAACCTGGTGGAGCACATCCCTAGGCATCAAGATGTCCTGGCCAACAAACTTTGAAGAAGGGGTCAGTCTGTAGAAATGGAGTGGTCACTCATCCACAAGGTCCATCAGGACATGTGGGGAACTCCACATGTGGTCTTGTTTGCCACCCCCAAGAATGCAAAACTACCAGTTTGTGTTTTATCGGTCACAGACCCTCAGGCCCTAGTGGTGGATGCTCTCACCATGGACAGGAGCAATATTTGGGTGTATGCCTTTCCACCCTGCCAGATCCTTATGAGGGTACTTCACAAGGTTGGGTTCCGTGATTGCAATCTGGTCCTGGTCACCCCTTGGCGGCCCTGGAGTGATTGCTTGGTACACCTACTGGAATTAAGCATCAGGCCTCTGCTATGATTACCAGCATGGCAGAAGGTTCCGGTGCAACCACAGACACGCATGTTCCACCGGAACCCTCAAGTGCTCAACCTGCTCGCTTGGTGGTTATCTCACAGCACATCCATGACAGAGGCTTTTCAGAATCAGTCTCAGATTGAATTGCCAGAGAAGGGCTTTGATCTTCTTCTCTAACTGTCTACTCAGCTCAGTGGAGGGGGAGTTCTGACTGGTGCACCAGTAAGAGTATTCACTTTGGTCTCCCCTTTTGCGGACATTGCCAACTGCCAGTTGTATTAGTGGGAAGTCTCAGGCAGAGCTCTTGAACAGTGGAGGGTTTCCGATCAGCTATTTCCTCAACCCTTGCCAACATCTTGGGCATTCGCATCAAGAGCGATCCTTATCTGTAGGCACTCATTGCATCCTTCTACACTGACAGATGGGCAATGCAACAGGTCCTGCCTCGGTGGGACCTACCACTGGTTTTAGTCATATTGAAGAGTGTCCCTTTCAGTGCCTTGAGGACCCCAAGTGGGTTCCCTCAAATACTGGATGTGGAAATTTTTTTTCTATTAACACTTGGTTCAGGGGCTAGAAAAGTGAGAGCCAGCTTATGACCGACTCCTGTGGTCACCTGACCACTCCCAAGTGACTCTGAGGCCTCACTTTGGCTTCCTTGCAAAGAGCCAAGTGGCTCAAGGGTTTTACCCTCCATGTCTTGGATGTCACTCTTCCTTTTGAGGAAAAAGCCCTATACCCAGTGAGAGTTCTTTGCTGGTACCTTTCACATACAGAGAGACTCAGAAGATGGAGTTCTGCCCTCCTTCTACCACAGAGTAGCCTGCGTAGGGAGCAAGTTTGCAAAAAGACAATTTCATTGTGGATTAAGCAGACAATCCCTAGGGCCTATGAGATCTTGCTGGAAAAGTCTGGTGCCTTGCAGCTGGTCTCAGCCGGAGCTCACAAAGTGTGAGCCTTCAATGCCTCCTGGCACAATTGTGCTAGAGGAGGGCAAGTATGCTTTTGCAGGTGTCACAGGCTCATTCCCTTAGGTTCTGATACTTGTTCAATAGGCCGTCTGGATCCCATCAGAGCAATCACCTGGTTCCAGTATATGGCACTCTTTGGTTTAGATTTGATGCAGGCCTATAGGTCGATGTATTTTTAGTCGGCCTTGTAGGGCTTCGTGCCTAGTTGACCTAAACTCAAACAGTGTCAGGCAGTTTGTCCTAATGTCCCAGCTTGTTGCCAGTTTGACATGGGAATTCACTGCCCTAAGAAACCAGATACTGCCCCCTGGTGCACGCCAGTTTCGCAACTAGGTCCTGTTTAAGATGTCCAGGTCTGATGGAGCTGAACAGATAGCGTCTACATGCTGTCATGTTGGTGGGTAAGCACGGGGGAAGGGGGGGGGGGCAGGGTTGGCTCAGTGTGGTCCCAAATGGGTCAGTAAGGAGAGTTTCAAGTTTCACCTAGTTTTTGCTGTTGGCGCCTCAACTTCATATAGCTCTGAGGTTCTCCCTTTGCTTTAACACTGAATCAGAATTATAGATATCTATAATTCCAATAATTGATATCTAAAAAGGAATTTTTAGACATCTAAAATTCATATTTGTATCTGAAATACCATTTAAAATCTAAAAAAATATATATATTTAAAAATCATTTTAGACATCTAAAATGATAGTAAATTACATAACTTAAGTGATTTTTAGACATCTAGGAGGAGCCGTTTTACCATTTATCCATTACCTATTGATCACAATACTTTCTTGTTATTAACAAATCACTCCTTGATATCAGAAATTACTTGTCGATATCAAGAAAAAAAATGATTGATGTCAGGAAGTACTGCATAAATGGGTCAGATGTTCAAAAAGTATACAATTACAGCCCAAGCAGCGTCACTTTATGAAGTCGAAGATCATAGTTTAATTTCACGCCTGCCACAAAATACATGTTTTGAGCCCAATGAAAAGCTCAATCATACCAGTTTTACTGAGAGTTAGAGTTATTGTAGACTTTTGAAGTCAGGTATATATTTTACAACAACGTGCGTTACGAAAATCATCACACAGAGTCCAAACCCAACAACATAATGGCACCGAAACAAGACTTACGCTGGTTCCCCGCTGATGACCCAATTAGGCTAATAAAGCCTAAAACTTTCTTCTAAATTTCAAACTTTATGAATATGAGTCGTTCCTTTCACAAATTAATTTGTTATAATGATTTAGAACTATGCAGATTTTCAGTGAATGGCACGGATTAGGGCTTTGCTATTAGAATATCGGACTTGTGTTCTAACGGTACATTGATTTGACATATTTTATTTCGCAAAAAAGGAAAAGGGATAGGAAAACACGCGATAATGCTCGACAATCAATACATAAATCTTCATTTAGTAAACAGTAAAAGGTACTTCAGATATGTAAATTAAACATAAGTATATTGAAATAAAGATTTGAAGGCTTGGCAAAAACCGATCAGTGTCTTACAAATTGCAACATGTTTTTGTACATGGGCTTACAGACTTAGGTTTGTTAAGTTTCTCTTTATATCAAATTAAATAAAGATGCACATGCATTTGTCTAAACATATTTTGTAAATTTTGAAGAGAATACATATGCAGCAGTTGCGCAAGAAAACTTGATCTTTTCTGTTAAGAAATTGTGTGGAAATAATCCGGCTAAAAATGTTATTTTTTTTTAGTTTGTCGCAAAAATGGCCCTGGATCATTTACCGATTTTAATATTATATTGTTATGAAGAAAACTGTATGTTTTTTAATGGAATCATTTTCATCCGAGGAGCAGAAACAAGAAAATCTATAAGTCACATTGAAACGCTTTGGCATAGTTATACCACTTTATGAATTCCTTTGTAATAGATCCCGTTATGGTAACGCACGTGTAGCATTATCAGTTTTTCTTTCTCGAGGTGGCTCTGTTGATAAATCAAGGTCATTATTAGTGTCCTTAGTGTTCTTATTATCCCCTTTGTGACGAAAGCGGTACCCCCTTACTCAATCTAAGGGACTTACGAATCCCATTGTTCCTGGGTCATGGTAGTTTTGTTTTGTTTTGTTTTTTATTTTTAGTGCAGCATGCATCCTCCCTGAATTTTTTAAGATAAGCGTCGCTTTGGCTTCCTCGGTATTCCCTCTGTATTTGTGCACTTGATTTTTAGTCCGCTTTTCTGGGACATCCCCGGGCCCTTATTTGTACACCATTACTCCCTCAACTTCTCCACCAAAATCTGACACTGTCTGCTAGAAACAAATCGGGATATAAGTGTCATTAATAAGAAATAATATGACAATATCTGGAGTCCCATTTTCGACCCCAAAAAATCTTTTGCAAATTGAAGCTTTTTTTCTGCACCAAAGTATATGGTATATATCAATACACATGTAAATGCAATATGAGATAAATTGAAAAATTATATCACGGTGAAAATTGGGAATTATCAAACAAACGTGCAATGTCTAAATTCAGCTCAAGCTATTAAAACATACAAAAATAGCTCGAATAAAAAAGAAAAATACAAACAACATCAACATATATTTTACTTTAAATGAAAATAAGAATTTTGGTCTTACTCATTTTGTGCGCTTTGAATTCCATTTTAGAAAAAATGACAAACATACGTCACCAAAATTAAATTTTCTTCTATGAAGCTGATCAAACACTGAAAATGATTCAAATAATTGTCAATTTAGTTTTCATTCTATAGCGAAGAGTTTGTTCTAACCCTGAACCATACAGATGATTCCACACTTAAATGCAAACCTCCGCAGCAGGCCACATAAATTTTATAAAATTCATGTTTTAAATGTAAAAATCAGACTAGGAAAGATGATTTGCTGCATAGCAAATCAGTGTGTGTGTGTCTTCAAAGCATATTGGTATGGCAATGTACAACTTTTCCATAACACAGGAGTAGAAGTTTGAATGGCATTTCTATCTATTCTAGCTTTGAAGTTATTCAAGATTTAAAATTTCTAATGGTGCTATTTAGCATAATTTAAATTGCTACAATTTTTATTTTAAATTCATTAGGTGCGCAACGGTCAACAACCCCCTAGTAGAAGTTGGAATGACATCTCTATCTATTATAGTGTTGAAGATATTCAAGATTGAAAATTTCGAATGCTGCTAATTAGCATAATTTAAATTGCTAGAACTTTTGTTTTAGATTCATGAGATGGGCAATGGTCAACAACCCCCTCGTAGAAGTTGAAATGACATCTCTATCTATAATAGTTTTGAAGATATTCAAGTTTTAAAATTTCAAATGCTGCTAATTAGCATAATTTAAATTGCTACAACATTTGTTTTAAATTTATTAGATGCGGAATGGTCAAAAACCCCCAAGTAGAAGTTGGAATGACATCTTTATCTATTATACTTTTGAAGATATCCAAGATTTAAAATTTCAAATGCCCCTAATTTGCATAATTTTAAACATCTTCATTCCTTTCTATTTAACGCTCAAACTCCTTGTATGTAGGTACAATCATGCCAAGTTTGGAGTTTCTATGTATAATAGTGTCGAGAAAAGTGTCTGACAAATTGGCTGGTAAAAAAGAAAGAAGAAAGAAAGAAAGAATTTCAGGGAAAAAAAAGTGTGTGTTGACACACACACTTTAATAATATATGTGTTTTCTACCGTATGTATTATAACACAAGCCGCAAACTTTTCAGATGAGTTGCATGTATTGATTTTTCTTTACAATGATGCAAGATGCAACACTTATACCAGTATTCTATGAAATAGATCATGTATTGTAAGAATATCACATTTGCATTTGTGCGTTAGCAATATTTATCGATAAACTGAATGATCCCAGGGACCGATACCACGTGCCGCAATCATTTCAATTTTGAGTATTATATGACCGCAAGAATCATAGCTCCATTGCTACTGCAAAATCACCCATCATCAACAGCACGCAAGGTGATTCTGTGGTGATCCATGTACCATTTCCACATTTTATATGAATCACCCGTAAATGAAACCGATAACACGCCAAATCTCAAATCTTTGCTGGCTAAACTTGTACATTCCACGAACCATGCTCCGAAGACATTGTCAGTATACTTTTTCTGGAGATGTCCTGAGTAGATGGGACCACTCTTTGCGCTTTTTAAACGACTTCGGTTATGCCCGTTTGTTTCAGTTACTAGTAGTTCAGTAATGCATGTTTGTCCTCGAGTTTCATGACGTTATTTTAATGCATAAAACAGAAAATGTAGGGAAAATTGTTATTTCTTATCAGACATGGGTACGTCTCCATGTTATATAAAAGAATATCCCACAAAAAGTTAAGAAATCTTACTTTAGGCAATTTATTGAAAACAAACGCTCATTACCAATAAAACGTCAATCCAGGATAAACTGGTGTGATATTTTATCATTCAGGTGCAGTGATATGATATTTTACACGTAATACCATCATGAAAAAAGGGTTTTTTATCACATTAAAATTAGTATATTTGTACTCACAAAACATGCATAAGAGCTTTTTTAAATATCAGTTACGCACGTTTGTTTTGATTACTTTGCATACAAAAACATATCCATGACAATTTAAAGCAGATGAAGCTGCAAAAACGCTCATGTTAGTAGTCCAAAATCAATCTGACCCTCACGTGTAATACAATTGGTAATTTTTGTGTGACGGGAAGCATCTGTTCGTGCTTGTATTACTTCATCTTAAAAAAACTGAAAAAAATAGCAACTTTGAGGCATTTTTCACGTAAATTTGGCCAATTGTATGGACAAAAGTTAAGCATGAAATTGCTGTGGCGTGGTGACTGCACGATGAAACTCATTGCATGTCTCCCATGGTGGTATTTCATGCAAGGCCAAAGATAAAGCTGCGGGAATTGCGAAAAATGCAAAAATTGTACACTTTTAGAAAATTTGACCAAAATAGTAAAACGGCGCCCCATACATATCTAAAAATGTAATTTAGATATCTGGAACTATTTTGAGACATCATAGAAAATTCGAAGTAATGATACCTATGTTCCGATTAACTCTTTTGGGGGTCGAGGTTTTAACAGTCAACAGCTTTCCTCGGCGAGCTTTGGTCCCAAGTCGCAGTTGGTATTGAAAGAGTTGAATGTTAAAATGGCTTGCCATAATCTTATGCCAGGTTTTTTTTTCTTCAGCGCAAGACGACTGCCAAAGGTCACCGTGATAAGGGGCTGCGCATGCGTCTTATCTTTATTGTGGCTGATAAAATGACATGGGTAAAGCGTGGTGCATTAAATACCACACGGCACACCAGTTCATGTGTTCGTGATCTATTGTTAGTTTGTTTGTCGCCAAATTATTGCAAAGTTTACTTCTCATTCGTCAAACTTGGCACAGCATGGAGGATCTGAAGGGGCATGTCTTAGGAACAGCTGTGATAGGACTGGCAATGTATTGTGTATACTGTTTTTGGACTTTCATTTGCGACGTGCGGAGGAGAGGGTCCTATATTAACAAGCTGCCTGGACTCAAACCTCACTGGTTATTGGGCCATTTTTACCACTACCCGGGGCCTAACGATGAAGGCCTCAAATATTCAAGAGAAGTAGTTGCTCAGTTTCCACGTCTGGCCAAAGAATGGTACGGACCTTTCATACCAGGAGTCGTCATTTCACACCCAGAAACTATCAAAATTATCTTACGGACCTCAGAACCAAAGGCAAGACACTACCAATTTTTTAGTCCCTGGCTTGGGGATGGACTTCTACTGAGCAGTGGCAAAAAATGGCACAGAAACCGCCGTCTTCTCACTCCTGCGTTTCATTTTGACATCCTCAAACCGTACGTCGATATCTATAACCGAACTTCAGATATATTTCTATCAAAGATTTCAAAATATGCAGAGAGTGGAGAATATTTTGATGTTTTTTCCAGAATCACTCTGTTGACCCTGGACATTTTGTTGCAATGTGCATTTTCTCATGAATCCGGATGCCAGCTGATTGGAGAAAACCATCCCTATGTCAAATCTGTCATAGAACTAAGTGAAGGGTCGATTGACCGGTTCCTTAACCCTCTCCTCCATATAAACTTTATCTATAAAATGACACCAGCTGGACGGAGGTTCAAGAAAAACTGTGACTTTGTGCACACATTCTCAGAAAATGTGATCGAGATGAGGAAAAAGGTTCTGTCTAACCGAACCCAACTGTCAGCACAGAATGGCAAACATCTGGACTTCCTCGACATCCTTCTTACAGCAAGGGACGAGGAGGGACAGGCGTTAACAGACCGGGAAATAAGAGATGAAGTGGACACTTTCATGTTTGAAGGACACGACACAACTGCCAGCGGGATAGCCTGGTGTTTACTGTCACTGGCAAAACATCCTGAACACCAGGCCCGATGTCAACAGGAAATTGACGAAGTTCTGCGCGGCAGGGACTCCGATACACTCACCTGGGAAGATCTGCCCAAGCTGAAGTACCTCACAATGTGTATCAAGGAGTCATTGCGGTTGCACCCACCTGTGGGTTTTGTCTTTAGGGAGTTGACAAAAGATGTAGAAGTTGATGGTTTCACTATCCCAGCAGGTACTACGGTTGAAGTGTCCACCTACATGTTGCACCACAATCCAACTGTATGGGAAAACAGTACAGAGTATAGACCGGAACGATTTTTGCCAGACAATATACAGAAAATGGACAATTTTGCCTTTGTACCCTTTTCTGCTGGACCCCGTAACTGTATTGGGCAGAATTTTGCCATGCATGAAATGAAGCTTGTGGTTTCGCGCATTTTGCGTCGATTTACGCTGGAGCCCGACATCAGTAGGGAGCCCAAAAAAAGGATTGGACCCGTCGTGAAAGTAACTGGAGGAATGTGGATGAAGGTTCATTCTCGCAAATTGTAACATCAGAGTTGTTTCAAATAGACCTTTGTTAATTGTGCCTGTCAACACAAATAGGACACCTGTGCCAAAAAGTACCCAGAAACGTGAAACAGGACAAACTGATAGGCGAGGTTGCAATTAACAATTATATGTGCATTTGGCTGAAAAAAACAAGCCAAACCACAAACTTCTTGTGGGCTGGAGGTGTGTATTCGTATAAGATTCTATCTTAAAGTAACATTCAATATGGTAAACAGTTTTGCAGCGAAAGTTTACAAGGCTATTTCAACTATATTCAACCATTTAGCACAAGGAATTTGGTGTTTCTAGGTAGAGCGGTTTAAAAGTTAAATGGATGTAGATTACAATGGAAACTAATGAAAATGCATATAGCTAGTCCGCCTGCCTACAGAGCCCTCTACTGAGAACCCACATGAACCAAAGTTGATCTTGACTTTACCTATAGCTTCACACGTATTTAAAAATATCTTTCAACATGCATGAGAAAGAAACTTCAGTTTGTTTTACGGTATTTTGTGACACTACAGTGAAAGCATAATGAGACGATGTTAACGTTAAAATGAAATATTCGAAACCAAAATAAGATTCTAATAAAAATGGACATGCTTATCTAAAAAATTAGGTCTCTTCTTTGGATATCTTTTGTTCTGGTGATACATGTGCTTTTTCAAATCCCCATCTATGGCATGTTGTGTTGTTTGTCTAAATATCATTTTGATGGGTCTTGCGTTTGTATGTATATTTATAAAGTATGAAAGTTGGTTTTTTATGTTCTCTTTCACAAAATTCTTCCATGAAGGAAGCCTTATCCATAGCAACAGAACATTAACATTCCCCAACATGCACAAGCTTTTAAACGTAAGAGATGATGGCGTTAGCTGAAGACAAAATGATATGTTCCCTATTTCTTTATGGCAGCAGTTTTGAGACCCTTTCAAGTTACCCCAAACCAAACTTTTTTCTCTTGTATAATGTTAGCAGCGCCGAGAAACGTGAGCGAATTTGGTTTTCTTTGGCGAAACATAAGTCTCTTTATAAAAAAATGCATAAGCTCCGTATGATTAAATTACAAACAATGGTCTAAACATGATGCCCTATGTATATTTTTCAAAACCATCATCGCATGATGTCATCGGGATGTGGTCATAGGAGAAACAAGGAAAAGCTATGAGGCATACCCCATGTATATCTTTTAAAAATGTGAACAGGTGATATTGGATATCCCAGTATTCCAGGTCGAATGTTAAGAACGTGGAAACAGAGTTTTGACACGTTACATGATTGTCTTCTCTCTCTCTCTCTCTCTCTCTCTCTCTCTCTCTTTCTCTTTCTCTTTTGGAAATGGTACTGAAAAATCTTAATTCTTGGAATCCTATTCAACAAAACTATTCAATGGGGTCTAGTGAAATATACATACAAACGAAAGTATGAAAGTTTTTTTTTTTATGTTCTCTTTCACAAAATTCTTGTTATCTTGAGAATACACTGCAATCGACAAAAACGGCTACACACTGACAACTGTTTTATAAATAAACAGATGGCAGTGAAAAGGGTATGCATCACGTTTTTGCGATAAATTCTGGAAAACTACTTGATGAAAAAAGTTTAGTCTGGAAGCATTTTAATCTGTACCTATTAAATTTCTGAAACGATTCAGTTATTTTTTGAATGCGCCCATTCTCTCGGGAGAGACGGTCAAAGTTGCCGATTTTTTTTTTTTTTGACGTTGGTATTAAACAAACAAACCCCGGACTCTTCCTTTTCGTGAGCCAGTAATTTTCACATGGATCAAAATAAAATAAATCGCATTTGTGCAGTATAGACTTTAATGCCCAGTCCAGTCTTGTTTAAAAAAAAAAATCGTGCTATAAAATCTCGAGTAATATCGCTGCAAAATTGAGCTTGTGGGCGCCATCATCATTCCGAAGTAATCCGCCTTCACGGTAGGACCGGTGGGCTTTTGAACACAGACAAACGGTCATAGTTTGGAGCCCGGTGGGCTTTTGAACACAGACAAACGGTCATAGTTTGGAGCCCGGTGGGCTTTTGAACACAGACAAACGGTCATAGTTTGGAGCAGTTGAGAGATGCAACCGAGCAAGGGTTTCAGATGGGGCGGGACTCCTTCCCGGGTAATAAACTTTTGGGAAAATGAGGTTGAAAAAGTGCTTTCTAGTGCATATTTGGACTTTCATGTGTAGTTTCAAGTCCAATATGGACAATGGTTGACAGTAATTTTGAGAAAACATGTCAGATCAATTTTTGGACACATTATTTTTTGATTGAGCGGGAGAAAAGGAATGCTAAGTGGGAGAGCGGGAAGATTAAGAAGAAGACCAAAACGAGAGATCTCCCTCCCAAAACGGGAGAGTTGGAGTCTCTGCTGTGAATGTTCAGGTGTAGAAACTTTGTGTCAAGTGATTCCATGTCAAAACGTGCCCTCCTTTAAATGTACCCATGCTACGTTTTAACCAGAGACGTTTTGACTTGCGAAAACGTACCCTGTAAATGTTTTTCATTTTTCATTTTCGAGGCCGACATACTATTATGTATAAAAAATATGTCGATATTGAAAGTGACTGGTTTAAGATGGCCAAAAACTATACACGTGCCTATTTTAATACAAAGAAACCCAACAAACCCAGCAACAATGTATCGTCTTCCTTGTTGTGTTATGTCCAAATACTTCTCCTCTTTGTGCAAGAGGGATCAATATGCGGCTATTCCCTCATTCCCAATTGCTTTTTTTACCACTTATATTAAAAACCCGCTTTACTTTCGGACCTGTGTCCACTGTCGGGACAACCTTCTCCACTGAGCTTCGTCTTTGACGCAGTAGGGCGCTTGGCACTCAGCCTATTGCTGACCCTGAATTCACTGCCTTAGGGCGACCTCACTATCTGATACAAAACCCTTATTCTGGGGCCTACAACTGGTAAATGTTTGTTGTTGTATTTACATTTTCAGGTAATGCTCACTCTGGAAAAGTCCCATTTTATATTGTACATTGCATTCATTCGACAAATTAACCCTCCTTTAACACTAATCACACACACACATATATATATTGGATGCTACCTCTTCAAAATATCCAATCGACTTGGCTGCCATTATGAAAACCGCAATCCCGCACCCAATGCCAATGGTTTGTAAATGAGCATTGGGACGATGTTGCCGAGTGGGGGTGGGAAGAGGGTTTTATGGCCTTCAACTTCGTACTTTAAATTACTGTACTATCTTCAGCAAAACCTGCCAGCTCGTTTGCAGAAGAACAAAACTATAACACAAATTTTTCGATGTTTTTGTTTTTATTTACAAATAACACAATAGAGTGGCAACTTGTGTGCTGGTCCCATACACTAAGTTTGCTATATGAATAAAGTTTGTTCACTGCTTCCGGGGATCAGCGCACAAATTGCCAGATAGAATTTTGATCTTCTGCAAAGGTGAGGGGTATCATATGAACCTCTGTCTTTTCTCTCACCTTGCAGAGAGACCTCATATACAGTGAACTTACAGGTGGTCCAAGATGGGGAGGAGGAGGGAAATTTGAAACTTAAACGATGACTAGGTTTTGAAGAACTCTGAAAACGTGTGTCACTCGCGAAAAATCCAACGGTAATGAATGAACAGTTTGAAATTAGACAACTACTACGCAAGTGGCGCGACAATGAATGACCAATCACAGGCTACTGCTACAGCACATGTCTGTAGCCAACTAGTTCATTTTGACTCCAAAGGGGTGACCAGCATCTTGTAAGCCCCAGTGTAGACTGGGCCATAAATGTTGCTATTGTCATAGCTTCTCTTATAATATATGAAACCAAAAGTATATATTTTGTAAATATTTCACAGCATCAATAATGATATGATAAATGTTGTGGCCGCGATTCACTTTGATATTGAAATCAAATGCATTTTTGTGAGACTGTCCCACAATCATTGATTGGGCAATGTTCAAAATGGCGCTCGCCACCACATGGCGTCGTGTCGCATTTGGATTTGTAACTAACGATTATAACTGCTTCAGACCTAACCAAGCGAGCAGATTAAAGTTGAGATAATAGGTCATGTTTTAAAAGTACTTTAACGACCGTTTGCCATGGTAACTCGGAGAGCGAACACCTGGAAGGTGCTGAAAACAGGTGGCCGCTATTCACTGTGATTTTGCTTTCCCACAATGCATTGCACCATATTAATAAATAGCCCTCACCATATGTGCATGCATGTCATGGTGGTATCGTATCGCATTTGGGTTTATAACTAACGATGATAACTGCTTCAGACACAAGCGAGGGGGCAGATTAAAGTTAATATAGTAAGTCATCTTTTGAAAATACGTTGACGAACGTTTCCCCTGGTAACTCGGAGAACGCAAATCTGGAACCTAGCGATACTAGATACCATACCGCACCATCATGGCTATATGCAGCAGCTGTGCTTTTAACCAGCCCAAGTTAACCGTCCAGACAAGCTGAAATAAAATACTGTGTTTGGGTTGACTTTACTGCAAAAGAACGGCATGTTGGCCAGCTTTTCTGTTAACTTGCAACTTGGTTACGGTTGATTAGAACCACCGCTTTTTCACAGGTGGTCGTTGGTAGGGGCGATTTTGCTGGTCGTTTGTCGCGTGTTGCAGCTGGTCTAGGGCTGTCCAACTGGAGCATTGGAGCAAAATTTTACATCACAGTTCTTGAAAAATGCTATAGAATTTATCAAAAATTAGTGTTTCTCATGCGAAGAAGTTGAGAAAAGCTCCAAGGAATCTAAGTTTGCTGTTACAGAGATTTCCAGCTGGACAGCACTGAGGTCGTTGGCGTCAGGTCATTTAATTTTTACATTGCAAAAGCGCCCGTGACAAGGAAAACTGGCAGTTTTGACCAGGTAGGGACTGGGATCGGTAATTGCAGTTACTACTGTACCATGATTATACCATGCAGAACCTGCTAGGGTATATCAAAGAGAGTGAATGTAAGAACATTTTCAAAAATAAGATGAAATCATTCTTGAGGCATAACTGCCAGGGGATGGGGGTACCGGAGAGGGACCGCTTCATATATTCATAATTTCACTATCTTAGTGTTCCAAAAATTATGCCTTTGGTGTTTATATTTATTTATATATTTATTTATTTATTTATTTATTCATTCATTCATTCATTCATTCATTCATTCATCTATTTATTTATTCATTTATTCATTTAAATTTAGATCTATCTTTTAATTCACAAACAATTAAAGCATTTCAGCTACAAACCTGGCAAAGCAACTTTTTCTTTCTGATTTCATACTTGCTATTTTCATGTTGTGGTCCATCATGGATATAAGCCAAGGCAAGATTCCCTAGGCATTTAGTGCTCCCATTTCATGCATCAAAGTTTGGTATGATTTCAGCAATTATATTGCTCAATGCTGGCATATGTGTGAATAAAATATTATCAATCAATCAACATTCAGTGATAAAAGTTAAGTACATTTAGGCCTAGTGATTATCTGAATGTTTTTTTCCTCTTGCTGCATTTATAGAGAAAATACACAACTTACTATAAATCGCAGGATAATTTCCCAGAATTAATAAACATAATATGTGTGCAAAAATTCCCTAAAGCGTTACATGTATAAATACAAAAATTGTTTTATCTTAATTGATAACATGGCGATGGTCTTTTTAAATTCACATTTTGCTAATTGCTGCTAATTTCCATCAGATTTTTGTACAATCTGAGGAAAAATAGCCAAATCAGTACAATAATGACTAAAACGTGGTGATTTCGTCAACCATGTCGAGGCAAGATTTTCCACTCGAAAATCTCCAGAATGCACCATTTTGCATGCTCAAATTCGAATTTTTATCGGGGAAAGGGGGGTGAGGTGGTGGATACCCCCAGACCCTCCTACCATGCCTGTGGACGCTTGCTTCGGCCCTTTGGGCCACATATGTCTCATGTGGGCCACTGAAAATAATAAATTGCCTTTTTGGACCACTTGTGTCTCTGAGTTTCTAGCACTGGCCTGGGTCGATCAATATTTATTAGGGAAGGGCGGCTTGAAGGTACGTGTACCTTTTTTGTTTTTATTTTAGGGTTGGGCCTTTTCAGTAGGGTCTGTCAGGTTACCGGAACCACACATATATTTTTACTAGTACACCAGTAACTTGAACATTTGTTGAAACATGTTTAAAATGTATGTTCTTTCCCCTTTTACACATTACCTCTTTTGGCGTCAGTTTAATTTGTCACCTGGGCACAGCCGGGGGCACTTGTTTCAATAAAATATGTTTAAAACTACAAACGTAACTTTTCCGATCAAATCCTATTATGTCACACCTTTACTTTTGATACTTTTACTTGCATAAGATATTGTTTTGTATGATTCCCATATACCTTTTGGGGGCTAAATTTCCCCGGCATGGGGGATGTCAATAAAATTATATTTTTTTATGTGTATTGATTTTTGATGATGGCCCACCCTTCAAATTTCTCTTTTCTTACAGGCTACAACCTTCAGGCTTCAGTCACATAAAATTCTCGATCTCAAAAACTTTATGAGATAGGTTTTCAACCTGAAAAGTCATGTTTTGTATGGAGTTGACATGTTTATTGGTTTATTTTCTATTTACAGGTCTATTATGGCTAAATTCGAGAAATATTCTCACCAGAATTTATAAAGGAATAGACAATGGGGGAATATAAAACTAGACTAATTTTCCTCAATGGCCAGACTGACAGAGACACCCAACTGCATATCGCAAGAACATACAATTCTATTTGAAGGAGTTTAAATGCCGTAACTTAGGAGATCCATAGCTAAAGGCAAAACATTTAACACAAATACACAACTAGCATGAGGAAATGCGACATTTTCATAGTGTAGCTGTATAATTTTTTAGACAGGACTTTTCTCATCGATTTCAATGCTAAATCGTGACATTTCCTGTCTGTAGGTCAATGCAGTTATTTTTAATGAACGTGTGTACTTTGAATGCCCTATGACGGACAAAATGACACCAGTGAAGAAAAAAATAATGAAAAAAATAAGAACATTACAGGGTACGTTTTCACTAGAGAAAACGCATCTTGGTCAAAAGTACCCTAGGTTCATTTGAAGGAGGGCACGCTTTGACCAGCGTACGTTTTGACGTCAAGTTGCCCAATCGCTCGCATTGAAGCACAGTGGCACACTTGCAAAGACGGTGTATACTGCATTTTATAGTGCAAAGGTCCCACTTGGCACAGGTGTTCCTTCGGGTAAAGTGAAAAAAAAAAAAAAAAAAAAAAAAAAAAAAATCCAAAGAAACACTTTGCCTCTATGCTCACTCATCTAATTAGTATATATTATTCTAATTAACACCGTGTGAGTTTTCGCAACTGCCTTATGCGAGGGTCATGAATCCAATTTTCGGTTCATTTCGACAATTGGTGGCCAAATTGACCTTTAAACCCAAGATGGCCAGTGGATATTTCCCTTCCCTCAGGTACAGTGCACCACTTAAGACATGTGAGCTAGAAACGTGTATCATACAGCAGTTCCTATTATTAAGGGTTATTTTGACAATTGGCAGCCATTTGACTTAAAAACCAAGATGGCTTCTGTACATTTTCTTTTCTTCATGTAGCATGCACAACCAATAATAATAATCTACTTTATTTCTTTAACGACAATTGAAAAAGTAGCGAGAGTCTAATGTTAATTTCGCTGCTCAGAGTGCACTACTTTAGACATGTATTAGCTAGAAACATGTATTAACAATACAGTTATGCTTTTATACAGCAATTTTTACTAATTTGGGGGCGGTGGACCCAGTTCTGGCTTTGCAATGGTGATAAAAGTTGTTCATAGTGCAAGGCAAAAGAAAATCTGCACTTGACTCATATACTGCAGAATCTGCATGGTGGCATGGAGCTCCTGGGATGCATGATTCCCTTAAAACTTATTTCTGGTGCTCCACTTGCAATAAAGGGTGATTTGTGGTTTAAAAGTCAGAGAAAAGCTATAGATGAAATAAATTCATGAATACTGATCACATGTTACGCAACTATTTTTCACATCATAAATGAGACATGGAAGAGGTGATATAGCACCACATTAAACACAAATCAGTAACAAAGTTTATTTTTCCGTGAATAAACAGGAAAATAATTAAATCAAATTGGCACTGGCATTGTATGATGATTCAGATTGGGGCATATTAATAGTTCATATTAAATTTGAGGTCAACTATATCCTGTTTGTATAACATCATAGTCCTGCTACGGCACTTCACATCACAGTCCTGCTACTGGACTTCACCTTGAAAATGAATCATCACATGTGGCTTATTTATCAAAATGCCTGTAAACAATATTTAAAAATACTGCCAAGTCCTTGTCAGACTTAAAGTGTTATGCACACACTCGATGAGACTCGCGCAGGTTGAGGTATGGCTCTTCAACTGTTCTGACCATGATTAGGTCATGTTTATTCACTTACGTGGTGTGAACATCTACTCTTGCACAGGTTTTCTTTCGCCTTCCACCTTAAAATCACGTTCAATCACGAATGCAGTGTCACAAATGAGTTTCCCACCCATAAAATTGTATAGAGTGGTGTATTACACATACCTCTTGTTCAAACGGGTATGAAGTTACGCAAAATACCTGAAAAGACAAAAGTAACCAGCGGCCATCAAGTATCAAAATGACCTCGGAAATGCATTCCTTCCCCTCAAATTAGTTAGTTACAACTATTCACACATATATTTTTGGTTATTGGTTGCGAAGTTTTGCAGTCCTTTCATTCAGGTTTTAATTTGCAAAATTAATGCTAATTACATTACTTTAAGCATAGAGACAAAGTGTCTCTTTGGATGATTTTTTTTTTTCATTTTGCCCCAGGGAAGACTTCTGTCAAGTGGGAGCTTAGCCCTATGAAATGCAGTGATCCCGGTTTTTTGCCCTTAACAAGTCTACTAACAGGGATTTGCATAAGAAAAATAAAAATGTGTCAATAAAACGAGACATGCATATTAATTTTCCGCCACAAATGCATACCTGGTTGTCTTAGTAACCATATAGTCTCTCCTGGCGAGATACGGGTCGCTGCCTGTGCAGGGGAAGCGGGATACCACTAATATTTTGGAAATAAAGAATATTTTATTTGCACAAGCAGACGGAAATTTGTTCCTTTACCAAAATTAAGAAACACTAAATTAATATCAGTTAGGTATTTGAAAACATAAATTTCTCTGAAAGACACTAATTTTGTGAGAAAGGGGTATTTAGCCCTGTCTATGACAGCAATATCCCCGTTTGTGCTCCGTGATTGACTTGAGTAAGCCCCGTGCTTTGTGCCGGGAAATTAATATGCAGGTCTCGAATTGTTGTGTTTTATGTGCTCTCTGATCCCTGGCGCTGGACTGTGGGCGCGAGTCACTGTCACTAAAGTGACTCGCGCCCCTAGTCCGACGCCCTCGATCGGAGGGCAAGACAAACACAACACTCATTTTTATTTGCATTCTGATGTAAATCCCTGTGCAATGAAGTCTTGACACTTGGCTGACAGACACATTTCTTCATTTTGTTTACGGTCCTCCCTACGTTGGATGTCGTCACCAAGAGTTTTCCTGGTGCTGCTTGTCACTTTTCCCCATTGGGCATGACAGCGGGTAGGGTAGATTGGTAGGGTAGTACACGAAGTTTCTTGATCGTAATTATCGGTAGTTTGTCCCTGCAGCGACTTGCGACATGCTACGTTGAGGAAGAGAAACTGACTGGTAAACTTTGTGATTTCACGCTCAGGGTGTGACTGTTCGCTAGGATAATTCCGGGTCTGATCTTAGTAATTTTTATTGAAACTACTGTCGTAATGTTTTTTCATAATTTTACCACTTCAAATACTTCGTGCGTTAGCTGTGTCACTTCTGAACTCGACTTCAGTTGCAACAGCGTTGTTGTAACTGGTGTCCAAACAAACCGATGTGATGATACTATTGCTCCGATTCACCGCTCTACCACCATTCCACTGTGTTTCATTTTCTCTATTGGTCTCTTAAACAATAAAGAATACAGTACCAACTCCGGGGTACCAACCCACCCACCAATCAAAGTCGGCCCAACATTGAACCAATGCTGGGTCATGCTTGCAAACAGTGGGCCTATATTGGGGCAGTCTTTATTGCTGGTTCGGAAATTTGAATCCAGTGTCTTATTCAAATTAAAGAAACAAAGAAAGAAAGAAAAAACAAACAAAACAAAGAAGAAGGAGGAAGAAGACAACATACACGGAATCACACCGAATAAAAAATGCGACATATGCTGGATTTCGTTTTGTGGATGCAGCATTCATATATGTATATATATATATATATATATATATATATATATATATATATATATATATATATATATATATATATATATATATATATATATCGACCTATACAAGTAATAAGACGAGGGGGAAAAGGGGCACTTAAGCATTTGCACACAAATAATGAAATACATATATAGTATATTTATTATAGTGGGTGTACTCAATCATAAGTGAAACTAGTTGCTTGCAAACCAGGGAAATAATATTTAATATATGTAAGAAATTGAAAAAAATATAACGCTACAAAAATGCCTATTCTTGTCCGGTTTCACCCCATGGATCGAGGGGGGGGGGCAGAGAGGTCCTCACTGTAAAATGGGTCGGGGAGAGGGGTCAAGAGCGGTTTAATTTAAGATTCTTCATGTCAAATTGAAGTTTTACATGAATTATGACTGTTTAATAACTAACTGATGAACTTTGCTATTTCTAGGAAATACTAACCAGGGGTAAAAATTTACTTTTGTTGAAAGTTGCCCATGGGCAACCAGGATATTTTCTCAAGTTGCCCCAAAAAGCCGAAGTTACCCATTTTCCCTGATGCAAGTAATTCATCAAATAATTGTATACTGGTTCACACAGCACTTGGTAATTTCACAGCGAGCAGTGTTCCTGTGCAATTGATTTACCTTACTGCACTGGTAAAAATATTGATTGTTGACACAATGGATTCTACATGTATGCATCCAAGTCAAAATAAAGAAAAAGTTCAAAAGTAAAATAGTGCATGAGCTACTGGCTAATTATGTGGAATATGGTATAAAATCATTGCATGTAGACCCAACGACTAAACAAATTTCAAAATTTCTAGTTTCAATTATAAACTTGAAATTTAATATTTCATTTGCATAATTATAAAGTTATATGAAATGACTTAAATCTATGTGTAAAACCTACAAGGTCATATTTTGTTACTCCATGCAAAAATGTTAACATATATTTGGATACCTTCAAGAATTTTGTGCATTCTGTTGTATATTCAGCTGAATACACAGATAGTAGTTGATTGTGACCTCTCCTACTAGTCATTTAAGTTGATAAAATGTATCCCACTTGTACTTAGGTAATTCGTAAGTGAAATGTATATAAATGCCACCAGATCATTTGTGATTCTAATTCTGGTTCTTTTCATATTATAAAACACCACACTGATTATGCTGAAAATAGAAAGTTGCCTCTTGGGCAACCGTGGAATCATGTTAAATCGCCCCAATGAATTTTAAGTTGTCTGGGGAAACCAGACACCCCTTAATTTCGACCCCTGTGAACTCCAATCTTCACGTTTACGATAGCCTAACAACGGGGGATCTTCGAAATACCAATTAGCCTATGCAACAATAAACACAAGTTTTGTTGAAGTAGAAAAGATTCATGTTCCATTATGCAAGACGAGAGTTTCGTCTTTAAATACTTTTAAACTAAGATTTTCAGACAAAACATTTGCATACACACAATAAACACATTTCAACAGCAAGTGCCACAACAAGCCACCACCTCAACATAGGTCACCAGAGAAGCGACCTGCCTAACAGAAGGCTGATTGACTGCCTGATCAACTTCCATTTGGGATGGAGCAGATTGTGGAGCCTCCATCTCCACAGTAACTGCTCTAACAGTGTAACTAGATGCATGGAGGACCCCTTCATGTGCCAGCACTCCACCCTCTGGAGGTGGACTCCTAAGTAACATGGGTACCTATCCTGAGTGGAAAACACGCCGAACCACGGTTCTGGTGTTGCACTTTTCCTTCCATAGAAGGTAAAGAGGAATAATGGTGGTGCCTCCTCTTGTCCCCCCCCACGCCCCATGGTGGGAGCACCAATGGTCATTACTGGGGGAAGGAAGCAGGCAAAAGATCAGATGCAATGCAGGCTCATCTCCCTCCCCAAAAAGTGACCATGATGGCCCAGCACTCACCTACGAGAACTACCATGTGGTCAGGACCCTGACCCCCAAGGGGCCTGGGACTAACCGCCACCACCATGGAAGGCTTGGTGGGAGCCACTGCCCTTACTGCACTAGCCACCTTAGGCTTTGGTGTAGTCACATTGGAAGGTGACTCAACCCTACTTTTGCAAGAGGGGCCAGGCATCTCTGAGGGGGCAGGGGAAGGGGAAGTGCCCACAAGAAACCTTACACACCAGGTTTTTACCAACAGCGGCAAACAGTGCCTCCATGTTGCCCACAATCACTTGGGCAGTAGTTGCCTCCATGTGGACAGCCATAGCTTGCCCTGGTGGAGTGTGGGAAGGTAATTTTGAAGGAGGAGGTGCCACAGGGAGCAATGATGACGTCACCTGAGCTCTACCCGTGGTCACCGCGGACTTTCTTCCACCCCTTAGTGATCACCAAGGTACCACCCAGCTGTCGAACTACCAATGCACTGCTGGCTGTAGAATGGGCAGGGTGGGAAGGGTCACTCACCACAGACCTGTTTACTTGAGCTGCAGTGGCTGTGGAGGAGACCCCATAATGGGATCACCCAACCACTGTCTAAGGCCTAACCTTAGCCCCAATTCAAGCACAAGGGGCCTCAATTTGAGAAGCAGCGTCCATTCAAGGACTAATCTTAACCTGGCTGTGAGGCCTGGTCTGACCAGAAACCCTCCCCATGGAGGCCTTGATTCAGGGATGATCCTCAATTGAGGACCACTTTGCACCTGACAGTGAGACTTGGGCAAACTGGTAGGTGGCTGAATCTCTATTGAGCCCACCTGCCTCGATTTCAGGATCATTGCCCCCCCCCCCCCGTAGACTGACCTCATGCGCTCACAGCGTGCCTCCACACATTGGAGTCTCTGTTTGGCAGATCGAACATCTGCCTGATGGACTTTCTGCCACCGAGAAGAAGTCCAGTGCTGACACATGTTGCATGGACACTCCTCAGTGCATAATATGCCACTTCTACACATGCAGGTGTGATGTGTAGGATCATCATTCCTATATGCCATCTTGTGGTGGTTGGCATCCCAATGGATGTCTGTGAATCATCAACAAGCCAAACAACCTGGATTAACTATGTCGGTGATAGGACAGTTTCCTAGGAAACCTATCAACTACCACATGACGAAAAAAGAAGTGATGAGCAACATGGGTAGGGCACTGAACCCATGTAACTTTTTATGGGGGCGCTGGTAAAGCACAGGTAAGTTCGTGGAGACCAGCTGAGTGACCTATGGTGTTGTATTGTGTCCTTAATTTAAAGTAAAAAGACCAAAGCTTTCTTTTCTGAATCGTTGTTAAGGACTTTGTGTTTATATGCATAAAGTTGATTAGGCCAACATGTTGCATTCCAAATCACACATCTAAAACTCAATGCCTTTGCCCTAGGTAAGTTTTGAACTCTGTGTTCATCATGGGCTACCTCTGCCTAATCAAATATTTCGACAGATCTCTGATAAATTTGTAAGGTTATTTTAGACACTTTAGTGTAAATTTATTTCACAGATTTTTGGTTTCTTCTGTTTTCACTGGGGGTGTCCAATTTCACTCCACCGAAAATTATGAAGTGTGGGCCAATTGGAGAGTGACCTTCAGGGGCTTCCTTTCTGAAATTGACTCCAAATTTTGTCAAATGATACTCCAAATCTACCATTAGAAAGCCTTTTTTTTCAGTTAAGTGCCAAACTCAGCGTGAAAGAACACATTAGAGGGAAATATGGGTACAGCTAGAGGCTATTAGGCCTACTATTGCCTATTTTGCCGGACATGCTACAGTGTGCTGGCTATAGCATAAGCCTCACATCGCCCTAGCATCGACATGAAAGCTTCCCCTGGTGTTGACAACATGCAAGAATGATACATTTCCCAGAAAAAGGCAATCCATAACTCATTTGTGCTAAAACAAATACTACTTATGTTTAAGATCTTACTGTTCTTTTCCCCATCTGTCCCATATCCCCCACACTTACCCTAAGTATCTGCCCCCAACCATGTTGTGCAACGTTTGAATTTTTTTTTAAAGTACCATATTATGTTATTTCGGCGCAATCAGTTTTGCCCTCAAACAGAACAAAGTGAACAACAGTAATATACATGGACACTATTAACATTTTTTCTGTGCACTAGCATCCAAAAGTTATTAAATTTCCCTGTGGTCAATCTGAAGCCGGTTTAGCACTATGGTATCCATTATCATTGCCTGTCAGTTTGACATGGTAACATACCTGCCTACTGCCAGGTTCCCAAAATAGTAATACTTTTGGTTAAAATAGAAATGTGATATTTTCATATTAATTCATTAAAAATCCTTGTTTTTAAAAGTCGCAATATTTTATTATTGTTGTCAAATTATACACTATTTTGAGAACATTTCAAAACAAAAATAGAATTATCACTCCCAAATAGTAAGACTGGGCAGATATTTGGTAAACATGCGTGCATGATACATTCCCCATTCTGACGGTTGTCCGTTGATGAAGATCTATGATTAGCATTTTGACTGATAAACCTGTTTTCAAAAATAACCTGATGAAAGTGTTATGGTACAAATAAAAGCATGAATTAATTTCTTTATCCAAAAGTATTGGCAGTGACAGGAACATGAAGAGAGTCTGAGGACCTTGTCTAATGGAATTGGTAACTGTTGATTTGGGGGTGTGCAGGATGGTTGACTTTGTGGAGGAGGCATTTTATGTAATCGCCTGCATGCATGGAGCAGCATTATATACATGCTTCCAAAACTTATCGGAGCACGTGGATACTGGCCACCAGCTGCTGACATTTCAAAATTTGTGAATATCTGATCATACAGTGACAATCTTTATTCCGTCTGCGGCAAAAGTCACACGTTTGTAGATAAGATGAAAACCCGAAATTGCTTTCTCCTTTAGACGTCTTGAATGATCATTCACAGATTGTGTAATCGTTCACCCTCAACTTCGTTTTTTAAACATTGTCTAAGCATATTGGGTCTATTGTATCTATACTATTCCTCTATCGATGTCCAAGAAGAGTTAACATAGGGACAACCCTGTTCTCTGATTGTTCAATAAAACATGTTGAAGACATTCCTGCATTGACCTAGGAGGTCCATAATTAGCATAAGTGCAGAGTCATCTTATATTCATCTATATGTAAGACTTGTTCATTTAAAATTTTTCAATCAGTCAGTCGTTATAAACGGTCCTGCTATAGAAAATAAACAGTGCACAGGCAGGGACTTGCAAATATGACAGGAGGATATGGCACAGTTAATATATTGACTCCTACAGAAGATGATATACTCTTTTGACCTTTCAAAATTGGGGTTTAAAATTCCATGTATACATGAAAATATCCAGCATTTGGCATACATTTACAAGTTGCATCAGAAATCCATAATAAAAAAATGAATTAAATGTACTTTTTTAAACACCTGATCATGCTAGTTCCATTTCCTACCACTAGTGGTGCCACCATGACCCCACACATCATAGACTTTTGTCTGTATAATCTTTCTGTGATGGTATTTTGATACATGTGTACAAGTTCAGATGCAGTGACCATATCATAATACTCAAAGAGACATATACGGTTATAGGCTCCGAAACATGTTCTGAGTAGTTACCCGCTGAAGACCCTTTAGTTTATTTGGGCTAATACTGCCTATGTCAAAATTCTACAGAGGAACGTGTGCAATATGGACAATAGTCCCTCCATATTTTATAGGTTAGGCAGTGACAGGTAAACTTATGGACAGTAAAGAGTTTGGACTACAGAATAGGGTAATGACTACAAGGAAGTGGTTCTGGACAAAAAGACACAAATACAATTAGTATCATTTCCTGAAATATGTTCCCTCTACAGCCTTGGGAAAGTAGGTCAAGGTTACCCATATTATGCAACATAAAACTTTAATCTATGACAACCATTAGGGGTATATTTGGTATCATATAACCCTTGCAATAATTTAAGCTCGCCATAAGATCACGGGATGGTTGGGGTTTGCCTGCAAGCTCGTCATAAGATTGCTGCCATCCAGTGTGAGCTTGCTGTAAGGTAGCAGCCATATATTGCACGCTTATGATCTACTGCGAGCATGAAGCAATTTTCTGCAAGCTTGCAGCCTTTTCCTGCAAGCATGCATGCTTGCAGGTATCTTATGTGAGCTTGCAGCCCTGTCTTTACATAAATTTGAGCTTGCCATATGATTGCAGAGTGGTTGCAATATGCTTGCAAGCTCTCCATGAGCTTACAGTAAGTTTTCAGTCATGCACTACAAGCTTGCAGACACTGGCACTTCAAGCAACATGTATGGGTATAGGCTTTGAAACATGTTCTCGGTAGTTAACCGATGAAGACCCTTTATTTGGCGTAATACAGAGACTAGATCTTAAAATTACACCAAGTTAACCAGGCTAAACAGAGATGGCACTTGCAATCTTAAAAGGAAAATGTCTTAGGATCATTTATGTTCTGCAAACTTCTACTTTATCCCAGCATAGTCTTTGATGCTCCAAGCTAAACAGGCTGCTCAACTTAAATGGCAAAGCCAAATATTCCTTGGGATTTCTTCATCACATTTAATTTGCAGTAATATTAACATTCTATAACTGCATGCCTCTTACACGCAAAGAGGAAATCATATTTCTACATATTATCTATACTTTGAAAATTTGATAGTATGAAAATATAAAATCAAAATCAGAATATGGCATATCAATTTTGCAAACCATCGACGAATATTCTACCTTTCTGTTGCTGATAGTATTTACAAAAACTGATTTTAAAGCAGTAGATACATATGCACTCACACATGCAGAGATATTAGATTACCTGCTAGCTTGTGCGTGCTTCCATAAGCAAAGATGTTAGCTAGTGCAAGTTTGCCATGCTTCAAATGCAAGATTATTTTGACCACTATATTGCATAATATTGTAGGTGGCCCTACCAATATGGAAAAGAACCTAGACTTTTATACTCCCTATAAGTCCTAAGAGTAATATTGGGCTAACTTGAAAACCGTGGACAGTACTGTGGTCACAAGATTTTCACATTCTGACCTGTATATTACATAACACTATAGGTGGCGCCACCAACATTGATGTTGACAAAAATTTTTACACACTTCATAACTCCTAAATGTTACACGGGCCTATCTCAAGAATTGTGGGGTGCAAAGCATTCACAACAGGACCCCGATATTCAAACTGGCCATTTGACATTGACCTTCAACTCGGATTGAAAAATTGTTGGTGTTTAAAATATGCGCCCCACATCCAGCTTTCCATACATAGTCTGTTTGTTCAAATCAGGTTATAACTTTTCGAGTCATTGAGCAAAAAACCATAAACTTGGACAACTGCCAAACCCCACAATTACTACGTCACAGTGACCCAAAAACCAACTCACCAAAAACAGTTTTATGTATTATGTAATCAAGTGCAATTTTGATCTGGAGGCTCAATTCTCTTTACCATTGATGTCCAAGCTACACCTGGCCATTACAAAATCAGCTTTTCAACTTTACAGGCATGGTGCCCTCACAAAAATAGGACAACGCCACTGATATTACATAATACTCTACCTGTGGCCATGGTCTATATAGCATATAAATTTGCCAAGTCTAATCCAATTACTTTTCCGAATATGGAATTTTACATGTTAAAACACACATTGGCTCATAATTTCTGTCAAATCATGTGGCGCCATTAGTATTATTAGACACTTAGACTTTGACCTCCCCCACAATCCCATCAAATTTGATGAAGATGCGTCAAAAATTAAAGATGCTAGAGTGTTGACAAGATTTTCACATTTTGACCTCGATATTACATAATGTAGGTGGCACCACCAATATCGAAAGCGGCCTACATTTTTATACTCCCTGTAAGTCCTGAAAGTTATATGGGCCAACTTGAAAACTGTGGACGGTATTGCGCTAACGAGCTAAAGTTTACGGATGGATGGACAGACAGACGTCTGCTTTGAAACTTAAAAGCTTCATACACTATTCCACCATACCGACACTGGTATAAACAGGTAAATAGTAATACAATTTTCGCACCATAAAGTTGACTAGAGGTGTTATGAGGTAAAGTGTATCTAGGTATTAGCTGGAAGCCACCCCTTTCACTATAATGGATGAAGATTGAAAAGAAAGAAATCCTGCAAAAAGTGAGTATGATCATGGTTTTCTGACTTAAGGTGGACTGGAGAAAATTCTCTAGGTGGGTTAAGTATACTTTACTCTGGGTACTTTCCCTCTTACCACTCTAAACACTTTGAGGACTATACTTTGTCATTTCAAGCTCCATCTTGACACAATTTGACTAATGTAAAGGACGTTTCCTTTGAAACTTAAAAGCTTCATACACTACTCCACCATACCGACACTGGTATAATTAGGTAAATAATAATACCATTTTAGCACCATAAAGTCGACTACAGGTGTTATGAGGTTAAGTGTACTAAGGTATGGACGGACGGACATGAGCGGTCGCATAAGCTCTGCAACTTTGATCAGCAGAGATAAAAACTGAATTGGAGACAGACTGATGCTGGACGATGGATGACAGGCCACCCAACAAGCTCAGCTGACTGACAAGTTAGCTGAGCTAAAAATCCATGCAAAATGTAAAAGTTACTGCATCATCATCTTCTTCATCAACTTGGTAGAACGCCCCAAGGGAACATCTACATGTATGTGCAAAATTGAAACGTTTCATGCAAAAGTTTTTGAGAATTAAAAAGTGTAAAAAGTCTAACAGACTGAAGGACGAAAGGCACAGATTTCTTAAGCTGTGTTAGCAGAGCTAAAATTTTTTGAATAATATAGGCAGACATTGCCATGTCTTGGCAGTGCTGCAGGGGTTATGTTATCACCCGCCAAAATGTACATTGCTGCAGTTTGACTGGGTACATTTATACTATGTATGTTTTGACCAGGATTTATCACAAGACACATCTGTGGGTCTTGATACAAAGCATTCACTATGAATTAGCATGTACATAGATCATGTAGATGTCACACTTTTTGCCTATAAATATACATACATATAGTGTTATATACTCTTTTTTGGCACATTTGTTACAATTAGCCTTTTTCTTTCTCAAAGTGTTCAGTTTTATGTGTTTTTTTAACATATTTTGCTCTGCATTTTCTGTATTACTGCAAGTGGGGCCACCAAGTTTTTGACGGTTACACACTCCATACAGAAACCACGTGGGCATCTGTCATAAGAAGCAGCACCCTGACTATACCTAGCCACGTGGACCTGATTTCTCAGAGCTATTCTGGGAAAACTACTTGTTAAGCAAGACACGCTATATCACAAAAACGATGTAGGCCTGCTTAACTCTTTTACTTTAAACTTAGCTGACTGACAAGTCGGGAGAACTAGAAGGTGATAGGCCTACAGGTCTCTTTTTATTTTTGGCAGAAGAAATGAAATTTGTGTTTTGGGTGGTTAGGCCTATACATTTTGGAAAAGAATTAATGTCTGCAGTTGATGATGAATATTTCTAAGGTTGAGAGGACCGGTTTAAAACCACCAGTTGCCTTTTATTTGTGACTGCCCGTCTCAAGTCAGGAGTGAAATTTGTTTCTTTACTTTGGTATTGGAAGAGAAATGTTGATACTTTGGCAAGTCTGGACACTCTTTGCTGTCATTGTTGGGTTTGGAATTAATGAATATGGATCATGTGTTTCTTTACTATTTGGATGTTCTTATCAGGTACACTGCACAAAATGCTGCACCCAATTGCCACTATTAGGGTCAATCAAACAAGTCTTAGTGCTTTATATCTTACTCCATTTCTGTAAGTAGGAAGACTACTTCCACCACCAAGACACACATGTCCTCTTAATCAATACTTGTACTTGATAGGAGATATTACAAAGTGAATCAAATCTTTAATCTCGTTTTTTTAATCAGATCGTCAAATTATTTGCATAGATGTACATTTTAGACTCCAGTGGTTCAAACATCTATCAAATCCAGCACTGCATAATTCAACATTTAGCACTGTGCAATTCAACATTTCACCACTGTATACTTCCAATGATTCTCCACTGTACACTTGAACCTTTCTGTGTTATTCAACACTGTATAATACAATACCAAATATGGTACGATTTCATGCTAGAGCTTTGTGTCCTACTTACAGACCTGCAAACCTTGACAACCAAAAAACATGTAAATTATGACCCCAAAAAGTGTACCATCTGCTGAAAAAGTGTACAATATTCATTTTAAGCCTTATGACAGTTACATTTATTTCCAACCAAAGATGAGTTTTTCTTGGACATTTTTCATGTGTCGTCAATTACACTTGTTGCAAAATGTCTGAAAATGTATCCACATGATTTTTGCTCGATAGACAATCAAAAGGGAAACTGTTTTGCAAGAGACTTCACTGTGAATTTTTACTGGTGTTACAACACTGTATTACTGGTAAGCATTTGACACCATAATTTCTTCATTTTATTGAACTATACCTGTATTTAGTGCTTGAAATCATATATTGCTGACAAAAAAAAAAAAAAAAAAAAAAAAAAAAACCCTTACAAATTTTGCATTAAAACTTACTGGTGTACAATACAGCTGAAAAGTGAACATTGTAAGGCTATAAAATCTGACAACTTGCAAGGTCTGTACTCACCACAAGCAAGTTAAACTCAGTACTGTTTAGAAAATGACTGACTGCATTGCTTCCTTCATAATTAAAAGCCAGCTACAGACAACAGATAATAAAGATGGGTCTGCCAGTGGCTGCCACAAAGCTCCAAACACTCGAATGAAGGGGGTGGGGGGGCACTTGCCATATGTAGGGTGGGTAGGGTCCACTCACGGTATGAAACCCAGACCCAATGGGACCTGAATCAATATGAAAATGGGGGGAGGGGGGTCTTTGGGAGATGGTGTTGATAAAGTTTGCCTTTAGAATTGATGGTGAAGAAGGGGTCTTTGAGAGGGAGAAGTTGTTAAAAAATGGGGGTCTTTCCGGCAGAGCCTACTGGTACCCCCTCCCCCTCCCTCCCCGGGTATCATATTTGATGCCAAAACAATGGACATGCTGCTGAGAGGAGTACCATTGGTAGAATGGGCAGTACCTACCCTGGCACTAGGAGACCCTATGATCAGCACATATTACAGGAATAATAGGTGTCAACTCCCAACTACTGTTACAGGATAAAGTAGTTTGTACGTATGTTAATAAAAAGTTGGAAGTATTAGATACATCTATGCTGACTGACAATAATTACTGGTGCCATCTTGGAGCTTTTTGCTTTAACACTTGAATGCAAAAGTATATATAGTCGCAGGTTCGAGTCCCGCTCGTTCCGAACATAAAATATAATAAGGAATTTACAAAATACAATTTAATTTAATGTAAGTTGTGTCAACTCTTTCCCCATGATATCTTCATAGTACACCGTAGGTCTGGTAGACAATTCTCATTCCAATTGTTTTTTCATCACTGCTGAAATCAGTTAAAAACACTGAAGTAGAAGACTTTTGACATTCAACCGGTTTTGGCCAGTTTGAAGAGGCAAAGATTAAGATAACAACCAAAGGTACGCCGTTCTGCAATAACACAATATTACCAATTCCAACAGGAGCCTACATGTACAGGTAATGTATAGGATGTTATCATCAATACCTGAATCACCAGGCCATATAAAAAGCTTCTGGGTACACTTCTAGTTTACACCTACAGTGTATTTGCCTTTCTACCATGTTAAATGAGGACTGCCAAAAGTTACCTGCATGATGTGCTTCATGTATTATCAATTTTTTTCCCTTTCATTTTTGCAATCTGCTTTGGCTTGCACCACAAGCCCAGAAAAGCCGGTGACCCAACGCACGCCATCGTGATAGGTCTTGTCTAACCCTGTCCCCCTTGATTTGACACTTGAGTCAACAACTTTCGTTGGCATGAGTTGGGCATTAAGTTGGGCACTAAGTGCCCAACTCATGCCCAGCAAAGTTGTTGACCTGGGGGATGTGATCTCGATAGGGCTCATCTGCAATTCTCAGTCAAAATAGTTTTTCATTACTGTTGAAATTAGTTGAAAACACTGAAGCAGATGACATTTTACCACCAGCCGGTTTTGGCCAGTTTAAGGGGAAAAAGGCTACGGGCAAAGACAAAAAAAAGTTTTCCATTATTGAGCACTTTAAGTACAGATAGTGAAGCACATAACAGGTTTCAGCTGGATGCTTCTGGGTGACTTAAGCAGGAAAAGATAATGACCTTCATAACCATTTTTTTCTTAAAATATTCAAGTATCACAACACCAAATATAAATGATATGTTGGAACATACACTTTCTACATTTATTGTTGATTCTCGCAATAAACCGAGCGCTTATCCCTCATGTAAAAAAATATCAACAAGAATAACTTCTTCGCAAAGAAAGCCATTAAACAATTTTCTTCTGTATGCACTCAATACAGTTATATCTAAATTACATTCAACATGAGATTCTCTAATTATCTACACAATTTATAAATTAACCATGATTGTGAATTAAATCAAAATCCTGGACACACATATTATCTACATATACATATATATGTATGTATGTATGTTTGTGTTTGTGTCTTTTTGTGCAAGTAAATATATCAAGTTTAGAGCAAATTATGCTCAGAAATAAAATGTCTTAAAGGAGAAAGTAAATTTTACAGATTGAAGCTACAAAATCATTGTTGTAGGTATATTGAGTCCATGGTCTCCATGATTGTTTTTCAAACATTTCAATTGCCATAACTTACATTTATTTGGTAATCCATCTGTCACAAGTAAATAGCTCTTCCAGTGCCACAATTTGGACTTAGTCAACAGCTTTGCTCTGTACACTGTTTACCAAATGTGCGCCAAGAAAAGCTGCTGACCTGGACTATCATATTCTATGTAACCAGGAATGATAGTGCTTGATTGAAAGGTCTGTCTGCCAGGAACATGAATCTAGCACTCGTATCATAATTCTGAGCAGTCTGTTCGACTTGAGTCACAGTTGGCACCGAAAGAGTTCAAATTGTATCACAAAGTAATGACCACCGGGCTCTTCTCCTGATGTGTCATGTCCCTTGCAAGAAATACAAGACACGCTTAAATCTGCCACAAAACATTTAGTGAATAGTTGAGTCGAAATCGCTGCTTTTGCAATAGATACCATGGCATTTCACCTGCCTGCAGTGCATGAAATTAACATGCAAGCAACAACAAAATGTTATTTGGGAGCAAACTGGGGTGGTATTAACATAAATATATTCTGAAGTCAAAGTAAAATATCCAATTTCTTTACTTTTGTTTTCAAACTTATGTCCTTTTTTATAATTCAGTCCTTCGGGTGTTTTTTTTTCTTGTGAAACCGTGATCGGTTTTATCAACTTTGCAAACTAATATCCTTAAAACTGAGAGCAACTGTGCTTTAGCCATTTGAAAACTTGTAATCTTTATGCTGAATACGACAGGGCTGTAGCCACTTTGTAAACTATGCGTAGTGACTTTAACTTGAGTACAAGACTGTAGCCACTTTGTAAACTGGTAGCCTTGAACTGAATACAACACAGCTTCAGCCACTGTCTAACTAATAACTTAAAACTGAATACAACAGAGCCTCGGCACAATTGCAAACCAAGCACACAAGGCCCAAATCTAAATACAACATGGCTTTAGCCACTTTGTAAAACTAGTAACCTTTAACTGAGCACACCAATCTCAGTTTCAAATTACATACATATACATATATAGCAAATTATGAAAACTTACCATCATTTACTTTCATATATGTACACATATAAAACGTGCATTATTTCAGAAGATATGACTGTTTGAATTAGAGAGATATATTTTGGCTGAAATATTTTATGAAATTAGCCCCTGCGCGTGAATGCTTAATCCATAATTTTGGTGGCAAGTGCAAGATTTCTATATGTGCTAAATTACAACTGTATGGGGTTGGTTTAATTTCCCTATCCTTTATAGCATTAAAGATATGTCCTTTTCAAATAACTTGTTTTCAATTTAAAATGTAAGCATTTGCTAATTTAGTTTGGAAAAAACTTTTCCTCTACATATAAATATGGTAAAGAAAACAAAAGCATTTTATGATGCATGCATGCACATGTGTGAAGGTCTTTCACAATGCACCAAAATTACTGCTTTGGTGTTACGTTAAAAATCAAAGTTATAGTAAAAGTTTGATTGTAATGGGGCATATATTCCTTAGTATTGTATATAAATAAAACTGTTTTAGTTATGACACTCTTCAATTTTCCCCTTTCAGGGACAAGGTACCTTAAAAGATTTTTTTTGAAACATGATGCAAAAAGTGAACAAGTGAGATTGGCATTTTAGTCACCCTTACTTGATAACCTCAGATATATCAATTGTGTATCAAAATTCATGCCAATTAAAAAAACACTCTTCTCAAGACTTTTAAAGACTGTCTCATACTGTAAATGCACATCCTTCATATGAAAAATCGTAAGTGGCTCGCTTTTCTCTTGCCTGCTAAACAGACCAATCTCTGTATTTTCTCCACTCCACTTGGCATTCCCTTTGACTACATGGTCACTGTTTTAGTGCTAAACAAGAGACCCATGGGCCTAATGCTCTGCTGGCACCATGGCTATATTGCACCTGTTTATTACAAAGTACTTAAGTCATTACTAAGTACTCAAGTGGCTTCTGAACATATAAAGCTTATGTTCATTTAGTGTATAAAACGTCCACCATATGACACTTTGCTCCACATGTAATCACAGTTTATTTGTGCAATTCCTGTGATGGATACTTTTGCATGTGCCAAGACAACAATGAGCGAGTCCTCATATTTTATGTCCTCAGTGACCTTAGGACAGAAGATCAAGGTCACCCAGATTATATAATACAAGAGACCCATAGGCCTGGTGCTGTGCTGACATTGCCATTGATGTTCAAACTACACCCTGCCATTACAAAATCATATGTTTCAACTTTAGAGGCATGTTGACCTCAAAAATAAGTCACGGTCACTGATATTATGTAAAATTCTTGCTTTGGACATTGTCTGTAGCCTACATGTATATCCTATAATTTGGCAAGTCTAATCCAATTACCTTTTCCAAATATAGAACACATTTTGGCTCATATTTCCTTCAAATTATAGTATCACTAGTGACTTAGACTTTGACCTCCTTCACAATCCCACCAATTTTTTTTTTATATCTGCCACAATTTAAACATGCTAGTGTTCACAAGATTTTCATATTTTGACCTCAATGCATAATATTGTAGGTGGCACCACCAATATAGAAAGGCCCTAGATTTTAATACGCCCCATAAGTCCTGAAACTTACATTGGGCTAACATCAAAACTTTTAAAGTTATAGGGCTCACACCCCGAAAGTTTACGGACGGACCAACTGACAGAATGATGGACGGACAGACATGAAGGATGCTATTAGCTTTGCGACCTTAGGTCAGCAGAGCTAAAAAGGGACTCAAATCTTGATTGGTCGCCTTTGGTCACCATCTGTCAGACTTACTGTGCAACAGGGCAGACATACTGCCAGTTGCCAAGGTGATAATGATCAACTTATCACATCAGCTTCCTGATTGGCTCATCAATCCATGAGGAGTGGCACAGTGCACTTTTATTACCCTAGCTACAAATAAAATGGATCTTGCAGTCCCAATGCAGATCAAGGGTAGTCCATATAATGCGGAGTTATGTCTGTCTTTCACATAATAGTTAAAACCCCTGTAGACCCTGAAAATTTCAAGTGGATTACTGTGGATAATTGGATGTACAAGACATTTTTAATGACCATGAGGACAAAAATTCACATCTTTGAGAGGTCATACCCTAGGATTACTCCTATCATTCACATCAGTTGCATTCCTTTGCAAATATCACTAAGCAGAGCCCCTCTGCCTGCTGGGACAGATACTGAGGATGCAGTGCCCCCTGGTGGTGAGATAGGGGAGGAGGAGGTGGGGCAACTGGATGTGGGAGAGGAGGAGGAGGAGGAGTAACTGGACCATTGATGTGTCCAGCCTTTGACAAGGAACTGGATGATCCCCTTCTTTTGGAAGTCTTTGTTGTTCTGGTAGAACTCCGTCTCTTCTTACTGAAAAATATGAGGCAAAAGCCAAAAAATTTTACAAAACAAGACAAGTTTGTGAAACATAGATGCCCCCTTACCATCATTATGTTCGCCCTCATTACCCTGTTAGTAGTACTCCATGGGGCACTCATCACCTTGGGAAGTGGATGCAGAAACCAAATTCACTAAAATAGCCTTGTAACCTTGGAAATTAGGTCAAGGTCACCCTTCTTTAAAGCTTATTTAGCCCTTATAGTAGACTATAAACATCTACAAAACAGAAGCTATGGTTAAAAAAATTTCTGTAGTTATTAAGCAGAAACCAAATTCTGTAATGTGGCTCGGTGACCTTGGAAATTGACTCAAGGTCACCCATTTCAAAACCACCTTTATACTCCACCTAGTCCTTGTATTGGACTATATACCTGGGCAGTATTAAAGTTCTATTTCAAAAGCTTCTTGAGTTATGGTGCTGAAACCACAGTCTGTCTACCAACCAAACGACATGAGCAAAGCTATATGCCCCAGCAGCCTTCTTTGAAGGGGGGCATAAAAAACTAGAAGCTTATAAGTAACCGCAAACTCTCCTCGGCCAAGACGAACAGACAGACAGATGGACGGACGTGTAGGTGATGACAATACCTTTCCGGTAGGTCAAGGTCACTTCTGTTTGACCTTGTAACAAACCTTTGGTGCAAATGCAATTAGCAGTGATATCATGACAAGGCCATTTTTCTTCAATGCTGCACTGTGACCGAAATATCTGACCCAGTGACCTAGTTTTCACTAGGTGTCAGAGGCATCCTTAGGACCAATTGTCATAAATAATTGGTGCAGCTACAATGAGTAATTTACATGTAATATTTGAAGATATCATGGTATGGCCATTTTCTTCACTGAAGTACTATGACCTAAATATGTGACTCAGTGATCTAGTTTTCACCAGGCATCTGGGGCATTCTTAGGACCAACTGTCATAAATAATTGATGAAGATACATTCAATGTTTTTTTAGATATTGTGTTCACGCTTTTTTTTTGCAATGTAGTACTCTGACCTAAAAATGAGACCTAGTGACCTACTTTTCAAAAGGTCTCTGTAAAGTGAGTATTTTTGGAGATATGGCATTAACAAAGCATGGACAGACGGATGTATGCGTAGGTGAAGACAATACCCCTCTGGCCTTATGAGCTGAGGGGTAAAAATGAAAGAATGCCTCGGCATTATAGTGATTCTCTGGAATATATTTAGAAGAAATCTGATAAGGTGGGTGTTTTTTGTTCTTTTTAAAATGTTTCCTTATTTGACTAATATTTGTCAGAAGAATACAAAATAAGGCCTGCATTTCATAACAAGAGGTAAAAATACCTAGAAATCAATTTTTCTTTGACAAAGAAACAAAAAGGGCTGAGCTGGAGCTCTGAAACTGATGAGGGCAGAGCCTGAGACACGCTGGATATTTACTTGGCCTACCTGGGTCCGATATTTGGTTTTAATTATGATTAATTGGGAGCAAGTTCTGGTGACGGAGACCACTGTACTCAGCACCACTCAGATGGCCATCAAATAAATACCTCATAAGTTTCATAACAAGTTTAAAGTAATAAGAAACTGGTTTTCAATAGGAATGTGGTCCACTATAATGTGCATCCCTGAAAAAAATTGGTGAAGCTGCGTTGGATCCTTGTCGAGACATTATGGCAACGCTGTCCCCTTGTGCACCACTCAGACGGGCTTGAAGATAAATACTTTAAAGTTTCACAAAAAGTTTATGAATACAAAAAGGAAGCTGGTTTTACGTAGGAACCTGGTCCATTATAAAAAGCATCTCTGACAAAAATTCTGTAAAGCTGTGGTCAGTATTTTTGAGATATTGTTCTGACATCGTCAGGGTTGACGCCACTTAGATGACCTTCAAATAAATACATTAAAAGTTTCATAAAAAATTTTAACAAGAGGGCTGTGTGAACAGCCCATGCTCAGCTGACCTAGACATTCATCACACTTGCAGCTCTGTGAACTTGGGAAAGGATCAAGGTCACCCATGTTCTGAGTAGGTCTGACCTTTATAGAAGAACACTAACATGTGCAACATCAAGGTTCAAGTAGTTCTCAACTTATAGTGAAGAGTAAAATTCATGTATGTTGCACGGTGACCCCAGATGCGAGGTCAAGGCCTAGTAAACAATTTTGCGTGACCCTTCCACAAGAACATATCCATCACATTGCTGCTTAATCTGAGTGACAGTTCTGAAAACAAGTGAAAAATAGCAAAACTATACAAAAACTTCATAAAAAAAATAGAAAAAAAAAAGCCCCACCTGGTGAACAAATTGAGAACTAGGTGTCCCTGGGAGTGTCTATGTATGATATCAAAGCAATTTGGTAAACGGTTTCAGAGGAGAAGAGTTTTTAAGGTTTGTCCCAAAAAAGAGCAAAAAAAAAAAAAAAAAAATCATAAAAAATCCAAAAATCAATAGAGCGTAACCATTTGAAGAAACTTGGTAGAGATCTGCCCAAGGCACATCCCTACCAAGTTTGAAGTAAATCTGGCCAAAATTATTAAAGTTATAACATTACAAGAAATTCCCATTTTAACTTTCCTATAAAAACTTTTGTAAAAGATTCTTGTTAAAAAATCATAAAAAAATCCAAAAAACATTGCAACATGCCATTGAAACAAACCTGGTAGACACCCATTCAAGGTACATCCCCCTCCAAGTTTGAAGTAAATCTGGAAGACGGTGTTGGAGAAGTTAAAAATGTAAATTAGCATTAGAATGCCCATTGACTTACATAGTAATCAATAGGAAAGGTGCATTTACCGAAAAGTAGCCGAATTGAAAAAAATCGTTGAACATCAGGGATTCGCAGCATTCCCGCATAATGAACTACATTGTTTGACGCTTCCACAAGGAACATATCCACCACGTTTAAGCTTAATCTGAGTGACGGTTCTGGCAAAGAAGAGAATAGTTATAACAAAAAAATTAGAAAAAATTTGCAGGGCCACCTGGTGAAAAAATTAAGACGTGTGATGTAAAAGCAATTGGGTGAGCGGTTTGGGACAAAGAGATTTTTTAAGATTTGTCCAAAAAAGAACAAAAAAAAAAAAAAAAAAAAAAAAAAAAAATCATCAAAAACCCAAAAATCACTGGAGAATGACCATTTGACCAACCCTGGTAGAAACCCATCCAAGGTACATTGTCACCAAGTTTGAAGTTAATCTGGATGACGGTTTTGGAGAAGAAGTCGTAAAAGTGAATAAGCATTAGAATGCTCATTGACTTCCATAGTGATCAATAGAGAAGTTGCATTGACCGATAAGTACCCGAATTGAAACAAAATCATTAAAACTCAGGAATCCGCAGCATTGCCACATAGGGAACAACTTTGTTTGACCCTTCTACAAGGAACATATCCACCATGTTTCAGTTTAATCTGAGTTATGGTTCTGGAGAAGAAGTCGAAAATAGCTATAACACAAAAAATTCATAAAAAAAAAAAGAAAAAAATATTGCAGTGCCACCTGGTGAACAAATTAAAAACTAGGAGTCCCAGGGAGTGTTCCTGTGTGATATCAAAGCAATTGGGTGAGCAGTTTCGGAGAAGAAGACTTTTTAAGATTTGCCCCAAAAAGAACAAAAAATCCCTAAAAAATCCCAATATCACTGGCCCGTGACCATTTGAACGAAATTGGTAGACACCTACCCAAGGCAAATCCCCACCAAATGTGAAGGGGATCTGGCTGACAGTTTTGGAAAAGTAGTCAAAAATGTGAATTGTTGATGGACTACGGACAGAGGACCATAAACTAAGCTCAGCTGACCGACAAGTCAGCTGGGCTAAAAATAATCAGTGGAGGCTGGTTTAAATAGAAACCTGATCCATCATAAGATACAAGTACATGTACACAACTCTGACAAAATTTGGTAAACCTGCGATTAATAGTTTTGGAGATATCGCGGTAATATTGTCAGGCATGACGCGACTCAGATGGCCTTCAAATGAATACATTAAAAGTTTCATAAAAAACGGTAATGTCGACAAGACACACGGATGGATAGATGTATGACACAGAGGACGACATTACCCTCTGGCTCTTTATGTACCCAAGGTATAAAAACTACATGCTGACTTTATTTCCTTCAATCCATGTGCATTTGGTTGGGATTCATTGACTGAATGGTGCTTCCAGCTACATCGTGGTCCCCCTCTTATAAGGAGCCCCTGAAGAGAGGCCATCCTCGCTAGAAGGGCCACTTCTCCATGCAGCAAGTACGGGATTTCCATAATATACTCTCCCTCAAGAGAGGTCACCCCTCTTATAAGGCCACATTTCTAGTGCATTTGGGGTGGCCTTATAAGAGGGGGGCCACTGTACTGATGTAAAAAGTAGTAAACTGTGCAAAACATTGTTAGAAAATTTTTTACCATTGTCGATACTTACATGGAAAATCACCTTGTTAAATCGTTTTTTTACGATGAAAACAAAACACTAAAAGGTACAATTGCATCACATCACAGGCAAACCAGAAAGAGTGCACCCTCGTTTTTTAAAAATTGGTGATGACATCACGGAGAAGACCATGTCACAGCAAAATCAACTTAGTATAACCAGGCAACATTTAACAAGAAGTAACAGCAAAAGTGCTTCAGCACGAACCATGCCAGCAGAAAGAGATGGACATGACAGAATGGTATACTTTAGCACCATCAGCCGCTAGTATGGTGATGGAGGAAATACTATCAGGGTCATCATTCACATAAACCACAAGAAGAAGACCCTACCCCATGTGGATATCCATTCCACAATATTATGTATTGCTTTCTGACTTGCAAAAATACCTCAATCCACCTTAGGAATTTACCTCTAAAACCAACCTGTTTCAATTTGTGTAAGAATCTTGTGTGAGAGACTGCATCAAATGCCTTGGCAGAGTTTCAAATACATAACATGCATCTCCATTTAAGAGTCTTTTGTCAGTGACTGTGTCAGAGGCCTCGGCAGAGTCTCAAATAGATAATTTTCATCCCAATTTTGTTTCCAAGTTACTTGTGCTTGACCCTTGAGTCAAAAAGGCATTCTGGAAGCTGTACACTCAAGTGTAACACAGCTACATGTACACTTAATTTTCTTGAAAAGCACATTGATCGCAGCTTATAGTGTTGCTTACTCTGATCAATTTAAGGATCTCATCATGGACAAGTCTCTAAAGACCCGACCACCTGGCTAGCGAGGTATACTGCTCTGTAATTGGGACAACTTTGGCATGAGCCTTTCTTATGTATGGGTATAATATTGAAATCTTCCCATGCTTGATATTGATTGAGGCACTGACTACGTAGTAGAGACTGAAAAAGAAAAAGCAAGACATGAGACAAGTCAAAACTGGGACATCATAACTGTTGATAATGACACACCAGAACTACTGAATTCATACTCTGCCTAAGTCTTCAAGTTATATTCAGCCCTCATATTGGCTGGGTGGAGCTTTTGTAAGTATGAGTCACGAAGGCCTGCTCAATGAAGTATGCTGTCATATCAGCATAATATTCCATAAGGGTTATTTACAGTGTATGTAAATAAACAAACTTGGCCATTTCTTACCAAGTGACGCAGATACATATATGCAACGTGGCTTTTACCAATGGCAAATGAGGTCTGCATGCCACTACATATACCATGTCAACAAGTTCAGATGCTAGCACATATGCACATGAATTCTACAAATTTACCAACACTTGCTTGTGGTTCATGACAATGTCCAAAGATATACATATGGTGCCTGTACTTAATCGCATTTTACTGAGTCATGTAGGTGGATGGTCTTATCATGCCTGAGGTTACCTGCCTAATACTGTGGAACCCGTTTTGAAAAACAACCCCACTAACACCCTCACGGTTAGAGTCCCGAACACATATTTTTACCTCCTTTTTAAGTGTTTCCTTCACTGTAAATTACTTCTGTGTACCATGTCTAATGGTGGACAAACATTAGAATTGTGAGAAAATGTGATTTAGATGTCATTGGCTCTCTCGGAGCGGTAAACTGGCTATTGTGGAAAATGTACTCACTCCCTCTGATCGATACTTGTCTTGTGAAAAGCACTCTTATAATACTATACTTTTGATGTGTTGTCATTAAAATATATCTTTTATATCTATGTTTAAAAAGAAATCTTTGAAGTTTTTCCACCAGAAGATTGCAAAGATGTGTTTACCAAATAGATGGTTTCAGTCACTAAAGTAACTGATGAAAAGTGTCCATTGTTCTCTCCCTAGCCCCTGGTCTTTTGTTCTCTCCCGAACCCACTGGCCCATTGTTCTCCCCAACCTATGGGCAGCTTGATCACTTTCCATTGCCTGGCAGACCCCAATCTGACTTACAGCTTAATTACATTCTGTTGTAAAAACAGAACCATGTGGGTGTTTGGCCAAAAACCATGATTTCTTTAGCTCCAAAATTCTCATAAAAATTGACAATTTTCAAAATCAACATTTGGCAGTATTGTAGATTGGTACCTGATCTTCCCTATTCTGCAAAAAAGCAATTCTTGATTTTCTAAAATTTATACTGCAAAATAGCTTTACAGACAGCCCTTTAAAAAGCCTCCTTCAATAGAAATGCCCTGTAAAATACATAATCACTAGTACTAGTTAGTAACATTGGTTGGTCTCTCCAGCGCTTCCTTTGATGTGATCAGACTGATGAAGCTACATATGTGTCCCAACCTGCTTTAACAAAATGTAAATTTTGCTTGAGTTCACACTGTTTGTATCTAATAAGTGTTCCCACGTACATCAAAGCTCTTGGTCAGTAAGAAGGACCAACAAGAGACCCATGAGCCTAATGCTCTGCTGATGACCATCACCAAAAAATCATCTTCTCAAATGTGTTCATTGCACCGCCTTGAAAAATTAATCAAGCTTAACCATATTATGCAATATCAAACGTCCACATGATAGCATAGTTAAGCAACCGAGATTTCGACCTCTTCTACAATCCCATTAAATTTCATGAAGAGATCTATAAAAAACTAAGGATGTGGGATTCAGGTTACAAGATTTTCACATTTGACCTGTATTACACAATACCACAGGCAGTTCCACCAACACGGACATCGACATAGATTTTCATACACTTGGTCAGTCCTAAAAGTTATATGGGCCTCACTCAAAAGCTATGGGGTGCAGAGCATTCACTAGATGACCCCTATATTCTAACTAGCCATTTTACCTTGACCTTTAACTCAGATTAATAAAAAATGTTAGAGTTCAAAATGTGCGCCTTGCATTCAGCTTTCCATACATGGTCTGTTTGTTCAGATCAGGTATTAATTATTCCAGTTACTGAAGAAAAACAATAAACTTCGACAAGCGCCACATAATTATTGGGTCACGGTGACCCCAAAAGTAGCCCACCAAGTACAATTTTATGTACAATATAATCAAGTGCAATTTTGATCTGGAGGCACAACTCTCTTTGCCATTGATGTCCAAGCTACACCCTGCCGTTACAAAACTACCTCTGTCAACTTAACAGGACTGGTGATCTCACAAAAATGTCACGGTCACTGATATTACATAACATTCTAACACCGGGCATGGTCTTTATATCCTATAAATTTGGCAAGTCCAATCCACGTATGAAATTATAAATCTTAAAACATATTTTGCCTCACAATTTCCTTCACATTTAATATAGGTGGTGCCACTAGTATCATAAGCAACTGGGAATTTGACCTCTTCTACAATCCAGCTAACTTTCATCGAGATCTATAAAACATTAAGGATACGAGTACTCACATGATTTTCACATTTTGACCCATTTATTAAACAATAATACAGGTGGCACCACCAATATCATACTCGACCTACATTTTTATACACTTGATGAGTCTTAAAAGTTATATGGGGCTAATAGGATATTAAAAACTGTGGACTGTATCATGCTCAGAAGCAAAAAGTTTACAGATGGATGGAATGAAGGAGAGACAGAATGACATCTCAATATAGAATACACTGCTAAGAAAGTACTTATATGATACACAATCCAATATGTCAATTGCTAAAAAGATAGAAAACATTTAATATTTATGACTCAATGAAGGGAATGGTCGGTGGGGGGGGGATCCCATAAGCACCGTCTGCTGATAAATCACCCATCTTATCATGAACCACGGCCGGTGCTGGCCTGTTGACGCCCCTAATGGGCACCGTATGTAATGTTCAATGATGAGCTACCTTCTTTAACAAGCCCAACTTAGGTACCTTGCACCAAGGACTCTCCTTAAGAAATAAGAACCACCTGTCCAGATGCAGTAGGGGATGGGCAGACATGAGTAATCGCATTGACCTTCGGTCAGCCGAGCTAAAAACTCTCTAAATTACACTGATACTACTATCTACACTTAACTGACTGTGCATGTCAGAAATGATTATCCCTGCTGTCTAAAAATAGATTTGTGGTCAAAAGATGGAAAATAGGCCAAATGAGTGCTGAGTATTAACTTTTACTGAAGAACTTGAAATACCTACATCCCTCCCCGGGAGGGAAACTAATCAAACATCCTCTGTACTTTTAGACTTTGATATCGGTTCTGATATGGTGAGTAAGAAATTACTTGGACTTCAGACTTGTGTAAGCATGCAAGGCTAGCAGTTCTGATGAATCTGTTGTGACTGCACCCAATTGGGTTCAACATTTTGTCAACTAGTTAGATAATTGGAAAGGGGATAAGCTGGGAATGTAAGTTGGGAAACAGTAGGGGATAATATATCCTTGGCAAACACACCACTGGAAAATAGAAGTCTCAGTTACTACAATTTGAGAAAAATACGGCTGCTCTACAAATTTTCTAATTTAAAAAAATGCTGGCCCATATGCTGACACGCCTAAATCATTTGTATATGGTGACGTTTGAGTCAATACTTATGGGCGCAGATCTTTTTCTGACTCATAAGTAATATGACTTGTTCAAATTGTACTACTTCTTTAATAAAGAAAAAAAATGCTGTCCTATATGTTGACATATGATCATGCGCATGTGAATAATGACATGATCAATATCTAGAACAGTATTTTTTTATTTTCCCATCACCTGACATGTATCCAAACACAGACTTTACACCAACACAAGTCAACAATGAACTTATTTGTGGGAATTACAGTATGCAGCTGATGGGAGTGGAACATGTCTCCATGCAAATTCAATGTTTGCATATTTTACTTACCTTCAGGAATTTTCAGTCCTGTTTTGTATGACAGACTTGGTCCACTTTAAATATTGTGAAGCTTTAATAATAGATTTTAGTTGGCTGCTTGTTCCAGTGATGTGTCATGGCTTATTGTGGTCCATGATCATCAAGTGTGCAGTATGTCCATCAAATTGGGGCTTCGTATAACTGTCACAATCTGCCTATTTTTCTTACTTTCCACAATGACTGCATGTTCACTCGATCCTATTTTATTCTGCATTGAAAATTTGCTCCATCGAATCATTTTCATGAAAGTACATTGTTTGAATTAAGGTCCTAGATCAAGTAAATTGCATCACCTTTTTCCTCTCAGCATGTACATGTATCTGCTTTTGGGGGCTCACATGGCATCTAACAAGTTTGCATGAATGTAAGTAAATGCGCTAAATTGTTGTGTTTACATGTTCCACCTTTAGGTATATTGTATGAGGGCCCAGTGGTTGTGCTCTTGAGACCTGCAGTGTCCAGCTTGCCACAATATCTGCAATTTGCTGTCACAAGGGTGTTGTTCAGTGATACCTGCAAAATGGGCGGGTTGTTGGGCACGGGGATATCGTAGTCTGGACCTGACTAGGACATCTTTTAGACTCTTAGCTCATCTGAATCCCATGCATAGTTATTTGCTTATATCAGCCAGAAGCAGGGCATAATTGGACAATTTGCATAATTTTGAAAATATTAAATTGTTCCAAATCAGAGGCTCAATCACAATAAAAGGGCTATGGTCATGCACCAGTTTAGATTTCTAGCTATTGGTTTCTCCGAGAAGAGCTGCAGGCAAGGTGTAGAAAGACGGAATGAATGAATTTGACAAAACATAATGCCTGTATTTACCCGCACACATAATAAACAGATTATTGAATAGAATCAGTTATTCGTTGGTCAATCAATCCAAGTGTTTATTCAGGCACCTTATAGCTTAACCTTTTATCTTTATTTCAGTTGTCTGTCTGTGGTACAAATCAGTTCCAGAATTTATTCATTCAGTCAGAGTACATCAATTGAAACACCAACTATAGAAATTATTGTATTGGTCCACAAGACAGTTAAACGTTCTTTTGACTCTGACCAGCAGAAAAGAAATACATAATGTCGCTCGACGACGTCACCTGTCAAGTCAAGATCTTAAATAGATAGGTTATGATCCATTACGGATGGACCCTCAACGATTCCTATTTTGGCGTAGTGGATCGCGTGTCCATGAATCCAAACGTATGATTTGAAGAGATCCAATGTACGTGTGTCATGCTCGTTTCGCAATCACAAGGATATAAAATTTATGCTGTCTGATATCAATATGGATCAATATAATATGATCAGTCACAGATGTCGGGGGAGGGGGTAGGTACTGCTGTTTTCATGGACCCGGACAGGCTTTATGTTACACTTTCAAAGTTCACTATTTAGGCTTTGATACTTCAGTTGGACTCAGAGAGCAAGCACATTGGCTTTGAAATTGAATAAATACATTTTTATGTATACTGTTGTCAGAATTATCTCTTATCGTCATAATATCATGATCACCAAACGGCAATTGGAGTCCCTCGATCTTCCACACACTTGAAGGCACTTGTAAGTTGTAACATCTTGCCAAGCAGGGACGCTGTATCATGCGTTGGAAAAGAAGACACTGTATGAAACAGAATGAAGACTGTCTGTGAAATATAAAGCGCGGCAACAAACCTACGTTGAATTTCTTTGACTAAGCATAGGTAGGACTAAATAAAGATACAAGTATGGGGCAACAATAGATTTTCGTTTTTTTTGGCTCATAAGTGATGAAAATCAACTTTCAGCATAGACTGACAACCTGCGTATCAAAAAAATTTCTTGATTACATTATTGCGCAGATTTTCGATCTGCGTACGTCTGGTTCACCGAAAGCATTGCACAACACTTTGCAAAAATTATAAATTTATGCTCATTATATATATTTTTATGCATGAATAAAGCCCAATTTAAAAAAAATGAAAGCTGCCAATACTCTCTATTTGAACAGATGGTCTGGGAGGTCGTAATAATCCGGAGAGGTTGTTGTACTGGTATTACGACCTGGCAATACTGTGTTCCTATTAGATGGTCCTCGGTTACGGGATAACATCATGATAGAAAATGCCACAAACCCCTCTATATGGAAGAGTTTTCACATGCATTTCAATAACAATAGCTAAAATCAATAGGTTAGTTTGGTTTATTCTTGTTATATTGCTGCTGCTTTTACTTTTATTTTCAGAATAAATTTTAAGCTCTCGATATATTTTCCATGAAGATATATTTTCAGCAAAAAGTAAAAGTTTCTCACGATGTCATTTGAAGGTCTGTGCAGATGATATCCACCATTTGCACAAAATCTCGCGTCCAGCTCTCTTTTCTTTACCACTGCAAATGGCACTAGTCATTCAAAATGATGGATTACCATCAAACTGAAAGCATAACATGAATGTTTTTCCATATACAGACACTCTGTACGGTGATTATGATAAATGTAAGGAATATGCAGCATTGATGTATGATGGTTTTGAAGCACCCATTACCGCAAGAAGTAGCAGTAGTTGTTCGCGTAGGTAAATTATGGTAAACTTGACAGGAGCAGTGAACAACAGGGCTGTGATAAACCCTGAGCAAAATGAAAAGAGCAGTGCAAAGCTGCACTCTGAGCTGATAGAGTATAAAAAGTGAGAAACTTAATAAAGGGTGAGTGTAGCGCCAAATTTGAAAGACAACCGCCAAAGTGTATGCTAACTACGTTTAAAATTGACCTGTGAATGATTCGGGAGAAAACATAAATATAGATATGCTGCTATCCCCGTGGGAACAATGCTCTGATGATTCATAACTTCTGAGACTTCATTCAAAGCAGGAGATGCCAAAAAGATCATCTGGTGAACAAACTCATTGGAGACTGAGTCAATCTGCGATCCTTGGAAGGCTAAAGACAATCTATAATGCACTTTGGAAGAAACAGTTTTCAAGTGATGACCGTATGATTTGGGGTTTGAGACAAAGGTCACTCATGTGCTCTCTAAATCTGACCAGCAGATAAGATGAACACCACAAGCAACACCAGGGTGCTGTCTCAGATGCTTTTCCAGTTAGAAGATGAATAATGAAAATAATGAAAACGACCCGTATCCTATAACTCAATGACACTCATTTATGTCTTTGTCTGGCGCTCACAGAGGACCACCAGTATGTGAAACTTCAAAGTTTTCGCTGAAGTAGTTGATATTGTGTTGTGTTAAAAGTATAAATCACATAAGGGTACCTGATAATTTGGGCTAAGGTTGAGGTCATAATTGTACTAAGTGTGACTCTCCCAGAGGATCACAATCTTGAACAATGCCAAGGTCCTAGTTCAGGAAATCCTCAAATTAGTGAACAGTGAAACTTGTGCTGGTGGCACTGTTACCTTGAAGTCAAGGTCATTCATGTATTGTTTGGCCCTAATATAGGACACTGAGGCACGCAATATAAAAGGTCTATCTCCAATAGTTATCAATTTAAAGTGCATTTTTTTATTTGGCCCTATAATCCTTGGAATGAGGTCAAGGTCATCCATGATGTACTGGTTCAGTGTGGCTAAGAAATGAATAAAAAACATTCATAATGATCCAAAACCATTGGAACATAATCATTTGATCATACTTAAGGTGGCAGATCTGTGGCTGGTGAGCAGTGAGACTGGCAACTTGGATGAATATTACCCATTTAATTTTTTCACAACTACAGCAAATCTATATATTTTCTGATTGCTACATATCCATAGTGTTCTTTCTAACTTCGTAGGATTGTCATATTTTTCATGCAGAAATCACACATGTAAAAATTGAAATCAGAGATATTATATACATATACATATTAAATGTTGCAACTTTTTATTTGTATATTACCTGATGAATGAAATGGAAATATATTCACCATATAGTTGGCATGTAATTGCTAGAAATTTTGGTAATTTATCTCCGAATTTAAAGAATTAGTAGTTTTGTGGACAATGTATTTATGTATTAATATGTAGGAACACAAATCCTAGCTATAAGTGGATAGGTAAAGCTCGCAAGGTCAGCAATAAAAAATCGGGAGGTGGTCTTGGATTTTTAGTTCATTCTGACGTTACCATATGTGATGGAAACGTATGAAATTCGCAAAAAGATAACTTAGAAAGATTGTGGATATCCATCAAATTCCCGAATAGAGAAGATGCCCTAATGATAGGACTGGTTTACTTCCCAAATGATGGTGTTGATAGAGAGACCAGTGAAAATCTCTCAGCAGAACTAATAGAAAATCTTGGATCATGAAGGCATCGGGCTTCAAGTGTTTGCTTTTGGGGGATTTTAATGGGACCATTCCGGACTTCAGAAATCCGACAAAGCATAGTCATAATGGGGATTTACTCTCTCATTTAGCCAAAGTTTCGGACATGACTGTACTTAATCGTCAGGAATCTTGCACAGGATATTACACATGGCAGCGTGGACCCCTGAAATCAATAATCGAGTATGCCTCGACAATGACTTTTTTTGATGTATATTAATATATATATATATATATATATATATATATATATATATATATATATATATATATATATATATGTGTGTGTGTGTGTGTGTGTGTGTGTGTGTAATAAATGTACACATATATATTCGTTGCGCTGATTTATTACTTTAATTTAATACAATTGAAATAGTCTGGGCTGATATGAAAAATTCGCTACCAGGAAAAACTCAAAGTTTACACTGACCCACATGCATGGATTGGTCACGTTGGCAGGAGAGAAAGTAAGTAAAACATAACTTATTATTATAATATTTTCCATACAAAATACATATAACTGGACATTGCATCCTCGGCGGACATATAGTCTGTCTAATTGTAAACCATACTTGACATCACACTAACCGCCAATTTTGAAATACTAGGAATGAAATGCACATTTACTGTATGATAAATTGTCATTGGTGGGATATAATTAGGACTATTACATGTAATAGCACCATTATATATAATACTTTTTGTATAAGTTCTGAATACACATTATTTTTCAGCTTGTGATAATACATATTGAAGAAGAAAGGCTTTAGGCTAAAGTTGCCAGAAGGGTCGTGGAGAAGGAAAACGAAGTGTGGAATGTGGATGGCTTGAGACAGTAGTTGCACCCAGTTCTTGTAACATTAATGATTGTTTTCTTTGTTGTTTTATGGTCAGAAACTTATACCTTTTTTGTCAGATTGGCATATGTTTTGTTTATTATTTCAGTTTTTACTATTGATTATTGAAAACATTTTTATGATAGAGGCGTTTATATGCATAAGTTACGAAATGTACGCGCTTCAATATTCCCTTGCATGTTTCATTCTTTCAATTTGCTTGTCTATATGAACATATTTAATGTGTGTGCTGGTTTGCTAACACTATGTGAATGGTCTAATGCATTATGTTGATTGAATCATGATTTATTTGAAGAAACACCTCATTTGTCCCAACGGCGAGGTGGTAAAGGCATCATATTGAAAGCTGCCGATGGTGACAAGCAGTGTTACAGTATGTGAGCAAGATTTCTCTCCCAGACATGACAATTCTTTCTTTCTTTCTTTCTTTCTTTCTTTCTTTCTTTCTTTCTTTCTTTCTTTCTTTCTTTCTTTCTTTCTTTCTTTCTTTCTTTCTTTTTTTCTTTCTTTCTCTTTCTTTCTTTCCTTTTCTTTCTTTTTTTCTTTCTCTGTCTGTCTTTCTTTCCTTCTTTATTTCTTTCTCTCTCTTTTTTCTCTCTTTTTTTTACATTCTTACAAGAACGCGATATATCCGAGAAAATGACTGGGAATACGACAATGATGGAGAGCCAAGCAATTGGTGTTGCAGTTGCCGAACCATTCTGCAAACAGAGCTGTAAAGCAGTTTTGTTATTTGTTATTGGACAGTGTCACATATTACTAAAGGGACTACAATAGATATGTAATTGTGACTCCGGATGTAACCGCTCTATTTTTGTGAACATTTACATGCATATATATTATTCATATGTAAAGTAGATATGTATATTTTAATTTGTAATTGTCAATCATATACTTTAATCTGGAGCGAGCTTATTTATCCATATGTACTTTACTATCTACACATTAAGACCCTCCCATGAAGAGTCCTCTACCCTATAACAATCAAAGTTGGGTCTCTTTTTTATTGGGCCTCAATAATATGAATCCCTTATACCTATTGGTATAGATTGCTATTCCCACTGGACAGATTTTGCTGTATAATATATGTGCTCATACATGCAATTTACACAATATACCGTATGTAGTAGTAGTTGTAGTAGTGGTAAAAGTAATGATTTAAATACTACTACTACTACTACTACTACTACTACTACTACTACTACTACTACTACTACTACTACCACCACTATATTATTGTCATTATTATTATGATGATGGTAATGTCGAAAATGTTGATTATTATAATCAATTTCCAAATACAAAAAGAACAATGAAATTTTTTCTGAAATATATCTCACCTGGGCCTGGAGCCTGGAGTGCTTATTAACGCTCGGAAGGCAGGGACTTGGTCCGGAAAAACTGCAAACAGGCACATTAATTTAACATATACGTGCACACTTTTTAAAAATCTTCATGAATATGTTCATCGGACTTGGAAGACTAAAAGCCTATCTGATGACTTCATCTGCAACGTATTCTCGGCCATTTACTTAGAAAGTATCTTCTGACATCCTAGGATCTGAAAATTATTTAGGGATCGCTCATTATATCCACTTGTTAGACCTGTGTTGAGGTTAAGCTGAGTGCATATGACATTTCGAATCATTTCTAAAAAAAAAAAAAAAAAAAAATAAAATAAAAAAAAAATCATTCAAGCGTGACCATTAGAATCCAAAAATCACTGGAGGGTGACCATTTGAAGAAATCTGCTGGAGACCCACCCAAGGTACATTGCCCCCAAGTTTAAAATGAATCTGGCTGACGGTTTTGGAGAAGAAGTCTGAATTGTGGACCGACGACGGACTCATGGGCGGACTACGGACCATCCTATAGGCTAAGCTGACTGACAAGTTAGCTCAGCTAAAAATGGCGACCCGCCAAGTGTGAAAAAAAAATGAATGAAAAAAAGATAAGTTCCATCAGTGTTAATAAATTTCTACTTTGTACCGGGTCACACTTTTTTTTGAGTGAATATTTGTTTATGTAATAGCTCATTTTTCTACTGTTTATATAACTAAATGTTCTTGACCCAGTGAAGCTGCAGTACGTTAAGCTGCTAAGCTTCTGTACGCTTAAGCTCAAGCAAAATCGTGGACAAGACTGAAATGCACCACTTGCAATAATATTGTGTAGGTCAACATTTAGTTGACTGCGCTAATTAAGTCACTGTTGTTCCTAAACTGCTCGAAATCACAACATAGGGTTGTTGCGCTTTAACATACAGTGTATTTTTCTTCACATAGATCCAGACCCCACTCTCACCCAAAATAGGCCTTCCAACTGTGTTTTAAAGAATAGTTACCACCTGCATCCTGTGTTTAGACATTAGATGTGGTATGGTACATAAATGTATCATTCTTCAGTATAAGCCCATCCTCCCATTTTCATTTTTGGTTCAGTGCCACCGTTCAGAATTGTGGTACGTTAGCGGTAATAATGATCTGGAGGCAAAACACAGATCGGTAATTTCTGTTCTGGTCTGCATGGAGTTGAAAGACCCTATAGGTAGGTTGGTAGGTAGGTAGATAGGTTGGTAGGTAGGTAGATGGATGGACAGACAGACAGATAGACAGATAGCTAGCTAGCTAGCTAGACAGACAGACAGACAGACAGACAGACAGACAGACAGACAGATAGATAGATAGATAGATAGATAGATAGATAGATAGATAGATAGATAGATAGATAGAGTTTTTATTTGTCACAAAAAATGTGGCAATGTACCTGTATTTTCCTTTACATGGTCTGGAATAGTCTTACCCATGAAACCTTGGATAGAGAAAGTATTTGTTCTCATCTGCCGGAACTTGCTACGGAACCTTTTGCAAGTTTTTTTTTTTATTTCATTTTTTTATTGTGTCTGACGTTCCTGTAGTGGATGTTTGCATTTCGCCTTGTTCTGGAATTCAATAAACTCCTTCTGAGAAAAAAAAACACACACACACAAAAAACAAACAAACAAACAAACAAACAAACAAACAAACAAACAAACAAAAACCCAAAACCCGCCCCCCCCCCCACACATACACATACAAAAAACGTTTGAGATGGCTTGAAGGGCATACATTGATATAAAGTTACCATATCAAAGCAACGGTTTCTTAAGGGATAATATACATTGGAAGAAGCATTACATTTTAAAATTGTCTTTGTTAAGTGTCTGGAACCTTAGCTTTCTGGATTCAAATATTACAAAAAATATACAAACACACATTTGGCTCTTTCTTTAGTGATCGTACTAGTTACAGGTATGTAGATCTACCAGCGACTGATTAAGTAGCTAAAGAATATACAGCAACACGATCTCATTCAGGAATCCTTCCTTTGCTGTTAACACCAGCAAACCGTCTTTCCTGTGCAGTTGCTGAAGGTCAGCATTGCAGCAGTCCAAGATTCCGTTTGGCCACTCCATGTGATCCATATTGAACATAAAATTATTTTTATGGTTCCCAATAAGAGTAGCATGTGTGCAGTATTATGATTTCTTTCCTAAATGACTATATATATATATGTAATTATATAGGCACACATATATATGTACGTGTAAGTACATACTTACAGGTATGTATGGTCCTATATGTGTGACTGTGTCTCTGTGTGCATTCAGTGATCCAGGTGGAGGTGCTTGCTTGGCTAATTAAGAATAACATACATTCATTTGGATAATATAGTAAAGACCAAAATGTAGAAATATGACCAGCACACGTGTACACTAAACCAACTATACCATTTTATGATATTGTCGGATAATAGTGCTTAAACGTATTGCATGTCTGTTTAACTGCCTAGTAAAATGGGTAGGCTGAGACAACGTCAAGAGCACAAACAATAGATAAAAGCTTTAACGTGATTGCTGGGTTGATAAAGATGGAATTCAAACACAGTCTCTACGATGTAATGATGTCCATAAAGATTTCGATGCAAAATGAAGAAAAAATATTCATCAAAAAAAACCCTCCAAAAATACTTGGAGCAGGACTATTTGAACAAACTTGGTAGACGGCCACCCCAGGTCGATCCAAACCAACATAATATTATGACAACCATTGAAAGAGAATTATAGAAATTATGCTCGTATTCCCCATGAACTTGCATTGGTGTGAATAGAAAGGAATTTTTGACATATAGGACGAACTGCATCTAAAATGTACGATTATTGAAAGATCACTTAGGGTTCCTTTCTTGCAGGAAATAAATGAATACTTAATGTTATATCACAGGGTATTCGCCTAGGATATTATATGCTATCAATTTGAAATTGAACGTAAAGTTAGCATATTTGTATAATTGGTGGAAATCACGAAATAAACTCTTGAATTACACATATGTAGATCTATCAGTAACTGATTCTGTAACTAAAGAGCATAAAGAAACATGGTAATTTAGCTTTATACAGTTTAGGGGAGTTATATTCCTGACTTTTAAATGATTCCGTATTATTATACCCTGGAGATTGGGTATACCCCATTACCAAATATTGCCTTTACTGATATATATTTACTCGTTTACTTGACAGTTGTGCAACTGAATTTTAGCATCGAAAGATAAAGCTGAAAAAAAAAATCAAGTTTAATATTTTTGGTGTATACACGAAGATATGAGACCGGCAGCAAAATTTTTCTCTGGCGCTAAATAATATTAAGTTATTGTTCGCAGTTGATAATTTGTCATAATACCCATCTATAATGATGTATTTATGAATGCAAAATATAAAACAAACAGACACATGGCATTACGTGCAACTTTGTAAAGACAGCGCATCATGTTTACATTTTCGTGCCTGTTTTGAGGTAATCAATGCCCTCTTGGATCAGAACATTGGCTGTTACCGGTGATGCAGTAGTACCTCAAGTGATCATCAACCCCAGAACCAGAGAAATTATCGCAATATTTTACAAAAGAACAAACAACAAGAAATGAACATAAGAAAGTGGTGCATTCCTGGGCCTATGGGTCTTGCTTTTGTGTACAAGTAAAAATTTGTGTCTTTCGTGTTGTATTGTGCATATTACTCTCACACAGGCATGGTCCACACCTTTACAACATATAAACATACTCACAATACGCCTATAAATATACAGTAGAGAGGTGGTGATGGCAACCTTTGTTATGCTGTGATTAACGTTCTTTATATGCATTCGAAAATGGCCCATTTTGTTTGCAAGTCCTGCAAAAGGTGGCCTGCTTTGAGAAAATATACATTAGCTTCACCACAGGCATGGCAGCTGATATAATATAAGTTGATAATCAGGAATTGCACCTGATATTATGGCAATAATGAATGCTAACTGACCATTTAGGTATGCAAGCACTGTAAACATTTAAATATACGCTTGGGCTCTTAAGCGAATTGATTTGTTTCCTTTTTAATGCATTTTGGAGAATTTTTAAATATAACTTGTGTGCTGAAGATATACTGAAAACATGTAGGTATACCTACATAGCTTGTATGTCTCCTGACATGAGCAAACTCGATCATTTTTGCAGTGCAACTGAGTTCCGTTGTATTTTAGGAGACGATTATTAACATTTTGACACATTTTATCACGAACAAAAGCAGACATTATGTCATCAGTTGTGAATGATTAAAGGTTAATAATATAAAGTCAACATCGGGAACAGAAATTGACAATGCTACAAAAAGATTCATAAACTGATCACTCTAAATATTTATATGCACTTTAAAATAGTACACATTTACAAGCAGCTGCCCGATGATAAATAATTCTACATATCACAAGTTACTAAACAACGAGTGGTATTGATGTACAAATGGATTTCTGATTCCACACCGCCCAAAAACCTCTACGTGCATAAGTGTGTCGTCCGTAATTTTCACAGCCTTTTCATACTTAGGTGGTCAACATTCATTGTTGCCGCAATGTCACGTTTCCTGAGTACCAACTTATATGATATCAGCTGCCAGGCCTGTTATGAAACAAATGTATCCTTTCACAAAGCAGGCCACCAGTTGCAGGACCTGCAAACAAAATAGTCATTTACAAGTGTATATAAAGCAGCATATTCGCCGCATATTTGTTGGCACCAGTACCTTCCTGGCGTTACAACAGATTTAAAGGAGTGTTGTGAGTATGTTTATATTTTGGAAAGGTGTGGATCATGCCTTTGTGTTTGTATTATGCACGGTACAGCAGGAAACATACAGAATAAACTTGCACACAAATGCAGGACCAATCTGGTCTAGGAATGCAACGCGTTCTAATATTCATTTGTGGTTGTTTGTAATTTCTAAGATAACGTGATAATTATTGTGCTTAGTTTGGTGATCACTTGTGATACTACAACATTACAGACAACAGGCAATGTTCTGATCCAAGAGGTTATTGAATACCCCAACAGTCATGAAAATACAAATTTCAAGTGCGTTTTTTTTCACAAAGTTGCACTTAATGCCATGGGCTGCTTTGTTTCATATTACCCTTCACTCGGACATCATTTAATATTGATGTTATGAAATATTATCAGCCGTGAACAAATACTGAATGATATGTGACACGGGAGAAATAAATGTTGCAACCTGGCTTATATCTTCACTTTTGTATGCGCCAAAATATTAGTCTCAGTTTCTCTCTTCTCTTTAGTTATCTAATCAGTCATTGGTAGATCTACATGTCTGTAATTTATTGGCTTATATAGTGATTAACACAGTTGATGCAATATATACTACCTAACTTTAATGGTCCTGTTGATTCATGGCATCAAACTTTCTGTAAAGTTTGGGTTCAGATGTCTAAAAAATAATATCCGTCGATTTTTCATAAATATCTTAATTTCAAATGATGCTTTTATGCATTTAAAATGAGCCTCCTTGACAAGCCAAAAGCATGGGCTTTCCGCTTGGTATTGGTCACTGTCGCGAAACTCTTGCTGACGTCATAAACGTTACAATTTTCCCAGCCAGCGTGCGATAGCCCACGGATCTGCATTAGTGCCAGACATGGCAAGACGGATGAACTTCCGCTGTGATGATGATGATCTGAATGTATTGACATTTTCTGATGAAAATGTGCAAGAGTTAATAGAGAGGGCACTTGCGGTAAGAGAGCGGACAATCAAGCGCCACCAGCTCGAATCTGTGGTGGTTTATGTAGCGGTACTGCTACAAGGCCAACATGATGCCGGCAACAGCGGCAACACATATTTACTTTACATGTGTGCAAATAAAACAGGTTGAAAACATCACAACCTTTAAATTTCTAAATTTATAACTTGAAATGTCTTCGGCGAATGCCCTGTGATGTAACACAAGGTTAATATATTTCCGGTAAAAAAAAAATAGTCGTACATTTTCAGACAGGGGTGCTTTTTGTCATCAGTTCATTCTGACTTTTTGACACCGATGTTAATTCAAGAAGAACTACAAACATAATTTTTATAATCCTTTTAACGATTGTCACCATGTATTGAGTTGTATTTTTTGTTTGAATTCCAGCTTTATCAAAAAAGCAATCATGTTGAAGCATTTAGCAATCATTTGTGTTCTTGGTGTTGTCTCAGCCAACCCATTTACCAAAGTACTTGAAAAGGTATGTAATAATACATTTTACCACTATTAACTGTTCATACCATCAATTGGTATAGTTGTGTCATTATGCACGTTTGTTGAACGTATTTCTCTATTTGTATTTGCGATATTTTAATCAAATGAATACATGTTCTTCTAGTATGTTAAGCATATATGTATATGTATATATATATATACTTATACATATATAATATAAATATATATATAGTTATATAGTTATATACATACCTACATGCATGTACATAAATACGTAAATATGTATGTTGTAAAGATAGAACAGTCACAAGTCGTTATAATACTACAAACTTGCTACTCTTAGTGAGAACCTCTAAATACATTTATATTGAAGTTTGAAGAGGAACTCCTGAGGTTGCCAGTTGGAAACTTGAGCTGCAGTGGTGACCTTCAGAAATTGCGCAGGGAAGAGTTTTCGAAAGTTTATACATCAAAGGCAGGCTACCTAAATATGTGCAAGATTATCGAGGATGGAGGAAAATGTATGTTTATTGTTTTTTTTTAAATATTGGAATTAGGGAGCCAAGTTTCCAGACACATAACAAACATAGTTTAAGGATTTTATGTTTCTCTCAATTTATATTATGCCTTTGGAATGCTTTTATTATATGGTGGTATGTACGTCAAACTGTAACAAACATATTGTCCTTATCCAAACGTTTTCACACAAACCATGCACTCGGTGATGTTTTTTTTTTTTTTTTTTACCAATGATATGTAACATGATATATAAGTGGTCCGAAATGATGTAAATTGGCTGATTAGCATTCTTTGATAACTAGTTTATGGTCTGAATCTGATATGAAACTTACAATTGCAGCAATAGATGCCCAGAATCACGTTACTGAATTAATGATAAAGGCAAAATGCAAGGATCCAACAGATGAAGATAAGAAACAATTAGCAAAGCTTGGAATTATGTCCCATAGCAAGTTCTGTGCAGGTAAAAACTAATACTCTCTCTGTCAAAGGTTTCACGGGCAAGACTATTCAAGAGCATATAATGTAAAATACAGGTACATTAAAATATGTCTGTTGAAAAATGTCTATCTATCTATCTATCTATCTATCTATCTATCTATCTATCTATCTATCTATCTATCTATCCGTCTGTCTGTCTGTCTGTCTGTCTGTCTATCTCTCTATCTATCTGTGTCTGCGTATTCGTCTGTCTATGGGGCCCTAAAAAGACAACCAGATCAGTATCTATCTATCTATCTATCTATCTATCTATCTATCTATCTATCTATCTATCTATCTATCTATCTATCTATCTATCTATCTATCCGTCTGTCTGTCTATCTCTCTATCTATCTGTGTCTGCGTATTCGTCTGTCTATGGGGCCCTAAAAAGACAACCAGATCAGTATCTATCTATCTATCTATCTATCTATCTATCTATCTATCTATCTATCTATCTATCTATCTGCGTCTGTCTGCGTATTCGTCTGTCTATGGAGCCCTAAAGGGACAACCAGATCAGTACAGAATTTATAAAGAAAATGAATGGTTAGCCAGTAGCTTCGCTGTTGGTATCTATTGGCGACTTACCTGCTGTATTCTTTGGCTCCTGGTCAATATTACTGATTATGTAACATAATGTATGAAAGGTGGCCGCAATCCCCAAATAACAATGCCAAATACCACTTGTACAGCAGGATGATATATGAGTACATATAATCAGTGTTTTGACATTAGATATGTCAGGGTGTATATACACCCTGACATATCTAATGTCAAAACACTAGAAGCCGCTGGTAACCCTTCCTTGAATGACTGTTAGCAGGTCTATTGTGGGCGAGAGTGAGGTCTACTTTTATTTAGATAAGGTTATGCTTTACGATCAAATACAACAACCTTATGTTCTGATTTCAAACAGTTTGAAAAAAAGCAATGACTCAATTAGGCTGGTCAATTAGACCTTGCCCTACACTGTGGAAAGTAACGCTTGAGCCGTGTCAGTGTTTTTTTCAGCTTAATGTGCAAAGGTTGGTTAACTTCCCGCAGCTTCACTGGGTCAAGAACATTGAGTAGTCTCTGCAGGAGAAACATATGAGCTGTAACATAGACAAATATCTGCCAAAAACACAAATATTGCTCCCGGGTGCAGTATTGAATTGAACGTTCATGGCACATATTTCATTTTGCCTTAGGATGCAAGAATCGGGTTGGGCAGGCTGTCATAGATTGTGTGAAAAAAGACACGAAGTATCTGAAAAATACATTTCAGATTTCAAAACCGGAAGAAATGGCGAACAACTTTATCCAGAACTTCAATGTGGATGAATGCAGTTATCTCTCTTTGATAGCTGATAAGAACATACAGCAATGCATTATTATAGAACTAAGTATGTCGCGCATTTTGATGGTCTTACTACTGTCGGTATAATATGAAATGCAAGCACATTATTCCCGAAGTGGTATTTCCAGAACAAAGCTAACTATGACACACTGAATAACAGGAATTATTAATTTATGAAGGGTGCTTATTCACTAAAATATTCATGTCCTTCATGACAGTTTTTAGGGGTATGGTATCATAAACTTTAAATATATCTTACCTGTGAGTACTGCATCTCCGTATAACTCTCAAACGTAATATCAACTGCGAAATGTGTATTTATGTAGACAGGAACTTTTGTGGTTAGACGGTTGCATAACCACGGAAGCACAAAAGGAAAACGGATGCACCAGCTGCCAGATCAAGCTGGCTAAGATGGAATTTCACGCCATGTTTCTTGTGTCTGCTCTTAAAGCAGGAATTCCAATCGAACTACTTACTCGCCCTTGCTTGGCCATTGAACGTAAGTTTTCTAAGATAGAAGCATCTTCTGTTAGCTGGTGGTATTAGCTTTAATCTAATTGGAAGGTTATTTGGTAGCTTTTTGATGGCACAGATAATCATTTACCGTAGAAACAGATTTAATGTTGGGACTTTTCTACTTTACACACACAACTATTCCTCGTTCCGATTTGACAAAAAATGTATCAAGTCACTTATATTAAACATAAAAGAAAATAACGCAAAGAATATCATATCTGATAAACGTATTCATTTTGGGGAGGATGTGAGGCCTGGCTGGTCTTTATTTTAATATGATAATTTTGTGGAGTAAATGAACGTTTTGATTTTATAATATATTTGTTAATTGTTGGGATTCCATCTTTAGACAGACATTTTGTATTTCAATAGGTACTAATTTTGCTCTTTGTTTGGCAAAGTTATATTTATTTAACTATGAGTAAACGATTTTGGTAAAGCTTCCGGAAAGGAAAAAAAATCATGATAAATGTTTTAAGTTGACACTTGGATATATTCTTAGCCTGGATATTAGAAATAATAGACACTTTCAGGGACATATTTTACAAATGTACACTCTTGATTTGGAATTAAAATAAACTGCGGAAATGGCATGTGATGTTCATTTCTAGATAAGATGACGTGGTATGATTATAATAGTGAATTAAAGTTTTTAATTACATGGCAAATGTACTGATTTTGAACTTAACATAGCGAATCACCCTCATATGCATATTATATTCCACTTGGGCTAGCTTATGGGGTTCATGTGTCAAGGCTAATTGCCCTTTCCACAGCATGAACCGATTTGGCTCCCGTTATGTACTTCTATTTCAAAACCTTGTAAAACAAGGATATTCGAAAACGAAATTCAAGCATTCGTTTTTTAACTTTCTGGATAAAAAAAAATCATAAAGACATCGCATGAATTTGTGGTGTTATATATACGATGTAGTAAAGATGTAACAGCTGAAATTTTATGCAATGTGTGTATGAGGCAAGATATTTCTTAAGGTTGAGAGGTTCTAGCGTTAAATCGATCCAAACTTTAAATAACTTTTATTGGTACCTATCTCAACTTAGGAGAGACATGTTTTCCTTTACAGTGCATTTCATATTCATTCAATGTGGTATACATATATCACAAAGTTGGTGGTATGGTTTCCTTGTACTTCTGGTTTTAGAGTTCGCTTGTTTGACGTCTGAAGGTTTTTTTTTATCATGGATGGCTCATGCTCGCTCACTGTTCTAGTACAGTTTCTCTAGCGTTGTTGAAAGTGTTGTCCGCTTCTTTTTTCCATGCGAGTGAATAACTTAATGTTGTCAATATGACAGCTTATCATCTTTGGATAGTCACCGAATAATGTATTATTTGTTAGATATTCAAGTCTTACACTTAAATCTGGCGACATTTATGTTGATAGGCTAGCTAAGATCTGGACGCCTTTCTACTTGAACTGACTTTCGATTATGATATTGACACGTAATGGCATTATACTACTATTATATTATTTCATTATATGTAATAGTACAGTAAAACATGACCCATATTCATAATTCCAAACCCAACAATGACAGCAAAGACATTCCAGAGTTACCAAAGCATCAACATTCATCTTCCAATACCAATGAGAAGAAACAAATTTCACTCCTGACTTGAAACAGGCAGTTACCCATAGAAGGCAACTGATGGTTTTAAACTAGTCCTCTCAACCTTTAAAATATTCTTTATTAACTACAGACTAAAGTGTTTTCAAAATGTATAGGCCTAAGCACTAAAAACACAAATTTTATTACCTCTGCCAAAAATAATAAAAGACCTGGTATGCCTATCACTTTTTAGTTCTACTGACTTGTCAGTCAGCTAAGTTTACACCAAAAGAAGAAAGTAGGCCTACATAGCTTTTGTGATATTTATGAATCTGGAACATTATAAACACACTCTATCTCCATTATAAATACGAGTCGGAGAACACAGCCCACGGCACAACATAGCCAACTAAGTATTTGTCAAATAGTACAGAAAAACATGATCCATATTCTTACTTTCCAATCCCAACAATGACAGCAAAGAGATCCCAGAGTTACCAAAGCATCAACATTCATCTTGCAATACCAATGTAAAGCTTTCTTTTTGCCTTCTTGCGTCGGAATCTTTATCATGAACATTAATTGAGAATGCCTAGCAATTCAAAATATCTTTCATGGTCAATGCATTTAGAGAAACATCATGTGTTGGGCAGTACAAGTTGGTTATCAGTGTTTAAGGAAAATGTTGAATACAAAATATGTAAAAACTGAACTGACTAGTCATGGAATAATGTGTTCTTGCATTTAGTTTTGACGGTTACAATGATGCTGTCATCAAATATAAAACACCATTCTCAACAGGCTGTATCCATCGTCACCTGGTCTAACATATAGTTGAGTCCAAAAAGGTTGCCTACCTTGTTCCGAACAAGCAGATCCATGTTAAGCCAAAATGTTCCCCTTATCTTAATAGTCTTGAGACCCTCCTTTCACATTTTCTGCTTGCATATTTCAGGTGGCTTGAATAAGACAGGTGAGGTTAAAATTAAATTGGTCCCCTTTGGTACCAGAAGTAAAAAATCATTATATCATTTTGATCATTTAATCCACTAAACAGAAATATGTCCTCCTTTCGTTTTTTTAAATTTTAAATGTTCTCACCTGGGTACTTTATTTTTGTTTTACGAATCCAGAGTTCTCTTGTGTCATCATCCCGTGAAGGGTACTTTCTTTTTTTATTTTTGTTCCACATACCTGTGCAAGCCCTGGGCTTCATTTGACTCTGCCCTTTATTTGACAGTTTGTACTAGTTTTCTCCATTTTGCCTGCCAGATATTCTTATGGTTCATCTATAATTTTGATATTTTTATCCCTGTAACGTGCAGCTTAATAAGTTCAAATAAACAGGAATACCAAAAATAATGTTGCCAGTATAAGTCTCTCATCTCTGTCACATATTGCACAGCTATGGCAAAATTGAATGATAAATGTTATTTATTTTCTCTTTATACTATGACATAAATCAATATATATATATATATATATATATATATATATATATATATATATATATATATATATATATATATATATATATATATATATATTCATGTATGCATGTTCAATGTTTTCAGCCTCACTGTTGATACATTTTTTTCAATTCATGGGATGAAACACTTTCCATCCATATCACATTTCTTTCTATAGTTCAATTTATTAAAGTTATTGAATGTGAATTTAACTAGATGAGAAAAGCATACCCTGACTCATACAGCTGTGGGGAAGCAAACTAACCAGGCTGCTCGTGAAATTCTCGATTTGTCATTTATGAAAACTGAGGCCGTAAAATGCACTTTTTTACAAGATTTATGCTTACATCTTTCTGCAGGAAACTTACCCTTGCCATCGCCAGCCACCCAGGAATAAATAGGGAGAAAGCTAGCATTCTGGACTTGTTGAAGAAATCATTTGACATGAAATGAAAACATTCCAAGCATAGTGATGACAATATGTATAGAAATGTAATAAAGTCTGCATGCTTTTGTTCTGCATTTATCACTTCATGTTTATTTCCCGAAACACACTAATGCGTGGCAGAAACGTATGTATGACCGTCTATATGCCCCAGGATGTATCTGTCAATTGATGGACCAGGCGCCAAATTAAACAACTTATATTTGTGTCAATATCTTTATTGATAAAAGTCAACAGTCCTAACGAAGTTTGCTGCAATAAGTTAATATGTACTTAGGCCTACCAACAGGTATATTGTATATAACATGGTCCACACACTTTCAGTTTGTTAAGTTCATCGGAGGTATTTTCAGTTTTATCACGTGGCGTGCCTTGGTTACCTGTCCAATCTTTGACCTTATTAGTCATCTACAGTATGCTCATCCATCTAGCTGCTTCCTTAGGATGGTCACTCGTATATTTACTCTACTATGGGTCATATTTCCCTCAGTAACGATATATTGGCAGGGCATGTTTCTGCATATTAGGGCCCTTTCAATATACACCAGGTAACATATACATGGAAATTAGTGTCATCTCTGTAGAATATATAATTATATTTTCAAAAGTCTTCTAAACTTGCTGTGCGCTTAAGCATTGACAAATTAACTATGTATTAATATTATAGTACTATTTTCACCTTATTCATCGTCTCTAATAATTAGATCTTTAATAAATGTTTAAAATGTTGAAGAACAGTATCATTAGACACAGCTCTGTGGGACTGCGTTTAATGTATGTTCAAGAACAAAAAAAATTGAAATTCTAATTTTGACCAGATTTTATCTCACAGGCACCTAACACTCAGAATGTGAGTTGCATGCATCAACATAGTGCAATGGTTTTCATGTGACGTAATATGAAAGTTGTATGAACACCATATCGAAATGTGACAAGAGCTGTATCGAATATATTTTTACTGGCATGCAAAAAGGCTAAAACACATTTTTTAACTGCATGCCCAGACCTGTGCTCCCTGTTTGGCCTTCCAATTGGGTTTAAATTTTCAGAAACTGTATACATAGTTCGTATAGATTTGTATTAAGAACACAATTCTGCAAGTGAGCAGCAACAGCTTGCAAATGTATAGCAGTTTGATAACATTTTGATTATATACTCAGGAATTATATAAATCACGCTTAGATAACCAGCTCTTTCTTCTTAGAAGAGCATTATGTGTAATGTAAAATATACCTTGTTTTGTGACAACATGAATAAGATGTGAATTTTGTCACTAATGTGTGGAGTTGTTCCATTTGCAGAAAGACTATACTTTATAGCTAAAATTATTTGACTGTAATCAGAATATAGCGTATAGGAAAATTACAAGATATCTTCTTTCGCTTCATAGTTTTGCCCAAAAGAGGGGGAAATCTCATATACAGAAGGCTGTTAAGATACATGTGCATATAACGCAGCAGAATCGGTTGTTTGCATGTATTTATAAACATAAAAATGACATGCACAAGACTTTTAACTCTTTCAATGCCAACTGTGTCTAACGATGGGCTCCTGAAAATAAGGTGCTCTAAATAAAAATCCTGGATTCATATTCCACGCCCAGAGACCGTTCATTCAAGTATTATCATGTTTATAGTTCCAGATAATATAATGGTTTCGGTCAACAGACCAAAGAGTGCCAAGAAAAACTGCTGATTAGTCCAAAACCTGGCACTGTAAGAGTTAAAGCATCAAATATGCCATCACATAAGCCATAGAAATTTATTACATCTCACTTCATAAGTCTATGTGTTTGATGAGCTAAGCAATTAATAAGGTTAGGGTCTGACAAAAGTATTTAACAGTGAGCTATCTGGAGTGGGTAGTTCAAAACAAAAGACACTACTCTATTATTAATACATAAGTTCACCCATTATGTACAATGTTGATATTTGGAACAGATGACTATACAAGTATTATCTGTATTAAAGTAAACCTTCAAACTAACAAATGTTCAAATATTTTCATGTCTTATGCTGCCCTGTAAATCATATAGATGTGGTGTAGAGTGGTTTGTTTGCATGATAGTTTCCTTGCTACAGATTTGCGATTAATGCTTGTCCTCTATGAATCTAGTTGCTGGCAAGACTGTGAGTTGTCTACAATGAAGCACCGTCTACAATAAACTTTTAAATTTTAGACATATTAAGGTGGAGTAATGCTAAATAAGCAAATAGCAATGACCCCAGAGAGTGAACGACCTTGGTGAATATTGAATTGAGCTTCATTTCTATCATGTTTGAAAAGAACCCATCGCCTCGTTCAGCAGAAGTGATTGAAAATTACCGATGTCACGTGTTAAACAAACTATCTATGAAGATATTAATGTCCCAAAATCACTGGACTTTGACACAGCGATAACGAGCAATGACCCATCTTACAACCTAAATGCAGGCAACAATTGTGCAGTATGTCCAAATTTAACACCTTATTATCAGGAAAGTACCGATTATCCACTCTGATAAGATATTTCATCTACGCTGGATCTATTTATTCCACTGTTCTTTAAGAGAAGCTGATATTTGTTTGAAGCTGACGACTTTTGCTTCTAAATAGCAATCGCTTTAAAACTTAATTTCATCACTGATTTAAAAAAGGCAGTACCTGTGAATACACTGCAACTATGCGTAAATAAATGGCACGTTTTGATCTTGTCCTGTGAAACCTTTACCAATAGAGAATGGATGGTATTGATTACAACTATAATAGTCATCAACGTTCCACTACTACAGAGAACCGTCTACAAATTGTTTCACTTGTAGTACTTGTTTTATGATACATACATACATACATAAAAGTGCATTGGATACACCCTAAGCTTAAGCATAAACCATAAATACAATTCAACATCATGGACAGTACCACCGTCAGTGGTAGTGCTTGTTTTTGTTGTTGTTATTTTTACAATCGTCACTGCAGATTTAATAATAAAAATCTTAAATTTGCAGTAGCAGTGAGACAGAAAGAGCTGCATGTTTTCAAGGAAAAATGGTACAAAACTCAGAACTCAGAACAGTTTTTATTTTCAATATGACATTAAATGGGTTAGATGAATGTCAACGAGTGCAGTGACAAAGTTCTAATTAAGCATTAACCAGGAACTCGAAATTAAACTTAATGATATTAGGATGACCTTGGCTAAGGGTTCTATGATCTGCTATCGCCAAGGCCACCTTTCGGTAAAATTAAAATAAGCAGCAACTGGCAAAACTAGTAGGAACAGAGATTAGAAGCTTAAATATACAGGGTCAAGTATAAAGTCACTCAATTACCATGAACATAACAGTGTGCAACTGTACAGGTGTCTGTATATTGCTTCACGAAGAAAAGCTTTGTGTAGTTTGCAAAACCATTATCAGAATGGGTGAAAAGTTTATCTTTGATACAGGGTTGTGTGTTTTTAAGAGGGTTGGAAGGTAATACCTAATATGTTTTTAAGAGGGTTGGAAGGTAATACCTAATACAACGTGTTGTCAATTTTCTAGAAGGAATAGAACCTGGCTGTCATTTCTATGTCAAATGAAATATCGATGAGAAGGTATTGTAGCTGCTAATATGTCGTTAAAGTGGTCAGAGGTATTATTTTCTAAATACCTATAGTAAAATTTTTAGGACCTTAACTTAAGAATATGTGGTACTTGTAAAAGGTTTAACGTTTTAAATAAAGGATCCGTGTGGGCATTATATCTTGCCTAGCAAACAAGACGAACCGCCTTTTTTTGAAGTTTGAAAATACGGTCACACGAGAACCCCCCACAGAAGAATGCCATGATTTAGATGAGGAAGAAAAAGAGAATTGTAGATTTGTTATAGAATATCTTGCGATAGATACATTTGTGTTCTTTTCATAACATTAATAATTTTTGAGAGCTTATTTCCAATTTTGTTAACGTGTGAATGCCATTGAATTGACAGGAGTCGTGTCGTCTGCATAAAAAATCGATTCAAATTTTGAAGATGCCAAATACATGTTATTTGTGTGAGTGTCTCAAAGATGTCAATTTTGCTTGTATACGGGGAATTTACAGGTGGCTCGTAAACAGTAGCTAGGTATATATCTTGTGCTATATGAAAATATGTTTTCTTCAGTTTGATCCACATAATATCTGGGTTTTTAATAGGAATGAATTCAATACCATTCTTAATACTATTTTTAATAAACACAACTATACCACCCGAGAATCGTGTGCTATTTTTTTTTAATTTTTGGCGTGTACTTTTGTTGATTTTATAATGAGGGAATTTAGTATCAATGTCAGGGCCAGAATGTGTTTCTATTAAACCAAATATGTCATGTTTGTTCAAATACTCTATGAAGTCTTGATCTTCAAACTTTGAGACAGATTGGCCGCAAACAATATGTTTGTGATCATGGATGTTCCATGTCATAATACTCAATTTATAGTCACAATCCATGGGCATATGTCTGTTTCAATAGTATGTATGTATATTCGAGAGTTTAATGGTAGTTCGGATTTTGGCGCCCTTGCCAGAATCCCACTGTAGTTTGGTTGTATCTGTCATTTTTCTGTCTTCTTAAGCTAGGTTCCATGGCATATTTACTGTTGGCAGCTAGTAATCTGCAACCTTGATTATAGGGGTGTGTTTTATCATGGTAGAGGTTGCGTCGTAGTTTGTTTTGTCACATGAAGCTGTTGTAATTTACACAAATTTCTATCCCGTTCCTGCTGTTGGCTTTGAGTTTTATTCATGAGTTTGTTGCTTGTACCTTTACATCCATCTTAGTGTCATCTACCCAATACAGAGCAGTTGAGATGATAACTCGATTAGTTATGCCTGCAGCTTTTATGAACTCTGCCATATCTACTATTTCGTCGGATACCTTGTCTGGTGATGTGTCAGATTTAATATCATTTGTCACAAGATGTAGGACGATTTTTCGCTGACAGTAGCTAGATACTCTCTTGTTTCTTCCGTAGTGTAGACGATGTGTATTGTCACAGTATGAGTGCTTTGTAGTAGAATTCTTGCTGGATCGAGGTATTTCATATGTGAGTTACCAAGGAGCAAGACTTTTTTCCGTTGTTTCCTGTGTGCTGACGATGCTTGTTTGTTTCCTCTTTGGCCGACCCTTGATCTGTATATATCTTTTTGGAAGTCACCTTGTTCCATGGTGTAGAGCCAGCATCCGTGCCTTGCGCATGTAGTTGCCATTGCAAGGTTTGTTCCTTGGCAGCTGTTCCTTCGTCTCTAAGGCCAAGTATTTTTGAATGAAGTGTCTGTATTTCCTCATTCTTTCGTGTTATTGATGCATGAAGTTTTTGGGCTTCATCTTGCTTGATGTTGCGCATGTTTTCACGCGTTTCAATTTCGCAGTCAACCTCATAATGCAGGTCTTTGATCTTTTGTTCATTCATGTTTGGCATGGGCGTCTCTTTGTAGTTTTGGTCATTGTTATGAAGCTCTTTTGATCTATCAGTATGATCAACTTTTTGTTTACACTCTGCATTCTTTTTTACTTCTGATAGTCTTTTGTTTTCCTGTTTAAGATAATTGATTTCTTCATTTTTCATGGCAATTTCTTTGCGCGCATCTGCTAGTTCTTTGGCTAGACTTGCGATTTTTAACGTTAGATTTGATCTTCGTACTCTTTTGTTTGCTCTACCAGTTTTGTTTCCAATGTCTGGAACAGATTTTTAATGTCACCAAACCAGTTTTCTAACATAACTGTAGAGGCACTTGTTTCAGGAGTGGGCTTCTGAGAAATATACAGGCGGCAGAACTGTAGATGTCTCATAATCTGCCTTACATTTTCAGGAGTTTTACGACAAGACTTACAACACCAGCTGGTACCTATAATGTCTTCCCTTTTACCTGGGCATTTGAAGTGATACCACTACATACATGTGATGCATTGTATCATATCTTGTCATTAAATTGTCTGTTTTAGACTAATGTCGGAGCACAATACCGATCCTTTGTTTTTTGGTCTGTCTTCTTAGTCTCTGTGTGTTTTAACGTTTTAGGGGAATTTGTTGGTCTGGCACTTTTGCTTTTCTTTTGCTTGGTATCTATTGCATTCTTTTGTCCTCTTGGTGATTTACGTGTTTGGATTTTCTTTGTGTCAGATTTTTCTGGATTGTTGTCTTCAGCTGTTTTACCCTGTGTGTTATCAACTTCGGCGAGGTCAGCTGTTTTACCCTGGGTGTTAACACCTTCTACGGGGTCACTGGGCAGGGAGTTCAAGTTAGGTGAATCAACAGCAACGGGCATGGATTTATCTTGTTTCTCTGGGCTGAATTTGTCTTTTAAGGCTTTTCCTATTTGCTGCCCAATTCTTCTTGGCGTATTGACTAATTGTGTCACGAAAGTTTTTTGGGGACTTTTCACTGTTGTTTCCATTGCTGTCCTTGTCAGACATGATTGACTGGATATACAAAAGTCTAGTTTACAAATGTCAATATGGTTGGCTACTCTTTCTGAGGCGGGAGTATGGGAAAATACCAGACTTACTTTCTGTATATTATTCCTTCAAGAAATCAAAGTCTTTCAGAGTCCGATTTTTTCTCCTTGTATATCCACGTATGTTGACTGAAGATATAATTCCAAAAAGCTGTACTTCCACCAAAATTGAAGTTAGATAGTGAACCTCACGAAATGGCTTCTTGTCTGCAAAGCGCCCTCTATGTATTGTAAGTATCAAGCTATTAAAAATATTAAAAAATGTTTAGATGCTATGCAAAGGTGGTGCTACAGATCTGCCACCTTAAAGACACCTCGAACAGCTGTTCCTTCCAAATTAGAAGTGAATCCCGTAAACAGTTTTTGAAAAAGTCACAAAAAGTTGAACTTTTGACAGACAGGTACATCCTGAAAGCTCAGCCGATTAAGAAGTTAACACACCTAATGGTGAACAAGTGATCATAGGACTAGTCACCTCTTTAAAGATATTTTTTTCATTGTGTATTCTTGTTGGATAATATAATGCTCATCTTTATGTGCTCACGAGAGGACCCTGTTTTCCTCCGTTTGAACTCTGCATAGCAGAATGATAGAGCATCTTCACACTGAAAGCAAAGCAGCCCTTACTCATTTTCATGGTACTGCTGTCACATTTTGGCACATTATCAACATACTGTTATCAACCAAAGTTAAGACAGGCATACGCAGTATTTTACATGCGTACGGACTGGAACACAAATGAAAAATTGATCGGATTATTGGATGTTATTTTGAACACGCATTGACAATTTCATTTTCATTTAGCCTGAAATTTTCTGATGTACATGACCATTTACCTAAAATTCATTTGCTTCCACAAATACATAAAAATCATAATACGTTCTGTTTCGTAAGATGTTCAGAAATTTTGAATATTTGCTACTATGTCTGTGTATCAGGCGAAAAGTAAGTACAAGAATTTTGGTTTAATCACTCTTATTAGAGAGAAAGATCTTTTGGTATTGTGATTTTTTAAAATTTATCTACTTTGAAGATCTTGGTGTAATTTTTGAAGGGTACAGATCATCATTTACATCAACAGATTTTATCTGGGGACTTCTCCGCTTTATACATAACTATTTCTCAATCCAATCTGAAAGCATGTGTCAACCCTTTCATATTGTAAACATATGAGAAAATGACTTTCAAAAATTAATTATAATTTTTGAAGATGCACATTTGGTAATGATGTGTGGCATGACCAGTCTCCTTTTGAATATGACCAGATTGTCGACTTGTAGAAGTGTGGGATTTATAAAATATATGTCAATATACTTTGAATTCTATCATTTCCTTCTATATCAGAAGAATACTAGAAAATGAAAAAAGTTATCAATTTTGAGGTTTCTGAATAAAATAGAAAACTTGTAAAGTAGATATCAGGTGGATTTCAGGTCTTAAAGTTAAGTAAAGATGGACGTAGGTGTCTTTTTTAATGTAACTTTGACTTTTACTTGCGGATCCTGGCACAATTTGTGCTAACGGTAGTATACAATAATGAAATGTAGCATACAATAATGAAATATATCTTGGAGGTATGTCTTTCTTGGGCAAAGTCCCGCAAATTTCAGGTTCTCCTCCTGCTTCTGCTTATCATATTTGTCAAGCATCCCCCACGTCAATAATTATAATGTATCCAGAAATGAAAAGCTTAGCCTTGTATCTATCGTTGTTGGCGATAGATGGCGATATAGTACGGCTTCGGGATTATATAGAAAAGACTGAATAAATTAGTCCTATTGTCAAATAAAAGTAACTATTTAATTTTGACAAAGCAAATATACAGAGATATACACATAACAATACTTATGCAGAGGGTCAGAGAGGCCCATGCTTTACCATTCGTGCATATCACAGTCATGACAAGCAAGTCATGCATAGGCATCTGATGGAGTTGTGGCGGACCTGACGTTTTGACTTCTCAAATACCATCACTCAGATTATGCTAAAACGTGGACTTGTACCTGTAGAAGGATTAAAAATATTGCTGACTAAATGGTTACGGTACAGATCTTGGATTTTAAATACACTTCTCAACTCGGGTAATTGTCGTTTGATGCATTCACTCTCACTGATAACAAAAAGTTCATGGGGATTGCAAGTTAGGTGACATTTTTGATTTGTCTAAATATTTAGACGCTTTACATCAAATCTGGCAAGTATGTATCTTGAATGGGTTCATACTGAGCATGTACAATTGGCCATCCTTCGGGCATTATTGGATTTAGTTATTTATTTATTTACTTACTGGTTTGTTTGTTTGTTTGTTTGTTGGTTTATTTATTTATTTTTTGCTAAATCTTGAAAATTCTTCTCCCAAACCTACAAATGAATTGTTTCTAAACTGCTCAGAGACACCTCTGGGGAAGTATAGATTTAATTGTTCAGTAGATGGCGATTTTGGTTTCTTGTTTTTGTTTTTGCTGATGTTTTTGTTTTCCTTTTTTTGTCTTGTCCTAAAATGTCACTAAGATTGTCCTGAAACTATGTGGAAAGGTTGTGATAATCTGGAATCCCAACATTTAATGGATTTTTCAATTCCTGTTCCTGTCGGTGAATGCATGTATTTCTATTGTTTACCATGGAGCTTGGGTGGGTTTCTATCACGTTTGTTCAAATGGCTCCACTGCAGTCAATTTCCGATATATATTTTCATTTTTGGGCAAAATCTTGAAAAAAGTTCTAAAATCACTTGAAATTGTATAGCTACACTTCTAAGGACCCCAGAACTTAATTGTTTAGAATTTGAAACTTCTCCAGAAAATTCACTCAGATTTTTCTAATACTTTGCGGTAATGTAGTTTGTAGGAGGGTTAAACAAAGTTGTTTGCTATGTGGTGATAATCAAGCTTGGAAATTTTTAGTGAATTGTTCAGTTTGGATACCAGTTATTGAGAGCATGCATTCCTGTTGGTTCCTTTTTTACAAGCAGGGGCACCAGTACCATATCTTCCGTGTAGTTCTCAAGTCACACACACACACACACACACACACACACACACACACACACACACACACACACACACACACACACACACACACACACACACAAAACCCCCTGCAATCCAAAGTCTCTACAAAACAATAAGAAATACAATTTTCGACATACCACAACACAGTTAACAGGGCTCTTTAGCGAATAATTCTGATATCAACGCATGAATTAATTGTTAAAAGAGAATTGATGTGAAAGATAATAATGGTACTAGATTTGCGTAAAAAGACCTTATGTTTCAGTACCAGCATAAGTACAGTTACATAGAATATAGAAGTGAAGTCAATCACTTTCCTCAATGCATTTTTGGCCCAATGCGTGCCCAGTTGTTTACTCGGTCAAAAATGTGGCACTGAAAGAGTTACAAGCCCAATACATTTGTGAATTGAAACAGGTTTCAACATGTAAAGGTAAAAATTGTTTAGATCAACACTTCAACATTGAAAAAAAATGTTCCTTTCTATTTACACAATTTCTACCATCTGTATGTTTTCTGCAGAACTTTCCGATGATATTTTGTGCATTGACATTTATGTGTAGTGTATCTGAAAGCTGTTATCGCATGGCTACCGTGTATGAAAAACCTGGGGTGTCATGTATCTTTCCCAACATCAACTACAATCGTATAGTATTGTTGTAATTTGAGCTCTTTGGACATTAATGTTTCGCCACAGCTGTGACTAGATTAGGGACGGCATCACATCTGTTGAACTATAACTGGTGTTATTTTTTGTGGTAAAAACCCCAGCACAGAAGTTACAGCTGGTTTTGTAACTGCAATTAAGGAGAATCAAGAAATTTAAGATCGGGCTTTTCTGGAGAGAGTTCACCTTTGTCGACATAAGTTGAACGAAATTCCTTCGTATAATGTTGTAACATACATCAATCTTGAAGAACTTTTAAATTAATAATTTTTGTGTAGGTACAACGCCACGCCGTGTGTTTTTTACTTTTTGTAAGGATCGTTGCAAATTGCACCTGATTTTCCTCTGCATTGTTAATGTATAGGCATTGCTGCAATCACATCTAATTTAATAATTTATTTAATACAATCTTTGATTTTCATAAATTGACTGTGATACTGGGCACAAGTCGCAAGTGGTCTACAGAACCTCCAGGATGTAACCATGATTTTTTTAAAGACTGCCATAGATAGTCTACAGGTCCTGAAAATGAAACTGGTCCTAATATTACTTTTTTTAATCGCTATTCATTGTAGAGAAAAAAATGAAGTCGCAATCCCTTATTCTTCTCTTCGTGAAGCTTGCTTTGATTTGGGCAGTAGGTCGAATTGTGTAACACGGAATTTAGAGTTTTTAGGACTGGCCTTGCTGCTTCCATTGAAACTTGATCAATAGCTTTCTTGGGGACCGGAGGGTTGGACCAACCCTATCCCTGCCTTGCATCTTTTAGTCTTGGGAGCAGGAGGGGAGAGTTAGACCTAATGGTAAAAACGTCACAGGTACCAGGAAAGGTGTTGCCTTGAGCATCATATTCTGATTGTCCTCATCTTCCAGTCCTATTTGTAATATTGTGTATTAATGTTGAGGATAGTCCAATGTATATAAGCAGATAAAGCTGAGTACCAGTTGATTTATAGGGAAAGTATTATTTCATGACTATAAGTAACTAGCACGTGTGTTGCAAATAGCTTATACAGTCTCTTTGATATTCTTGTTTCATATTTACAGATAAAATTATTGATTGAATGTGTCACTACAAAGATCCTGGAGAAGCCAACTGTTGAGTTTCCAATAAGATGTTTTACGTTTAAGTATTCAAATTGTCTCAAGTATAGTTTTAAGCACTTGAAAAGCTGGCACATGCTGAACTGTGTGTTGGTCTAGTTTAAGAAAATAGATAATTCTGAAACCTGCACAAATTGTTGCCCTGTTGAACGTCATGATAAGTTTAAAGTGAGGAAAAACATGAAAATACCTTCACTCATTATTGGAAGTGTCACGTTTGACAGCTCAATCAGAAGACTATGATTAGACAAATCAAGAGTTGGAGCAAGCGTATTCAGAGGACACATGTCCACAAAGTATGTCTTAAGATTATAGCTTCAATGTCATTAGAAGTAAGTATGGAGATTACTTAGCAGTTTGCAATCATTGTAAGGTACTGCAGGCATCCCAACTTAGAAAGTGTGCCATCTATACAAATAAACATTGTAATAGGAGCAGTCTCAATGCTCCAAATGAAAGAAATTGTCAAATAATTTGTATAAGTACTTGGGACTTACGTATCCCACTCAGCTTTGTACAATCTGTCTGAGCAAGTTTCCAATTCCTAAACATTGTCTCCGTAAACATCATTCTGATGACCTGAAAATGCAACCATGTTTATTATTCCCTTGTGATCTAGATCCACTGTTCCTCTGCGACGCCGTCACACTCTCTCTAGCTCGTATTTCAATCGACTGTAGGATTGTCACAGAAAGGTTGTGGATATTTCCTTTTTAATTTCCTCACGTATGCATTTATGTATTTCTTAGCTGGTATTGTGCAGAATTGTTGTTTTGATCACTTCTTTGTTGCATGAATTTTAATGGCATACTGTATGAACATTACCATCGTAATAAGTAGACCCCTTTTACTTGCTGAATTCTGATAAGATTTTCATTTGTATTTCATTTGTGTTAGTTGGTACCTTCTATATAAAAATGGCTCATATATTCAGCAACAGGTATAAACTACTTATATTCTGGCATAAGCGTGCACAATTATCAATGGCAATGTCACAAAAATCATCACGGACGTGTTGTTGAACCTACAGGCTGCAAAAATCAACTAGCATGTAACTGTCTCGGGAAATAAAAACTTATGTTGGCAGTAAAAATTGAATTTGAATCTAATATTGAATAAATAGTATTCATTTTAATGTTTGACTATAATACCAGGTGAATTTTATATATTTCTCACACAGATGATACATCTCGGTTATTCGTGTATTTGTGTTCTGGTATTTGAATCACATTTATACTTGAACCATTATCAGTATAAGTACCAATACATTTTACTGCGCATACTTTATGATTATGTCTTGGATATACGTCAGTTTCTAACTAAGGCACTTAATATAGAAAAGATATCATACCTGACCTTGGCTAGACTAGAAAGACAAAATCAGATCGATGAAGCAGGTAGTTTTATTACTATTGACCCAGGGAGTAATGCCCACCCGTGCGTTTGCTCAACAAGCTTGCCTCATTTTATTATAGTGTAAACATGCGCAACGCAGACGCGTCTCTTGGATACTGCAATAGTTAAAATTTACGGATAAAAACTAGCAAAGAGCACATTTCTTTCTCATATGCCATGTGACATTGACAACTTAATTCTTCTAATTAAGTGCAAGTTGGAAAAATGGTTCATCCCAAACGGTTCCACATCTTGCAAATCAGTTGACCAATGTGGAAGTTATAGGCTTGGGGTTTGTTGTTTTATGATCACGGACATGTGTACAGAGGGCAGGCCCTACAAATGAGCCAGGACAAAGCAAGTTTACTGACCTATAAAATTTGATGTCATAACCGGGTATATTTAGAGACCCATGAGGTGACATTGAAACAGTCAGTTACAAGCACCACCTTTGACACCTTGTAGGGATAAATAAAATATTGTGAAGTTGCTTTGCAACAAGTATCAGTTTGACACAAAGAAGATCCTTAAAAAAAGAGATAGATATTGGACTCCTGTAAGAACCCAAATTTCTAATTTCTCACAGTTGGATTGTGTAACATTTGGGTTTTGAATGACATCACTTATCATATGAATTATTTCTGGGCACGCTCAGGGGAAAGCTTTCATTTTAATTACACTTTATTGAATTAACACAAACACTTCTGACCGCATTGAAGAACAAGATTATTTTGCTTCGAAACATACACAGGCCAAAGAAGACCAGGGTCGTTTTAATAGCAGGTCCCTGGCTAGACGTACAAAGAATCTGAATTGGGTGAGAGTGTTACTTTTGTAGTAACCACAGGTCACGAACGATCTTTTCCATCAAGGACGATTCGATCAGGAGAAAAAATAGTTACTCGCTCTCCAGTCATGTAGAATTTGGATTATTGTATGTTCAATAGAGTATTCCGTGAATTGTCTCCTCAGGCGGTAGTGAAGTGGCCATTTTTAAAAAGAAGACATAACTTAAGAAGATCTGTGTCGCCGTCTTCATGGGCAATTGTGTTTAAGTATAAATGACACTTTGGTTGGATACACCTTGGAGAAATTATCAACAGTTGATGATTCCTCCAAGGATAGGCACACTTGAATTGTTGGGGATAAAACACGACGTTAAGAGTAGAACGAAATTAGGGTTCATTTGGTATTCACAATACAATCACATTGATTGAAATCAATAAAATGGACATCAGCACTGTTTGCAGCAGCCACTCTACCGAATATACGTGTTTTTGTTAACAAACACATAGAAAACCATGGAAAAGGATAGTTGGGGGGGGGGGTATCGTTAGAAAATAGCTAATCAGGACCACATGTGACTTAACGCCGTTACTATTTGTGGTTTTATCAGAAAAATTCCATAGGAAATCTCTGCCAAGCATAAGATAAATTGTATTTGAGTCGTGAAGTCACATTTTGTTGATAGTTCTCCACAAACAGCGTCCAGCGCATCATGTGGTGTTATGATTTGTTTATATAGATAAACACAACAAAAATGGATGGCGCTTGACTTTTGGGCTACAAGTAAACCCAAATGCTTCCTATAATGTTCTCGAATGCCGCGGATATATGAAACTCACAAGTTGTCAATAAAATAAACTGTATATTTGTCACAAAAAGGAGCGTGATTTACAAGATATTATGTCTAAATGATAGGGTTTGTGAACATTATTTTTTGATTGTTTGATGCTTTGCAGGTACATAGCGATAGGTGGTGCTGGTATTCTGGGCATGAGGATTCTGCTTGTGGTCATCACTGTAACCATTTTAGTGATCACATGGCTCAAATTAAGGAAAATGAAGGAAGGCATATATGCGAGTCGTGAGTCCGATAGTCCCAAACTAGTTGGTGTACCATCCGGGAACGTATCACTGGTAGACCTTATGTCACATCCTGCAACTTCAGGATAACCTACTCCATGGCAAAGAAAGATTTTTATCAATGTATCAAAAATACCATGCAAAGAGTGTTCACACTATAATTAATGCTGCAGACTCTTTCGAGCCACTGCATCAATTTTATGCTGTATATATTTTCAAACTTGGTTCAATTTCGTTTGTACTGGTTAAATAGCCTTGCTATGTCCTGTGTGTTTTTGTACATATACTGTATATTAGGCAATCCAGGATTAATAAATATGTTTAAACTAAAGAAATCCTACCAGTGATACTGTCCAGGACCGGGTGATAAACATCTTATTTTTCAGGCATATACTTGTTCATTCCAGCCTGACGGCAATAGCAAAGCGCCCAATTGACTAACAAGCCAACTGACAGTCGAAGAATTCTACAGTTTTTAGTTCAATATACACGGAGACTGCAAGTTCTTATATATGTATACGTAATTTAAAGGATCATACACTGCTGAAAGCAATTTAAACTTTAATCTAGATCTCAATCTTTGTATGTGCATGTATGCAAGGTGTGCCTGTTGGCCAACTGTTCTTTGATAAAATATGTATGTATGCAATGGGGGGGGGGGGGGGTAAAACTGGTTGCAACCTAACATTAAACCTGCTTTGACAAAATAGCTATGGACGTTTGATGAACTAAGTATTCTCTATAAGCCAACAGACGTTTTAGCGACTAGAAAAGCAAGGTAAATTGGGAGACTTAAAAAAAATGTCAATCCATTCTAGCTTATGAGTGTTCACCCTCAAATTTATTTATTTCATCATATATCAATTATTAGATTTGCTTATACTTAATCCATTTGCCTATCCACGTGTATTCTCGATTAACTTGTGTTTATGATTTCTTTAATGAGTGTCGCCACAAACAGACCATAAATATATATGTGTCGACTTTGTGATTCATCAGTTGCTTGATAATACCTAATATGCATTTGTATACACGCACAAGACCAAGATAGAAACAACGTGCGCATCTTGATAAGACCTACGAATCTCGTCTGTCTTGTAAACACTGGAACCAAAATCTAAAAACTTTCCGCAAGATGGTTTATGCTTGCTTTTCCAGGAATATTTTCTGTTAATTCTAGTCTCACCTGCCCTGGTGGAGGAAAAAGGAGGCGTTGTTTAGGTTGTACAACTCACAGGAAACAGGCAACACAAGAGTCTACAGTAAAATCATGCAATGCTTACGATTGCTTGACGTGCTCGTTCGCGCATTATAGTCGTGTTAGACAAGATACATACTTCAGTATTGTGGTATCTGAAGACAAAGCAAACGGAGTGCATACATGACTACGGAATAGGCTTATAACGACCAGCACCATTGGCAAAAGCTGTTGCAAAGGTGAAAGTACATGAAAGTGGGAATCATCTATTACGGCAGCACTTTAACCAGGGATGTTTTTGCAGAAAAAGCAATCGGGTGGAAGGTATAACCCCAGGTACGTGTGTAGATCAGAGGGTTGTAACCTTTGCTTGGTCATTTTAAAAAACCGAGTCCTCAACATTTCTGGATGTTCTGACAAGGATAACACGCGCACAAAAGTCCCCCCCCCCCGGCCGTGATCTTGTTTTCGTCCGAAATTTTCATCCATGATGATTTACTGACGAGTAAAAGAAGAAGCAGACAGGTTTGAAAACTACCCGGTTTTCGGTTAACCGTTTTGATTGCCAAACATCGTAGATACCTGAGCAGAATGGCAGAAGAAGCATTATTTCGGGTGTGATGTCAAAAAGGACTGAATAAAGTGTGCAAATTAGAATTGTCTTTTCATCATGAGATATGTCATCGTCAATTACAGGACTTCACGTAGTTTATTTTGACAAAACTTCTGACGGGTTCGTGGTCGTATGTTTTATAAACATGTGTATTTCACGCCTGCAGTTCCCTCCCTTTGTGTGACAGCTTTCACTTTTCTAGGATTTGCACAATTGGTATACAAAAACATTTTACAGAAAGGCGACTTTGCTAAATTGTTTTGTGCGTCCTTTTTCATGCACCGAAAAGGGACTCTCAACAAATGTTTTAGCGTCCTCGCTCTTCTTCCATCTGTATGTGCCTCAGGAATTGATTTTAGCTCATCTGACCTGTCAGTCGTCCGTCCGTCCACATATTCTTCTTCTCCAAATCCGTCAACCAGATCTACTTCTAACTTGGTAACCATGTACCTTGGGCGGGTCTGTACCAATTTTGTTCAAATGGTCTGACGACAGTGATTTTATCTTTGGTGTTGGTGTTGGGGGTCAATTTTGCCACAATTAAAAAAAATCGAAAAATAAAAAAGAAAACCCTCGGCCAATTGCTTCGAATTTACACAGGGACACTTCGAGGGGCCCCTGTACCTTAATTTGTTCAACAGGTGACGTTGCGATTATTCTATTTTTGAGTTTTGCTGTTTTCAAGCTATTTTTAACTTCACCAAAACCGTCATTTAGATTGTCCTATAACGTCATGGAAGTGTTGCTTGTGGAAGGGTCAAATTAAATTGTTCAACAGGTGATGATATTCCGCACCCCTGATTTTTAACGAATTTTTCAGTTTGGGATCTTATCGGTAAATGCATACATGCATATCGAATACAATGCAAGTCAATGGGGGTTGCACGGGTAAGTCATTTTTGACTTCTCAAAATTAATTAGAAGGTATTGAGAGGTCATAAGCCTCTCAGAAGTACTGTTGCCGTAAATAAATTTAAAGCTAATGTCATAAACAAGACCACGATGTTTTGCAAGAAATATCAAACCGGTAAATGTACTCAAAGTTTTCCGCATAATATTACCTTAAATGGGAAAAAATTTGCAGTTAGTCACATTTGTGCTGCCTGCTGGATGGCGGACAAGGAGGAGCGTGAGCATCCTGAAGGTTCACTTGATTGCAAGTATGCAGGGAAATCTGGTTAAGACTCCAAGGATTCAATTTCAAAAGATTGATTTAATTGGGACTCTACATTTCAACATGTTCACGGTTTTGATTTTGGATGCCTGTTCTAAACTGTTTGTAGATTTGAATGAAGAATTGTCAAATGCAGAAGTTAGTAACATGTGCAAGGAACAACATTGTTGGTACAGGGGAAATTTATATTCTGTGGATAAAGTAGCTCGTGATGTTGTCCCTGACAATTTGGCTCACTGTGTGGACTGGTCAAAAGTTCAAAATAAAATTCTAGATTTTACACCAAAAAGTGTTTGTTTCTGGTTGCATAATTTTCATGGTTGTAGACTTAGAGTTCCATCCAGTTTGAATATTGATGTGTGAAGATGTTACTTTTTGAATCTGATTATTCTGACAAGCAGGTGTGCGATCTTATAGAGTTTGGTTTTCCTATTTCGTACAACAGGAGAACTTTACCTATTGCCGCAGCGAACAATTACAACAATGCTCATTTTTTCTCGGACAGTGAGCATCAGTTTATAGTTATTGAGATTAATTTTGCAGCCACTTTAGGATCTTTTGATGTTAATCCTTTGCCTTCACCTTTACATGTTTCCCCACTCAATACTTATCCAAAAAAGGTAGTTCCACGCAGAGGGTTATTGTAGATTTATATTGACCCTTGGCTAACTCTGTCGATGACAGCATTGATAAGGAACTTTATTTGGGAGACCCTGGCAAAGTCAAATGCCGCTCAGTTTTATGATTTTTCAGCTTTGATAGTTTCTCTTGGCCCCTCGTGTATTTTATTTAAGACATATTTGTCCTGCGCATATAGACATATTCCTATCTGTTCGGGAGATATGCAATTTTAGGGTACTCCTGGAGGGGTAAGACTTTCAACAGAGTTCCGCCTTTCGGGTTGCGTTCGGCCGCCCTTATTTGTCAGGGCGCGTCATCAATGCTGTTACCTTCTTATTCAGATTCAAAAGCTTTCACGTATTAAATTATTTGGATGACTCTGGTGGTGCTGATGAAGTGGGCATATTTTATGTCAAGTGATCACAGAGTAATGCCTACCTTGTATGTGGTCGATATCCTTGCCTCAATATATATTAGGGCAGATGTACATTAAGCAGATAAGTGTTTGTAGAACTGCACCAAGTGATGGTGGAGGAGGAAGGCTAGCAAATACTGAAATTCGTTTTCAAACAGCCTCGTGACATTGACCTTTTAAGTCCTCTTATTTTAATGTTAATTAGTACACTTATTGATCCCAAACAGTTCGACTTCAGGTAACGCACTCGATCTATTTCTAAATTATTCGCTAGATGTTAGTTGTCCTATGATCAGAGACCTGTATAGAGGGGACAGTGGGTAGAAATGAGATATAAAAGGGAAGATATTTATCAGTAAAACGTATCTCCATAATTATATTTATTAGACATGCATGAGGTCTCCTTGTAGCCAATTGCAAGTACAATCTATTACACATTTGAGGCACAGAATATGATGAATATAATTTTAAGTCGTTTTGCAATAACTATCGATTCGACACTGCACAAGTAGATCGGAAAAAAATATTGAGACACGTGGCTGGCATTAGTTATAGCTACCCAACTTGCTTATTTCTTACATTTGTTGTCGCATATTTCGGAATGAAATTAGGTGCTACTTTGTTCCTGATTTATAAAGGCCTAAAAACAAACATACCAGTGCTAACTGGTAACCTCGTCAACAGCTTCCCACAGGCGTGCTCTGGAACACATACCATTTCTATTTTCTTGGGAGAAATAAAGGAATAAGTACTGGGGTAAAAGGTACAAGGAATTTGATTCAAGAGTCACTTTAAAAATTCAGATAAACACAATGTTTTTTTGTGATTAACAGTGACAGACGTAAAGTGCAATACAAAAATATGTGTGTCTAAGGCCCTATTAACGTCCATTGAACTTGACAAAATTGTGGACAAGTTTACTTAATTTGACTGTAAAACTGACAAAAATGCTCAAAAATTTATTTGCTGGTGTTTGAGATATGTGCATGAGCTTTGTTCATTCGATATTCTATATATTTATTACATGTTTTGTCAGTTCAAACCAAAACCCAGATTCCATCCTATTTACATGACCGAAACACCATCGTTGCAACTTAATTGGGACGCGCCACCAACAGTGAATTCATACATTAATGCGTACATGAATTTAACAGTGCGTGGTGTTGTCCGATTGTAGGTCACTTGTGATGGTTGCACCCCTAAATTGGCCACAGAGGGCAGCACAGAGGTATAATGTCTAATGACCAGCACTGTAGGATTTGGCTTGACCAGAGTGGTGGAATTTGTGGCAGGCTCAAATCTGTTACATATAATTTCAATTCAGATTTTGCCATCACAAAATAGAGTGATTTGAATAATTAATTTTGGGCATAATTTTTTTCCGGGGTGGTCGGAAATTTAAAGCTGATATTGGGTGCGGACAAGTGAAAATCCAACATGATCGCGTTCAGGTGGGGCAAAGTCAAAAGTTTGGTGGTCATCATATATGTTAATGCCTTTTATTTTGTGAGGCAGACTTGAACTTAATTGGTGAGCATAGTCTTCATTAAAGTTAAAGCTCTTACTCTGAGATACGCCAGGATGTGTTATAATGGCCGCCTATGGGAAATTCAATTTAGTGGTGCCACCTAAACAGAAACTGGTGCACAGAGGTGAATTTTTAAATGAGGCCTTCAAGTTACAATTTATGCCACCAAAGATCACCTTGTCACCTGACTTTGTAATTACAGAAATTCTAACATGGCTATCTTTGTATGTTAGGACACCAGAACAAAATAAATTTACGTCTATGATGTACAATGGGCTATAATGACGGCATTTGATGTATTCACTGAAATCCGTGATTTTTCTTTACAATTTCGACCAGACGATAGAATGAGTGACGTTTAATTGGTATGCAGGTACAATTGATTCAGCTGGAAGATGTTGCAATTACATTAAAATGATTTCCAAATAAAAATGTGCTCAACTCTAACTTCTCACCTCGCACCTTTCAAAACAACGGAAATGCAGCCTAAATGGTCAAGTTTGAGGATCAAAACTGAGGGAAGTAGCAAGCTCACCACAACGACCTTTATGTTATTTCATAAAGGCATTGAGTTAGTGAAATAGGGATAACAACAAGTACTTGTCATCAAAAATATTTGTTTTATGAGAGAAGCACAAGGACATGTATTTCAAGCTAAGAAGCTTCATTTTTAGGGGTAGGGGGTACCATGGGGTTCAATAAAGCTACACTCACCAGAGTTTTTGTGTCAAAAAAAAGTTCATTGCCACAAACAAACATCATTTGCACCATACAAGTGAAAAAGAAAAGAAATGAAATGATATCTAAGCAAAAAATAATGTTTTTTAGTGTTTTGGGAGGGTAAGCGGAAAATGTCAAAAATTGCATGAAAATCCACTGTGGCATAACATTGTAAATGCTTGATAATTCAAGAACAGAAGCAGTCAGGAGATTATTTTTCCACAGAAATACTTATATGTGATAGTACATTGTATATGAATAATTAGATAAGTCTTGCAAAAAATAGAGGTCCCCTTTAGGTTGCACCCCTAAATTGGCCACAGAGGGCAGCACAGAGGTATAATGTCTAATGACCAGCACTGTAGGATTTGGCTTGACCAGAGTGGTGGAATTTGTGGCAGGCTCAAATCTGTTACATATAATTTTAATTCAGATTTTGCCATCACAAAATAGAGTGATTTGAATAATTAATTTTGGGCATAATTTTTTTCCGGGGTGGTCGGAAATTTAAAGCTGATATTGGGTGCGGACAAGTGAAAATCCAACATGATCGCGTTCAGGTGGGGCAAAGTCAAAAGTTTGGTGGTCATCATATATGTTAATGCCTTTTATTTTGTGAGGCAGACTTGAACTTAATTGGTGAGCATAGTCTTCATTAAAGTTAAAGCTCTTACTCTGAGATACGCCAGGATGTGTTATAATGGCCGCCTATGGGAAATTCAATTTAGTGGTGCCACCTAAACAGAAACTGGTGCACAGAGGTGAATTTTTAAATGAGGCCTTCAAGTTACAATTTATGCCACCAAAGATCACCTTGTCACCTGACTTTGTAATTACAGAAATTCTAACATGGCTATCTTTGTATGTTAGGACACCAGAACAAAATAAATTTACGTCTATGATGTACAATGGGCTATAATGACGGCATTTGATGTATTCACTGAAATCCGTGATTTTTCTTTACAATTTCGACCAGACGATAGAATGAGTGACGTTTAATTGGTATGCAGGTACAATTGATTCAGCTGGAAGATGTTGCAATTACATTAAAATGATTTCCAAATAAAAATGTGCTCAACTCTAACTTCTCACCTCGCACCTTTCAAAACAACGGAAATGCAGCCTAAATGGTCAAGTTTGAGGATCAAAACTGAGGGAAGTAGCAAGCTCACCACAACGACCTTTATGTTATTTCATAAAGGCATTGAGTTAGTGAAATAGGGATAACAACAAGTACTTGTCATCAAAAATATTTGTTTTATGAGAGAAGCACAAGGACATGTATTTCAAGCTAAGAAGCTTCATTTTTAGGGGTAGGGGGTACCATGGGGTTCAATAAAGCTACACTCACCAGAGTTTTTGTGTCAAAAAAAAGTTCATTGCCACAAACAAACATCATTTGCACCATACAAGTGAAAAAGAAAAGAAATGAAATGATATCTAAGCAAAAAATAATGTTTTTTAGTGTTTTGGGAGGGTAAGCGGAAAATGTCAAAAATTGCATGAAAATCCACTGTGGCATAACATTGTAAATGCTTGATAATTCAAGAACAGAAGCAGTCAGGAGATTATTTTTCCACAGAAATACTTATATGTGATAGTACATTGTATATGAATAATTAGATAAGTCTTGCAAAAAATAGAGGTCCCCTTTAGGTTGCACCCCTAAATTGGCCACAGAGGGCAGCACAGAGGTATAATGTCTAATGACCAGCACTGTAGGATTTGGCTTGACCAGAGTGGTGGAATTTGTGGCAGGCTCAAATCTGTTACATATAATTTCAATTCAGATTTTGCCATCACAAAATAGAGTGATTTGAATAATTAATTTTGGGCATAATTTTTTTCCGGGGTGGTCGGAAATTTAAAGCTGATATTGGGTGCGGACAAGTGAAAATCCAACATGATCGCGTTCAGGTGGGGCAAAGTCAAAAGTTTGGTGGTCATCATATATGTTAATGCCTTTTATTTTGTGAGGCAGACTTGAACTTAATTGGTGAGCATAGTCTTCATTAAAGTTAAAGCTCTTACTCTGAGATACGCCAGGATGTGTTATAATGGCCGCCTATGGGAAATTCAATTTAGTGGTGCCACCTAAACAGAAACTGGTGCACAGAGGTGAATTTTTAAATGAGGCCTTCAAGTTACAATTTATGCCACCAAAGATCACCTTGTCACCTGACTTTGTAATTACAGAAATTCTAACATGGCTATCTTTGTATGTTAGGACACCAGAACAAAATAAATTTACGTCTATGATGTACAATGGGCTATAATGACGGCATTTGATGTATTCACTGAAATCCGTGATTTTTCTTTACAATTTCGACCAGACGATAGAATGAGTGACGTTTAATTGGTATGCAGGTACAATTGATTCAGCTGGAAGATGTTGCAATTACATTAAAATGATTTCCAAATAAAAATGTGCTCAACTCTAACTTCTCACCTCGCACCTTTCAAAACAACGGAAATGCAGCCTAAATGGTCAAGTTTGAGGATCAAAACTGAGGGAAGTAGCAAGCTCACCACAACGACCTTTATGTTATTTCATAAAGGCATTGAGTTAGTGAAATAGGGATAACAACAAGTACTTGTCATCAAAAATATTTGTTTTATGAGAGAAGCACAAGGACATGTATTTCAAGCTAAGAAGCTTCATTTTTAGGGGTAGGGGGTACCATGGGGTTCAATAAAGCTACACTCACCAGAGTTTTTGTGTCAAAAAAAAGTTCATTGCCACAAACAAACATCATTTGCACCATACAAGTGAAAAAGAAAAGAAATGAAATGATATCTAAGCAAAAAATAATGTTTTTTAGTGTTTTGGGAGGGTAAGCGGAAAATGTCAAAAATTGCATGAAAATCCACTGTGGCATAACATTGTAAATGCTTGATAATTCAAGAACAGAAGCAGTCAGGAGATTATTTTTCCACAGAAATACTTATATGTGATAGTACATTGTATATGAATAATTAGATAAGTCTTGCAAAAAATAGAGGTCCCCTTTAGGTTGCACCCCTAAATTGGCCACAGAGGGCAGCACAGAGGTATAATGTCTAATGACCAGCACTGTAGGATTTGGCTTGACCAGAGTGGTGGAATTTGTGGCAGGCTCAAATCTGTTACATATAATTTTAATTCAGATTTTGCCATCACAAAATAGAGTGATTTGAATAATTAATTTTGGGCATAATTTTTTTCCGGGGTGGTCGGAAATTTAAAGCTGATATTGGGTGCGGACAAGTGAAAATCCAACATGATCGCGTTCAGGTGGGGCAAAGTCAAAAGTTTGGTGGTCATCATATATGTTAATGCCTTTTATTTTGTGAGGCAGACTTGAACTTAATTGGTGAGCATAGTCTTCATTAAAGTTAAAGCTCTTACTCTGAGATACGCCAGGATGTGTTATAATGGCCGCCTATGGGAAATTCAATTTAGTGGTGCCACCTAAACAGAAACTGGTGCACAGAGGTGAATTTTTAAATGAGGCCTTCAAGTTACAATTTATGCCACCAAAGATCACCTTGTCACCTGACTTTGTAATTACAGAAATTCTAACATGGCTATCTTTGTATGTTAGGACACCAGAACAAAATAAATTTACGTCTATGATGTACAATGGGCTATAATGACGGCATTTGATGTATTCACTGAAATCCGTGATTTTTCTTTACAATTTCGACCAGACGATAGAATGAGTGACGTTTAATTGGTATGCAGGTACAATTGATTCAGCTGGAAGATGTTGCAATTACATTAAAATGATTTCCAAATAAAAATGTGCTCAACTCTAACTTCTCACCTCGCACCTTTCAAAACAACGGAAATGCAGCCTAAATGGTCAAGTTTGAGGATCAAAACTGAGGGAAGTAGCAAGCTCACCACAACGACCTTTATGTTATTTCATAAAGGCATTGAGTTAGTGAAATAGGGATAACAACAAGTACTTGTCATCAAAAATATTTGTTTTATGAGAGAAGCACAAGGACATGTATTTCAAGCTAAGAAGCTTCATTTTTAGGGGTAGGGGGTACCATGGGGTTCAATAAAGCTACACTCACCAGAGTTTTTGTGTCAAAAAAAAGTTCATTGCCACAAACAAACATCATTTGCACCATACAAGTGAAAAAGAAAAGAAATGAAATGATATCTAAGCAAAAAATAATGTTTTTTAGTGTTTTGGGAGGGTAAGCGGAAAATGTCAAAAATTGCATGAAAATCCACTGTGGCATAACATTGTAAATGCTTGATAATTCAAGAACAGAAGCAGTCAGGAGATTATTTTTCCACAGAAATACTTATATGTGATAGTACATTGTATATGAATAATTAGATAAGTCTTGCAAAAAATAGAGGTCCCCTTTAGGTTGCACCCCTAAATTGGCCACAGAGGGCAGCACAGAGGTATAATGTCTAATGACCAGCACTGTAGGATTTGGCTTGACCAGAGTGGTGGAATTTGTGGCAGGCTCAAATCTGTTACATATAATTTTAATTCAGATTTTGCCATCACAAAATAGAGTGATTTGAATAATTAATTTTGGGCATAATTTTTTTCCGGGGTGGTCGGAAATTTAAAGCTGATATTGGGTGCGGACAAGTGAAAATCCAACATGATCGCGTTCAGGTGGGGCAAAGTCAAAAGTTTGGTGGTCATCATATATGTTAATGCCTTTTATTTTGTGAGGCAGACTTGAACTTAATTGGTGAGCATAGTCTTCATTAAAGTTAAAGCTCTTACTCTGAGATACGCCAGGATGTGTTATAATGGCCGCCTATGGGAAATTCAATTTAGTGGTGCCACCTAAACAGAAACTGGTGCACAGAGGTGAATTTTTAAATGAGGCCTTCAAGTTACAATTTATGCCACCAAAGATCACCTTGTCACCTGACTTTGTAATTACAGAAATTCTAACATGGCTATCTTTGTATGTTAGGACACCAGAACAAAATAAATTTACGTCTATGATGTACAATGGGCTATAATGACGGCATTTGATGTATTCACTGAAATCCGTGATTTTTCTTTACAATTTCGACCAGACGATAGAATGAGTGACGTTTAATTGGTATGCAGGTACAATTGATTCAGCTGGAAGATGTTGCAATTACATTAAAATGATTTCCAAATAAAAATGTGCTCAACTCTAACTTCTCACCTCGCACCTTTCAAAACAACGGAAATGCAGCCTAAATGGTCAAGTTTGAGGATCAAAACTGAGGGAAGTAGCAAGCTCACCACAACGACCTTTATGTTATTTCATAAAGGCACTGAGTTAGTGAAATAGGGATAACAACAAGTACTTGTCATCAAAAATATTTGTTTTATGAGAGAAGCACAAGGACATGTATTTCAAGCTAAGAAGCTTCATTTTTAGGGGTAGGGGGTACCATGGGGTTCAATAAAGCTACACTCACCAGAGTTTTTGTGTCAAAAAAAAGTTCATTGCCACAAACAAACATCATTTGCACCATACAAGTGAAAAAGAAAAGAAATGAAATGATATCTAAGCAAAAAATAATGTTTTTTAGTGTTTTGGGAGGGTAAGCGGAAAATGTCAAAAATTGCATGAAAATCCACTGTGGCATAACATTGTAAATGCTTGATAATTCAAGAACAGAAGCAGTCAGGAGATTATTTTTCCACAGAAATACTTATATGTGATAGTACATTGTATATGAATAATTAGATAAGTCTTGCAAAAAATAGAGGTCCCCTTTAGGTTGCACCCCTAAATTGGCCACAGAGGGCAGCACAGAGGTATAATGTCTAATGACCAGCACTGTAGGATTTGGCTTGACCAGAGTGGTGGAATTTGTGGCAGGCTCAAATCTGTTACATATAATTTTAATTCAGATTTTGCCATCACAAAATAGAGTGATTTGAATAATTAATTTTGGGCATAATTTTTTTCCGGGGTGGTCGGAAATTTAAAGCTGATATTGGGTGCGGACAAGTAAAAATCCAACATGATCGCGTTCAGGTGGGGCAAAGTCAAAAGTTTGGTGGTCATCATATATGTTAATGCCTTTTATTTTGTGAGGCAGACTTGAACTTAATTGGTGAGCATAGTCTTCATTAAAGTTAAAGCTCTTACTCTGAGATACGCCAGGATGTGTTATAATGGCCGCCTATGGGAAATTCAATTTAGTGGTGCCACCTAAACAGAAACTGGTGCACAGAGGTGAATTTTTAAATGAGGCCTTCAAGTTACAATTTATGCCACCAAAGATCACCTTGTCACCTGACTTTGTAATTACAGAAATTCTAACATGGCTATCTTTGTATGTTAGGACACCAGAACAAAATAAATTTACGTCTATGATGTACAATGGGCTATAATGACGGCATTTGATGTATTCACTGAAATCCGTGATTTTTCTTTACAATTTCGACCAGACGATAGAATGAGTGACGTTTAATTGGTATGCAGGTACAATTGATTCAGCTGGAAGATGTTGCAATTACATTAAAATGATTTCCAAATAAAAATGTGCTCAACTCTAACTTCTCACCTCGCACCTTTCAAAACAACGGAAATGCAGCCTAAATGGTCAAGTTTGAGGATCAAAACTGAGGGAAGTAGCAAGCTCACCACAACGACCTTTATGTTATTTCATAAAGGCATTGAGTTAGTGAAATAGGGATAACAACAAGTACTTGTCATCAAAGATATTTGTTTTATGAGAGAAGCACAAGGACATGTATTTCAAGCTAAGAAGCTTCATTTTTAGGGGTAGGGGGTACCATGGGGTTCAATAAAGCTACACTCACCAGAGTTTTTGTGTCAAAAAAAAGTTCATTGCCACAAACAAACATCATTTGCACCATACAAGTGAAAAAGAAAAGAAATGAAATGATATCTAAGCAAAAAATAATGTTTTTTAGTGTTTTGGGAGGGTAAGCGGAAAATGTCAAAAATTGCATGAAAATCCACTGTGGCATAACATTGTAAATGCTTGATAATTCAAGAACAGAAGCAGTCAGGAGATTATTTTTCCACAGAAATACTTATATGTGATAGTACATTGTATATGAATAATTAGATAAGTCTTGCAAAAAATAGAGGTCCCCTTTAGGTTGCACCCCTAAATTGGCCACAGAGGGCAGCACAGAGGTATAATGTCTAATGACCAGCACTGTAGGATTTGGCTTGACCAGAGTGGTGGAATTTGTGGCAGGCTCAAATCTGTTACATATAATTTCAATTCAGATTTTGCCATCACAAAATAGAGTGATTTGAATAATTAATTTTGGGCATAATTTTTTTCCGGGGTGGTCGGAAATTTAAAGCTGATATTGGGTGCGGACAAGTGAAAATCCAACATGATCGCGTTCAGGTGGGGCAAAGTCAAAAGTTTGGTGGTCATCATATATGTTAATGCCTTTTATTTTGTGAGGCAGACTTGAACTTAATTGGTGAGCATAGTCTTCATTAAAGTTAAAGCTCTTACTCTGAGATACGCCAGGATGTGTTATAATGGCCGCCTATGGGAAATTCAATTTAGTGGTGCCACCTAAACAGAAACTGGTGCACAGAGGTGAATTTTTAAATGAGGCCTTCAAGTTACAATTTATGCCACCAAAGATCACCTTGTCACCTGACTTTGTAATTACAGAAATTCTAACATGGCTATCTTTGTATGTTAGGACACCAGAACAAAATAAATTTACGTCTATGATGTACAATGGGCTATAATGACGGCATTTGATGTATTCACTGAAATCCGTGATTTTTCTTTACAATTTCGACCAGACGATAGAATGAGTGACGTTTAATTGGTATGCAGGTACAATTGATTCAGCTGGAAGATGTTGCAATTACATTAAAATGATTTCCAAATAAAAATGTGCTCAACTCTAACTTCTCACCTCGCACCTTTCAAAACAACGGAAATGCAGCCTAAATGGTCAAGTTTGAGGATCAAAACTGAGGGAAGTAGCAAGCTCACCACAACGACCTTTATGTTATTTCATAAAGGCATTGAGTTAGTGAAATAGGCATAACAACAAGTACTTGTCATCAAAAATATTTGTTTTATGAGAGAAGCACAAGGACATGTATTTCAAGCTAAGAAGCTTCATTTTTAGGGGTAGGGGGTACCATGGGGTTCAATAAAGCTACACTCACCAGAGTTTTTGTGTCAAAAAAAAGTTCATTGCCACAAACAAACATCATTTGCACCATACAAGTGAAAAAGAAAAGAAATGAAATGATATCTAAGCAAAAAATAATGTTTTTTAGTGTTTTGGGAGGGTAAGCGGAAAATGTCAAAAATTGCATGAAAATCCACTGTGGCATAACATTGTAAATGCTTGATAATTCAAGAACAGAAGCAGTCAGGAGATTATTTTTCCACAGAAATACTTATATGTGATAGTACATTGTATATGAATAATTAGATAAGTCTTGCAAAAAATAGAGGTCCCCTTTAGGTTGCACCCCTAAATTGGCCACAGAGGGCAGCACAGAGGTATAATGTCTAATGACCAGCACTGTAGGATTTGGCTTGACCAGAGTGGTGGAATTTGTGGCAGGCTCAAATCTGTTACATATAATTTTAATTCAGATTTTGCCATCACAAAATAGAGTGATTTGAATAATTAATTTTGGGCATAATTTTTTTCCGGGGTGGTCGGAAATTTAAAGCTGATATTGGGTGCGGACAAGTGAAAATCCAACATGATCGCGTTCAGGTGGGGCAAAGTCAAAAGTTTGGTGGTCATCATATATGTTAATGCCTTTTATTTTGTGAGGCAGACTTGAACTTAATTGGTGAGCATAGTCTTCATTAAAGTTAAAGCTCTTACTCTGAGATACGCCAGGATGTGTTATAATGGCCGCCTATGGGAAATTCAATTTAGTGGTGCCACCTAAACAGAAACTGGTGCACAGAGGTGAATTTTTAAATGAGGCCTTCAAGTTACAATTTATGCCACCAAAGATCACCTTGTCACCTGACTTTGTAATTACAGAAATTCTAACATGGCTATCTTTGTATGTTAGGACACCAGAACAAAATAAATTTACGTCTATGATGTACAATGGGCTATAATGACGGCATTTGATGTATTCACTGAAATCCGTGATTTTTCTTTACAATTTCGACCAGACGATAGAATGAGTGACGTTTAATTGGTATGCAGGTACAATTGATTCAGCTGGAAGATGTTGCAATTACATTAAAATGATTTCCAAATAAAAATGTGCTCAACTCTAACTTCTCACCTCGCACCTTTCAAAACAACGGAAATGCAGCCTAAATGGTCAAGTTTGAGGATCAAAACTGAGGGAAGTAGCAAGCTCACCACAACGACCTTTATGTTATTTCATAAAGGCATTGAGTTAGTGAAATAGGGATAACAACAAGTACTTGTCATCAAAAATATTTGTTTTATGAGAGAAGCACAAGGACATGTATTTCAAGCTAAGAAGCTTCATTTTTAGGGGTAGGGGGTACCATGGGGTTCAATAAAGCTACACTCACCAGAGTTTTTGTGTCAAAAAAAAGTTCATTGCCACAAACAAACATCATTTGCACCATACAAGTGAAAAAGAAAAGAAATGAAATGATATCTAAGCAAAAAATAATGTTTTTTAGTGTTTTGGGAGGGTAAGCGGAAAATGTCAAAAATTGCATGAAAATCCACTGTGGCATAACATTGTAAATGCTTGATAATTCAAGAACAGAAGCAGTCAGGAGATTATTTTTCCACAGAAATACTTATATGTGATAGTACATTGTATATGAATAATTAGATAAGTCTTGCAAAAAATAGAGGTCCCCTTTAGGTTGCACCCCTAAATTGGCCACAGAGGGCAGCACAGAGGTATAATGTCTAATGACCAGCACTGTAGGATTTGGCTTGACCAGAGTGGTGGAATTTGTGGCAGGCTCAAATCTGTTACATATAATTTTAATTCAGATTTTGCCATCACAAAATAGAGTGATTTGAATAATTAATTTTGGGCATAATTTTTTTCCGGGGTGGTCGGAAATTTAAAGCTGATATTGGGTGCGGACAAGTGAAAATCCAACATGATCGCGTTCAGGTGGGGCAAAGTCAAAAGTTTGGTGGTCATCATATATGTTAATGCCTTTTATTTTGTGAGGCAGACTTGAACTTAATTGGTGAGCATAGTCTTCATTAAAGTTAAAGCTCTTACTCTGAGATACGCCAGGATGTGTTATAATGGCCGCCTATGGGAAATTCAATTTAGTGGTGCCACCTAAACAGAAACTGGTGCACAGAGGTGAATTTTTAAATGAGGCCTTCAAGTTACAATTTATGCCACCAAAGATCACCTTGTCACCTGACTTTGTAATTACAGAAATTCTAACATGGCTATCTTTGTATGTTAGGACACCAGAACAAAATAAATTTACGTCTATGATGTACAATGGGCTATAATGACGGCATTTGATGTATTCACTGAAATCCGTGATTTTTCTTTACAATTTCGACCAGACGATAGAATGAGTGACGTTTAATTGGTATGCAGGTACAATTGATTCAGCTGGAAGATGTTGCAATTACATTAAAATGATTTCCAAATAAAAATGTGCTCAACTCTAACTTCTCACCTCGCACCTTTCAAAACAACGGAAATGCAGCCTAAATGGTCAAGTTTGAGGATCAAAACTGAGGGAAGTAGCAAGCTCACCACAACGACCTTTATGTTATTTCATAAAGGCATTGAGTTAGTGAAATAGGGATAACAACAAGTACTTGTCATCAAAGATATTTGTTTTATGAGAGAAGCACAAGGACATGTATTTCAAGCTAAGAAGCTTCATTTTTAGGGGTAGGGGGTACCATGGGGTTCAATAAAGCTACACTCACCAGAGTTTTTGTGTCAAAAAAAAGTTCATTGCCACAAACAAACATCATTTGCACCATACAAGTGAAAAAGAAAAGAAATGAAATGATATCTAAGCAAAAAATAATGTTTTTTAGTGTTTTGGGAGGGTAAGCGGAAAATGTCAAAAATTGCATGAAAATCCACTGTGGCATAACATTGTAAATGCTTGATAATTCAAGAACAGAAGCAGTCAGGAGATTATTTTTCCACAGAAATACTTATATGTGATAGTACATTGTATATGAATAATTAGATAAGTCTTGCAAAAAATAGAGGTCCCCTTTAGGTTGCACCCCTAAATTGGCCACAGAGGGCAGCACAGAGGTATAATGTCTAATGACCAGCACTGTAGGATTTGGCTTGACCAGAGTGGTGGAATTTGTGGCAGGCTCAAATCTGTTACATATAATTTTAATTCAGATTTTGCCATCACAAAATAGAGTGATTTGAATAATTAATTTTGGGCATAATTTTTTTCCGGGGTGGTCGGAAATTTAAAGCTGATATTGGGTGCGGACAAGTGAAAATCCAACATGATCGCGTTCAGGTGGGGCAAAGTCAAAAGTTTGGTGGTCATCATATATGTTAATGCCTTTTATTTTGTGAGGCAGACTTGAACTTAATTGGTGAGCATAGTCTTCATTAAAGTTAAAGCTCTTACTCTGAGATACGCCAGGATGTGTTATAATGGCCGCCTATGGGAAATTCAATTTAGTGGTGCCACCTAAACAGAAACTGGTGCACAGAGGTGAATTTATAAATGAGGCCTTCAAGTTACAATTTATGCCACCAAAGATCACCTTGTCACCTGACTTTGTAATTACAGAAATTCTAACATGGCTATCTTTGTATGTTAGGACACCAGAACAAAATAAATTTACGTCTATGATGTACAATGGGCTATAATGACGGCATTTGATGTATTCACTGAAATCCGTGATTTTTCTTTACAATTTCGACCAGACGATAGAATGAGTGACGTTTAATTGGTATGCAGGTACAATTGATTCAGCTGGAAGATGTTGCAATTACATTAAAATGATTTCCAAATAAAAATGTGCTCAACTCTAACTTCTCACCTCGCACCTTTCAAAACAACGGAAATGCAGCCTAAATGGTCAAGTTTGAGGATCAAAACTGAGGGAAGTAGCAAGCTCACCACAACGACCTTTATGTTATTTCATAAAGGCATTGAGTTAGTGAAATAGGGATAACAACAAGTACTTGTCATCAAAAATATTTGTTTTATGAGAGAAGCACAAGGACATGTATTTCAAGCTAAGAAGCTTCATTTTTAGGGGTAGGGGGTACCATGGGGTTCAATAAAGCTACACTCACCAGAGTTTTTGTGTCAAAAAAAAGTTCATTGCCACAAACAAACATCATTTGCACCATACAAGTGAAAAAGAAAAGAAATGAAATGATATCTAAGCAAAAAATAATGTTTTTTTAGTGTTTTGGGAGGGTAAGCGGAAAATGTCAAAAATTGCATGAAAATCCACTGTGGCATAACATTGTAAATGCTTGATAATTCAAGAACAGAAGCAGTCAGGAGATTATTTTTCCACAGAAATACTTATATGTGATAGTACATTGTATATGAATAATTAGATAAGTCTTGCAAAAAATAGAGGTCCCCTTTAGGTTGCACCCCTAAATTGGCCACAGAGGGCAGCACAGAGGTATAATGTCTAATGACCAGCACTGTAGGATTTGGCTTGACCAGAGTGGTGGAATTTGTGGCAGGCTCAAATCTGTTACATATAATTTTAATTCAGATTTTGCCATCACAAAATAGAGTGATTTGAATAATTAATTTTGGGCATAATTTTTTTCCGGGGTGGTCGGAAATTTAAAGCTGATATTGGGTGCGGACAAGTGAAAATCCAACATGATCGCGTTCAGGTGGGGCAAAGTCAAAAGTTTGGTGGTCATCATATATGTTAATGCCTTTTATTTTGTGAGGCAGACTTGAACTTAATTGGTGAGCATAGTCTTCATTAAAGTTAAAGCTCTTACTCTGAGATACGCCAGGATGTGTTATAATGGCCGCCTATGGGAAATTCAATTTAGTGGTGCCACCTAAACAGAAACTGGTGCACAGAGGTGAATTTATAAATGAGGCCTTCAAGTTACAATTTATGCCACCAAAGATCACCTTGTCACCTGACTTTGTAATTACAGAAATTCTAACATGGCTATCTTTGTATGTTAGGACACCAGAACAAAATAAATTTACGTCTATGATGTACAATGGGCTATAATGACGGCATTTGATGTATTCACTGAAATCCGTGATTTTTCTTTACAATTTCGACCAGACGATAGAATGAGTGACGTTTAATTGGTATGCAGGTACAATTGATTCAGCTGGAAGATGTTGCAATTACATTAAAATGATTTCCAAATAAAAATGTGCTCAACTCTAACTTCTCACCTCGCACCTTTCAAAACAACGGAAATGCAGCCTAAATGGTCAAGTTTGAGGATCAAAACTGAGGGAAGTAGCAAGCTCACCACAACGACCTTTATGTTATTTCATAAAGGCATTGAGTTAGTGAAATAGGGATAACAACAAGTACTTGTCATCAAAAATATTTGTTTTATGAGAGAAGCACAAGGACATGTATTTCAAGCTAAGAAGCTTCATTTTTAGGGGTAGGGGGTACCATGGGGTTCAATAAAGCTACACTCACCAGAGTTTTTGTGTCAAAAAAAAGTTCATTGCCACAAACAAACATCATTTGCACCATACAAGTGAAAAAGAAAAGAAATGAAATGATATCTAAGCAAAAAATAATGTTTTTTAGTGTTTTGGGAGGGTAAGCGGAAAATGTCAAAAATTGCATGAAAATCCACTGTGGCATAACATTGTAAATGCTTGATAATTCAAGAACAGAAGCAGTCAGGAGATTATTTTTCCACAGAAATACTTATATGTGATAGTACATTGTATATGAATAATTAGATAAGTCTTGCAAAAAATAGAGGTCCCCTTTAGGTTGCACCCCTAAATTGGCCACAGAGGGCAGCACAGAGGTATAATGTCTAATGACCAGCACTGTAGGATTTGGCTTGACCAGAGTGGTGGAATTTGTGGCAGGCTCAAATCTGTTACATATAATTTTAATTCAGATTTTGCCATCACAAAATAGAGTGATTTGAATAATTAATTTTGGGCATAATTTTTTTCCGGGGTGGTCGGAAATTTAAAGCTGATATTGGGTGCGGACAAGTGAAAATCCAACATGATCGCGTTCAGGTGGGGCAAAGTCAAAAGTTTGGTGGTCATCATATATGTTAATGCCTTTTATTTTGTGAGGCAGACTTGAACTTAATTGGTGAGCATAGTCTTCATTAAAGTTAAAGCTCTTACTCTGAGATACGCCAGGATGTGTTATAATGGCCGCCTATGGGAAATTCAATTTAGTGGTGCCACCTAAACAGAAACTGGTGCACAGAGGTGAATTTTTAAATGAGGCCTTCAAGTTACAATTTATGCCACCAAAGATCACCTTGTCACCTGACTTTGTAATTACAGAAATTCTAACATGGCTATCTTTGTATGTTAGGACACCAGAACAAAATAAATTTACGTCTATGATGTACAATGGGCTATAATGACGGCATTTGATGTATTCACTGAAATCCGTGATTTTTCTTTACAATTTCGACCAGACGATAGAATGAGTGACGTTTAATTGGTATGCAGGTACAATTGATTCAGCTGGAAGATGTTGCAATTACATTAAAATGATTTCCAAATAAAAATGTGCTCAACTCTAACTTCTCACCTCGCACCTTTCAAAACAACGGAAATGCAGCCTAAATGGTCAAGTTTGAGGATCAAAACTGAGGGAAGTAGCAAGCTCACCACAACGACCTTTATGTTATTTCATAAAGGCATTGAGTTAGTGAAATAGGGATAACAACAAGTACTTGTCATCAAAGATATTTGTTTTATGAGAGAAGCACAAGGACATGTATTTCAAGCTAAGAAGCTTCATTTTTAGGGGTAGGGGGTACCATGGGGTTCAATAAAGCTACACTCACCAGAGTTTTTGTGTCAAAAAAAAGTTCATTGCCACAAACAAACATCATTTGCACCATACAAGTGAAAAAGAAAAGAAATGAAATGATATCTAAGCAAAAAATAATGTTTTTTAGTGTTTTGGGAGGGTAAGCGGAAAATGTCAAAAATTGCATGAAAATCCACTGTGGCATAACATTGTAAATGCTTGATAATTCAAGAACAGAAGCAGTCAGGAGATTATTTTTCCACAGAAATACTTATATGTGATAGTACATTGTATATGAATAATTAGATAAGTCTTGCAAAAAATAGAGGTCCCCTTTAGGTTGCACCCCTAAATTGGCCACAGAGGGCAGCACAGAGGTATAATGTCTAATGACCAGCACTGTAGGATTTGGCTTGACCAGAGTGGTGGAATTTGTGGCAGGCTCAAATCTGTTACATATAATTTTAATTCAGATTTTGCCATCACAAAATAGAGTGATTTGAATAATTAATTTTGGGCATAATTTTTTTCCGGGGTGGTCGGAAATTTAAAGCTGATATTGGGTGCGGACAAGTGAAAATCCAACATGATCGCGTTCAGGTGGGGCAAAGTCAAAAGTTTGGTGGTCATCATATATGTTAATGCCTTTTATTTTGTGAGGCAGACTTGAACTTAATTGGTGAGCATAGTCTTCATTAAAGTTAAAGCTCTTACTCTGAGATACGCCAGGATGTGTTATAATGGCCGCCTATGGGAAATTCAATTTAGTGGTGCCACCTGATGCAGTATAACTGCGCCAGTGTAAACAAAAATAGCCCATCGCATTGACGTTGAAAGTATCCCTATAGGGCATACAGCAAACGTTGAAAGTATGTCTATAGGGCGATGAATTCACAGTTATACATAGAATAGATAGAATCTCACTTGGGTAGGAATGAAAAACGGTGTTTGATTTCACTATAAAGCTGTACTGTTTTGAATATGTTAGCGGCAATGTTCTCTCTCGTGATAGGAAAACGTCATGCTTCGCTCAACCCATGTGACATCCTATATATATATTTGCCTTTATCAAGGTCCTTTCAATTTGACCTGCTATCAATAGATTTCATCTCTTATAAATGTAAAACCAACAAAAGTTATCAAACATTGGCGCTATGACATCAAGGAAATACATATTAGGCATTATCAAAGGGAAAGTTTCTGCAAAATGTTCTAAAAATGTAGTCAATTTTAGATTTATATCTTTATTTGTTCATTTTTTGACAAAATCTTAAAACAAATCTCCAAAGCCACTTAACAATTGAATAGTGATACTTCAAGGGTAGCCTTGGCCTTCTTTCTGGAAAAGATGACCCAACGAGTTTTTTTTTCTATATTTGTACAATGTTTGTGTGTGTGTGTTTTTTTAAACTTCTCTTAAAACGTCACTAAGATTTTTCTGATACTCCATGGAAATGTGGTTTGTGAGAGGGTTAACAAAGCTGTTTACTATGTGATGGTACTCTGAATTCCAGATTTCCAGTGCATTTTTCAATTCGGGTACCAGTCGTTGAATACATACATTCCTGTTGGTTACTATTATACAAACCGGAGCAAGAGTGCCGCCCCCTTTATGTAATTCTTAACACAAAAAATACCACAACCCAATTTCTCTGTGCTCTATCGCCGTACCAGTCTTTGTCTAAGTCTAAACCTATAAATTTATAAACATATTATACGCGCGATTCAAATTCAGAAAGTCCAAGGCTTCAACAGCCCAATGATTTACAAACAGTTCATCAGCGGGAAAGCATCAAGCATGCTTACAGCCTTAAATTCCCGGACATGCCTTTTATATGATGGCGACTGCTTGCCTTTAGCTTGTAAATTGCAAAGCTAGCCAAATTGAACCTCAAGTCAATGGGGATTGCAATGGAAAGTCACATTAGTGATTACTTCTCCGAAACAATCAATCAATCAGAATCACTTCCTACTTGGTAGGGATGTACTTTAGGTGGAACTCCACCAATTTATTCTAATTGTCATGCTCCAGTGATATTTGGAGCTTTTACGAACATTTTGTCAATAGTTTTGACACAATCTTTAAAAAAAAAATCCTTTTCTCCATAGCTGTTACGCCATTTTCTTTAAAACTTCATAGTGACACATATTGGCGACCCGGTAACCTTAGTTCGTTGAACAGGTAGCGCTGTAATTTTCTCTTTTTTTACGAATATGTGTGTGTTTCCGCTATTTTCGACTGCTCCAACAACGTTACTAAGATTGTTCTGAAAACCTGATGGAGATGTAGCTTGTTGGAGGATTAAATAAATTTGTTCCCAAAGTGGTGATACTCTGGATCCCAGATGTTTAACATTTGTTCAATTTGTGTGCCTTTGGTTCATGCATGTATTTCTTTAATTGCTATGTAAGTCAATTCAGATTGCAAGTCTATGCATGTAGGTCGCCTGATCACAGGACTGTCAGAGTCCTCTTGCTTTTAATAAATAATTTATTGGGGCACAATGAGTGTACATAAACAAAACTTAAGTGTGCGTTATAATATCAATATATTTCATACAGTTCTGATTGTCCTGTATCGTTTTCTTAAAATGTATGAGCCATAGCCTATCAATGTTAAAAAAAAGTTAAAATGTTTAGCGTACATATTTCCGTGTTGAAAATATTACATTAAATAATTTTGCCCAAAAAAGAGATGCTGTATTTCCTATGTAAATTTAATTGATATGTTAAAACAAAAATTGCAAAATTCACAGCAATATCCCATAACCTCATTGCAGATTACGCGGCCAATTTCAAATAGAGTAAAAAGAGGCCACACATTAGTATGAAGTTGTGCATCTACATCTCTCAAAAGTACGCAAAACAATGAAAAAAAATAATAATAATAAAAAAAAAAAAAAAAAGGTTTGTTTTACCACAAGACAGTAAATTCTAGTCTTTAGCGAGTAATTCGGACATTTACCGTTTCTGTGGTAGATTCGTGTAAAAAGACTTTTCAGTTTAGTACCAGCATACCTACAGTTACATGGAATATAACATTGCAGACCAACCGCTTTCCTCTGTGCGCTTTGGGCGCAATGCGTGCAGAACTGTTAACTCAGTCTAACATGTGGCACTGAAAGAGTTAGGAATCCAATAACACTCTGAATTGAAACGTCTCAACTTATAAAGGGAATTAATTGTTTGTTTCTACACTTTAACATGAAATGGAATCTTCAATTCTATTGATACAATTTCTTCCATCCGTGTGTTTGCCACAAAACTTTCTGATATTTTCAGCATTGCTATTTATCTTACAGAAAGTGCTTATCAGAAAAGCTGTCATCATATTTATACTGTGTTTGAAAAAGCGGGAGTGCCATGTGTCATTCGCAAGATAAATGACAAACTTATTATCTTGTAATTTTCGTTTCCCTTTGGAAATCTGTTTTTCGCCAACGCTGTCCCGACATAAGGTACAGCATCACTTCTGTAAATCTATAACTGTTGCTGCTTCATGGTAAAAATATCATCAAGAATGTCGCAGTAGCTTGTGTAACTGCAATATTTATTCCGGAGAAAACAACACTTTAAAAATCCTGCGTTTCTGGTGAGTGTTTACATTTATTGACATAACGTGCCTGAAATTCCTCTGTATGTGCATTTTGTATTCTCTTTGTATCATTGGCAATTGCATCTAATTTTCATATGCATTGATAATTTATAGGCATTGCTGCAAGGAAAATTTCACATATAATTGAGGAATTTATTCACTACATTCTTTTATTTGCATAAATTACTGTGATACTGGGCACAAGTCGTAAGTCGCCTACAGAACCTTCCTGACGTTACCATATTTTTTTAAAGATTGTTATTAGATATTAGTCGTCTATAGATCCTGATATGGAAATTGGCTATAAAATTAATATTATCTTTCTTTTCAAGTGCTAGAGATTGTGAAGGAAAACATGAAGTCGCTGTCCCTTATTCTTCTCTTCATGGAGCTTGCTGTGTTTTGGGCAATTGGTATGATTGTATTACATAAAATTTGGATTTTATGGGATTCACCTTGCGTCTTCCATTGAAACTTGGTCAATAGTTTTCTTAGGGACAGTAGCTTTGGATCCAATATCTTGCTTTGCATATTTGAGTCTTGGGAGCAGAAAGGGAGAGTTCGACCTAACACTAAGAACTTCGGTGTCACCAGGAAAGGTATTGCCTTGAGTATCATATTGTGATTGTCCGCATCTTCCAGTCCCATTTGTGTTTTTTGTATTAATGTTGAGGAGAGTCCAGAACATTCAAGCAGAAAAATTTTGGCACCAGTTAATTTCAAGATATAATTTTTTTCACGATATCAGGAAAATGGCGCATGGTTTTAAATATCTTATATGGCCTCTTCTATCGTCTTGTTCCATATGTATACATAAAATTATTGAATGAACGTGTTCTTACAAAGATCCTACAGAAGCCTTCTGATGGATTTTCAATGCGATGTTTGCATGTTTTAGGATTGAAAATGTCTCAAAAACAACCTTAAGGTGGCATAAGCTACATAGATAATTCTGAAACAGGTATACGTTTTGACATCACCACCAGATAAAGCATTCATTTTCACGTTCAGACGCGTCAATTTAATTGTTTGTTTACCTAATGAAACCTGTTTGGTGCTATTTTCAGTTTCAGTAAATTCTGTATAACTAATCAAAACCTCCATGACTGCCCTGCATTCATGGATGACTGAAAAAAGCTATACATTTTAGGAAAATTGTAGATGAATATCACAAATTGTGCTCTCAAATCATTAGTTCAATGCAAACGTTTGATTTTTTTAAACAGACGCAATTGCGTCTGTCAATGAATATTAAAAGAAACAGCAGGGCCATCACTCTGAATTTGAAAATATATAAGGGGATATTAAATCGTCAGAAAAACTTTTCTGAAATTCGCAAATGTTTGGGTGTGGCAGTTTTTACAGCTGAATCAGGAGACCATGATTTGATAAATAAAGAATTGGAGCAAGCGTATTCAGAGGACACCTGTCCACTATGTATGTCTACATTTTATGGCTTCAATATCAATTATAGGTAAGTATAGATATTACTGAGCAAGCTGATATATTTTTAATGAGACGAAGAGTGAATGTACCGGACTCGCATTTTGTGGACAGGACAAAAGCACTAAGTTCCATCAAGTGTCTGAAAGTGCAAAGGTACTGGAAATTAGAGTTTCAGTTTTCGAGATGCTTTCAAAGATGCACATCAAGTTCGTTTTCCTAGCTATTGGTGGTAGCTGCTCCAGCATAATTGTGTGAAACGTCGATTGTGATACAAGTAGTCATTCTTTTATCTAATGTATTTTTTGCAAAAATTACAGGCAGCAATGTATTCAAAGAGGTATATTTGGTTTGGCTTCATGACATGCAGAAACAAAGCATGGCCTAAACTCTATCACAGCACCTTCAGCCACTTTGTCAGAGTAGCTGGTTTTAACACTACTGTTCGAAAATGAATATACATGATCTGCATATTTTGAATATAAGTAAGGTGCTGCATGCATCCCAGCTTTCAAAGAGTGACAACTATAAAAATACCGTTCAAAGAACGCAGTACCCTTAGGCCGCCTTCAATCTCTTTTGCTGTAAGTGAATAGGAATAGTGTCCCATAGTATCAGGTAAAGGGTATGCACAGAAAGCTGTTGGTAGCCTGTAGTGTAAGAGATCACAAACACTTTGCCACTCATCAAATAATTTCACAAATGGAGATCCTGTCATAAATTCAACAAGTACTACTATTGTACACTTGACCTTTGACCTCAAAAACATTAGGTCAGATTTTGAGGTGTAACCTTGACTTTCAATAGCCTTCCAGATCAACCTATGTTGCTTATTTTGTTTTAAGATTTAGATTTCTAGATGCACAATGTCACTCAGTAAACTTGTGACCCGTGTGAGACCTTGAAAATTAGGTCAAGGTCAATTATGCTTGCACACAAAGCAAGCCTTATAGTGGTGTACTATCATATGCAATTTGAAAGCCCTGTCTCAAAAGCTTCTGAAGTTACAGCGGTAAACAAAATTTCAATGAATAGGTCAATGTGACCCAGATACTTGACCTAGTGACCTACTTTTGATTCATGACATATTCTTTGGTTGTGATACATGTGTGTATAAAATTTCATGTAACTGACTCAAAAACTTCTGTACTTATACCAATACCACCATTGTGTACTTGATCTTTGACCTCAAAACGTAGGTCAAATATAGAGCTATGACCTCGATTTTCAATAGGCTTCTAGATCGCTCTATGAAGCTTTTTGTGTGCAAGATTTAGATTGCTAGATGCAGGCTTTCAATAGTTAGAGCGGTGACGTTGCTTGGCACATATGACCACTATGGGACCTTGAGAATTACGTTAAGGTCAACTATGCTTGCAAACAAAGTAGGCCATAAGGGAGTGTAATATCATGTGCAATTTGAATGTCCTGTCTTAAAAATTTGTGAAGTTATGGTGGGTAAAACCACGAGATGGACAGACAGACAGACAGAGGGAAAGACGGATGGGCGGCGCCGGGTAAGACAATACGCATCGGCCTCATAAGACCGAAGGGTAAAAATGAAATATAAAAGTACATTTTGGTCATATTTTTCACACTCAGCTTTGAACGATCTGTCTGAGCAAGTTTCCAATTCCTAAAAATTGTTTTCAAAAACATCATCTTAGCAGACCTGAAAATACAACCATGCAACATTATTTATTATTCCTTTGAGAACTAGAGCCACTCGTCATCGCCGTCGCTTTCTCTCCAGCTCACATTTCAATCGACTATAGGATTGCCACAGGTAAGTTTGTGGATATTTAAGTAATAATACACCACATTGCATTGGTTACGATAGAATATGTTCAAAAGCAACAGTCCATAGATACAACTATATTTCACATATTAAGATGAAAAGTTGTTTTTTTTCATTTAAGGTTTTCGTCGAGTCAGCTTTCTTTGTTTAAACAACAACAGTCAGATCACTGATTTCCGATGTGAGATGTTAAATATTGACCGTTTTGTTCCTTTTTAATTTCATCATGTTTGCATTTACATATGTCTGAACCGCTGCGGTGCAGAATTATTGTTTTGATCACTTCTTTGTTGCATGCCTTTTAGCGGGATGCTGTATGAACATTAACATCTTACTGCCAACTGCGCTAAGGATTATCAATGGTTAAATTACAGTTAGCTACTGACACCCCCCCCCCCCCATCGATTATGCTAACATATTCCGACTGATTAATTTTCAGGAGGCACAGCTGTATAGCACGTGAAAATTGTGCAAATTCAATCCATGATGTTGCTGGATTAAAATAGAGAGACGCTGACGACTTCTACAGTCATTTTGAATAAATGCAACATCTTCGTTGACTTCTTGGAAACAAACCATGGACTTGTGTTTCTATACATACTTCGTGAATTCGTCTGTATTTCTGTTAGGAGTATAGTCTTTTACTCTGCACTTGCGTCTGTATTACTTTAAAAGTGACCATGATACAGACATCAGTGATCGGTGGACCCTATTTACTTGCTGATATCTGAAAAAATTTCATTTGTATTTCATTTGTGTTAGTTGGTCCCTGCTACATAAAATGGCTCACATATTTAGCAACAGGTATAAACTAGTGATATTCTGGCATTATCGTGCACAATTTTAATGGCAACGTCACCATAACCATCATGGACGTGTCATTGAAGCAACAGGCTGAAAGGATCAACTAGCATGTAACTGTCTCGGGAAAGATGAGCTTAAACTTTACCTTTAATTGCACATTATTGTCCTCTAACGATGCCACCATTTTGCCACATGATTTATCTGAGTGATCTAATTACTTTGGCTGTTGCCAGTAAATTCTGAAGCTAAACGTGGGCCTGCGTTTTGCTCTGCACCATAGTTTTGCCTCCCGCTTGGGTAATAAGGTCCACTTTTGGTTCGCCTGGTGACCGGACTCAATAGGAAATTATAAAACATGTCACTGTGCAAATAATGTTGCTTTATTATTATTATTATTATTATTATTATTATTATTATTATTATTATTATTATTATTACTATTATTATTGTGGTCTGTTGAGTGATAATCATTTTAGCTGGGTCGGGATCTAGTAATTACTATTTTAGATATAGCTTTAAAGTGACCCTTTGAAGTTTTGGTCGCAGAGTCAAAATCGTGCAGCCAGGAACCGACAGCGAAGCTCAAGGTTCCTGGTCTGCCTAAACGATTTCGATTCTGCAACCAAAACTGAAAAGGGCCACTTTAAAGCTGATATTAAAATGTTGCTGCACAAAAGTCCTTTCATATTCTCAAAAAAAAAAAAAAAATCACAAAACCACTGATATTTCCACAAAATCCTCGCAGTGTCGTCCATGTTTCGCCGCTCATTCAGTTGTTCTGAAAACTGGACAAACCCCCACATATGTTTTGCAGAGCCATCTTGTGGTTATGAACGCAAATTAAGTGGTAGGTCTAAATATCGTTGATTTAAACAAAATTTATAACTGATTTTTATGTGTCCTTTGTTTAATCATCGCTAAATACCATATATTAAAAGAGTATAATTTTCCGGGAAATAAATGTCAATGAAAACAAAAAATACAAATCAATTGCAAAATATTCTGCATCAACAGTAGTGATTAGGGAGGTGTGTGTGTGTGTGTGTGTGTGTGTGTGTGTGTGTGTGTGTGTGTGTGTGTGTGACAACTAGATCTTCAGCACTTTTTAACACCATTTGAGTCATATCAACTTAACACTGGTAAAAATTGGTCAGGCGACCTGAATCCTGCAATGTCATGGTCACTCTCTCTCATTTATCCTCAATCATTTTATAATGAAGGTTCCAAATATGCTTGACGGTAACATTTGCAGCAGCTTTACCAAGTCACATGCATAACAATTGGAAGCATTTGCTTTGCCATGGATTGGCTAAAATTTTTTCCTGAGTACAACTGATATTGCATTTGGAAAAGAATATAAAAGTAACTTACGTTCTTTATGTATGAATGTTTGTTGTATTTGTTGAAAACATGTTTGGAGTCAGTATAGGTTGCCAGGATGCATAGTTCATGGTGGCTATAGGAGAAGACAATGTGAACCTGCATAATCAATGTTAAAGGTAATATCTTGGCTGTTCCTGTCATCCCATAACCCATATTGTTGTATGGAGAAGAGAAAAGAAAAAAAAAACAAAAACGTATGTTGTCAGTTAAAGTTGAATTTGAATCTAATTTTGAATAAATAGTATCCATTGTAATATTTGACTATAATGTCACGTACATTTTGTATATTACTCACACTGATGATACATCTCGGTTATTCATGTGTTTGTGTTCTGGTATCTGATTCGCATTTATGCTTTGTCCACTATCAGTATAAGTACCAATGTATTCTAGCTAAGGCATTTAGTACAGAAAAGATATCATACGTAACCTCGGCTAGACTAGAAAGACAAAATCAGATCGATGAAGCAGGTAGTTTTATTACTATAAACCCAGGGAGTAATGCCCATGCATGCGTGTGCTCAACAATCTTGCCTCATTTTATATTAGTGTAAACATGCGTTACGCAGACGCGTCTCTTGGATACTGCAATAATTAAAAATTACGGACAAAAAGGAGCAAATAGCACATTTCTTTCTCAAATGCCATGTGATATTGACAACTGAATTCTTCTCATTTAGTGTAAGTTGGAAAATTGTTTATCCCAAACGGTTCGACATGTTTCAAATCAGTTGACCAATTTCTAAGTTATAGGCTTGGGGTCCGCTGTTTCATGTTCACGGGCATGTGTACAGAGTTTAGGCCATAGAAATGAGCCAGAATACAGGAAGTTTATTGACTTATAAAATTCGATGTCATAACCGGGTATATTTAGAGACCTATGGGGTCACTTTGAAACAGTCGATTAGAAGCACCACCTTTCACACCTTGTAGGGATAGGTAAAATATTGTGACGTTGCTTTGCAACAAGTATCGGTTTGACTGTGCACAAAGAAGATCGTAAGAAAAGAGGTAGATATAAGACTCCTATAAAAACCCAAGTTTCTAATTTCTCACACTTGGTATTTTGTAACATTTGGGTTTTTTAATGATATCACTTATCATATAAATTATTTTAGGGCACGCTCAGGGGAAAGCTTTCATTTTAATTACACTTTATTGGATTAACACGAACACGTCTAACCTAATTGAAGAACAAGATTTTTTGCTTTGAAACACATACACAGGCCAATATTTAGACAAGCGACGTCTTTATAGCAGGCGTACAAGGAATCTTACTTGGGAGAAAGTGGTACTTTTCACGTAACCGCAGGTCAAGAGTGATCTTTTCCATCAACGACAATTCGATTGAGAGAAAAAATAGTTACTCGCTCTCCAATCATGTAGAATTGTGTTTATTGCATGTTCAGTAGAGTATTCCATGATTCGTGTCCTCAGGCGGCAGCGATGCCGCCATTTTGAAAAGGAAGACATACTTAAAGAAGATCTGCGTCAATGTCTTCATGCGCCATCATGGTGTTCAAGTATAAATAACTCTTTGGTGGTTGTATATACACACTTGAAATGTTTGCGATTAAGCTTGACGTTTAAAGTAAAACAAAATTAGAGTTAATTTGGTATTTATAATATAATCACATTGATTAAAATCAGTAAATGGACATCAGCACTGTTTGCAGCAGCCACTCTACCGGATATACGTGTGTTTAACAAACACACAGACAACCATGGAAAAGGATAGTTTGGAAGGGGGGGGGCATATCGTTAGACAATAGATAATCAGGATCACATGTGACCTCACATCGTTACTATTTGTGGTTTTTACCATAGAAATTGTATGGCAATTCTCTACCAAGTACAGGAAAATTGTATTTGAGTCATGAAGTCACATTCTGTTGATAGTTCTCCACAAAGGGCATCTGAGGCATCATGTGGTGTTATGATCTTTTTATAAAGAGAGACACAACAAAAATGGATGGAGCTTGACGTTTGGGCTACAAGTAAACCCAAATGCTTCCTCATAATGTTGAAGAATGCTGCGTGTATATGAAACTCACAAGTTGTCAATGAAATAAACTGTACATTTGTCACAAAAAGGAGCTTTTGATTTACAAGATATTATGTCTAAATGATAGGGTTTGTGAACATTTGATGTTTTGCTGGTGCATAGCGATAGGTGGTGCTGTTAGTCGGGGCAGGGCATACGGAATCTGCTTGTGGTCATCACTGTAATAATTTTAGTGATCATATGGCTGAAATTAAGGAAAATGAAGGAAGGCATATATGCGAGTCCTGAGTGCGATAGTCTCAAACTAGTTGGTTCACCATCCGGGAACGTATCACTGGTAGACCTTACGTCACATCCTGCAACTTCAGGAGAACATTCTCCATGGCGAAGAAAGATTTTTATCATTGTATCAAAAATACAATACATAGAGTGTTCACACTATAATTGATGCTGAATACTTTTTCGAGCCACTGCATCAATTTCATGCTGTATATATTTTTTAACTTGCTTCAATTTCGTTTGTACTGGTAAAATAGCCTTGCTGTGTCCTGGGTGTTTTTGTACATATACTCTTTATTAGGCAATCCAGGATTAACAAATATGTTTAAACCGAACTAAAGAAGTCCTACCAGTGATACTGTCCAAGACCGGGTGATAAACATTTTATTTTTTTAGGCATTTACCCGCTCATTCAACCAGTTGAGGAACGTGTCGACCTGACAGCAATAGCAAACAGCCCAATTGAGTAACAAGCCAACTGACAGTCGAAGAATTTTTTTAGTTTTTAGTTCAATATACACGGAGACTGCAAGTTCTTCACATAAATGTTTACGTAATTTAAAGGATCATACTATGCTGAAAACCATTTAAACTTTAATCTAGATCTCTATCTTTGTATGTGCATGTCTGCAAGGTGTGCCTGTTGGCCAACTGTTCTTTGATAAAATATGTATGAATACATACGGGGGGGGGGGGGGTAGAACTGGGTGCAACCTAACATTAAACCTGCTTTGACAAAATAGCTATCGACGTTTGATTAACTTAATGTTCTCTATAAGCTAAACAGAAGTTTTAGCGTCTAGAGACACAATGTAAATTGGGAGACTTTCAAAACAAATTTGTCAATATCATAATTCTAGCTTATTAGTGTTCACCCCCAAATTCATTTATTTAATCCGTTATCAACTATTAGATTTGCTTATACTTAATCCATTCGCCTATTCACGTGTATGCTCTGTTAATTTGTGTGTATGATTTCTTTAATGAGTGTCGCCACAAGGAGACCATAAATATATTTGTACGGGTAAGTCATTTTTGACTTCTCAAAATTATGCAGAAGGTATTGAGTGGTCATAAGCCTCTCAGTTCTGTTGCCGGGAATGAATGTAAAGGTAATGTCATAAACAAGACCATAATGTTTCGCAAGGCATATCAAACCGGTAAATGTACTCAAAGTTCTCCGCATGATATTACCTTAAATGGGAAGAAATTTACAAGTAGTCACATTTGTGCTGCCTGCTGGATTGCGGACAAAGAGGAGCATGAGCATCCTTAAGGTTCACTTGATTGCAAGGATGCAGGGAAATCTGGTAAAGACTCCAAGGATTCAATTTCAAAAGATTGACTTAATTGGGACTCTGCATTTCAACATGTTCAAGGTTTTAATTTTCCAAATGCTGTAACGTCTGCATTCAGTTTTACTTTTTCCGAAGAGTATAAACTCCATGATCAATTAGTTGATACATCTGATTGTCGGTGTATTTTGGATGCCTGTTCTAAACTATTTGTAGATTTGTATCAAGAATTGTCAAATGCAGAAGTTAGTAACTCAAATGCAGAAGTTAGTAACTTATGCAAGGAACAACATTGTTGGTACAGGGGAAATTAATACTCTGTGAGTAAAGTAGCTCATGCTCTTGTCCCTGACAATCGGCTCTTTTCCTCTCGTCAAAACTTCAAAATAAAATTTCTTCTAGATATTTACACCAAAAAGTGTTTGTTTCTTGTCTGCATTATTTTCATGGTTGCATACTTAGAGTTCCATCCAATTTGAACATTAATGTGTGGAAATGTTTACTGTTTGAATCTGATTATTCTGACAAGCAGGTGTGCGATCTTATAGAGTTTGGTTTTCCTGTTTCGTACAACAGGAGAACTTTACCAACTGCCACAGCGAACAATTACAACAATGCTAATTTTTTTCTTGGACAGTGAGCATCAGTTTATATTTATTGAGATTATTTTGCGGCCACTTTAGGGCCTTTTGATGTTAATCCTTTGCCTTCACTTTTACATATTTCCCCACTCAATACTGTTCTAAGAAAGATAGTTCCACTCAGAGGGTTATTTTAGATTTATATTGACCCTTGGCTAACTGATGACAGCATTGATAAGGAACTTTATTTTGGAGACCCTGGCAAAGTCAAATACCCCTCCATTTTTATGATTTTACAGCTTTGATAGTTAGTCTTAGCCCCTCATGTATTTTATTTAGACAGATTTGTCCAGTGCATATAGACAGACTCCTATCTGTTCGGGAGATATGCAATTTTGGGGTACTTCTGGAGGGGTAAGATTTTCATCAACAGAGTTCCCCCTCTTGGGTTGCGTTCGGCCGCCTTTATTTGTCAGCGCGCGTCATCAATGCTGTTACCTTCTTATTCAGATTCAAAGGTTTTCACATATTAAATTATTTGGATGACTCTGGTGGTGCTGATGAAGTGGGCATATTTTATTTCAAGTGATCACAGAGTAATGCCTACCTTGTATGGTGTCGATATCCTTGCCTCAATAAATATATGGGCAGATGTACATTAAGCAGATAACTTTTTGTAGAACTGCACGAAGTGATGGTAGAGGAGGAAGGCTAGCAAATACTGAAATTCGTTTTCAAACAGCCTCGTGACATTGACCTTTTAAGTCCTCTTATTTTAATGTTAATTAGTAAACTTATTGATCCCAAACAGTTCGACATCAGGTAACGCACTCCATCCATTTCTAAATTATTCGCTAGATGTTAGTTGTCCTATGATCAAAGACCTGTATAGAGGGGACAGTGTGTAGAAATGAGATGTAAAAGGGAAGATATTTATCAGTAAAACGTATCTCCATAATTATATTTATTAGACATGCATGAGGTCTCCTTGTAGCCAATTGCAAGTACAATCTATTACACATTTTAGGGACAGAATATGATGAATATAATTTTTAAGTCGTTTTGCAATAACTATCGATTCGACACTGCACAAGTAGATTGGAAAAAATATTGAGACACACGTGGCTGGCGTTAGTTATATCTACCCAACTTGCTTATTTCTTACATTTGTTGTCGCATATTTCGGAATGAAATTAGGTGCTACTTTGTTCCTGATTTATAAAGGCCTAAAAACAAACATACCAGTGCTAACTGGTAACTTCGTCATCAGCTTCCCAAAGGCGTGCTCTGGAACACATACCATTTCTATTTTCTTGGAAGAAATAAAGGAATAAGTACTGGGGTAAAAGGTACGAGGAATTTGAATCAAGAGCCACTTTAAAAATCAGATAAACACAATGTTTTTTGTGATTAACAGTGACAGACGTAAAGTGCAATACAAAAATATGTGTGTCTTAGGCCCTATTAACGTCCATTGAACTTGACAAAATTGTAGACAAGTTTACTTAATTTGACTGTAAAACTGACAAAAATGCTCAAAAATTTATTTGCTGGTGTTTGAGATATGTGTATTGGCTTTGTTCATTCGATATTCTGTATATTTATTACATGTTTTGTCAGTTCAAACCAAAACCCAGATTCCATCCTATTTACATGACCGAAACACCATCGTTACAACTTAATTGGGACGCGCCAGCAGCAATACGTCAGTCAATTCATGCGTGCATGAATTTAACAGTGCGTGGTGATGTCTGATTGTAGGTCACTTGTGATGCAGTATGACTACGCCAGTGTAAACAAAAATAGCCCATCGCATTGACGTTAAAAGTATCCCTATAGGGCATACAGCAAACGTTGAAAGTAGGTCTATATGGCGATGAATTCCCAGTTATACAGAGAATAAATAGAATCTCACTCGGGTAGGAATGAAAAACTGTTTGATGTCTCTATTAAGCTGTACTGTCTTGAATATGTTAGCGGCAATGTTCTCTCTCGTGATAGGAAAACGTCATGCTTCGCTCAACCCATGTGACATGCTATATATATATTTGGCTTTATTAAGGTCCTTTCAATTTGACACTTTATCAATAGATTTTATCTCTTATAAATGTAAAATCAACATACCTTATCACACATTGACGCTATGACATCTAGGAAATACATATTAGGCATTATTAAAGGGAAAGTTTCTGCAAAATGTTCTAAAAATGTAGTCAATTTTAGATTTATATCTTTATTTGTTCATTTTTTGACAAAATCTTAAAAAAAATCTCCAAAGCCACTTAAAAATTGCATAGTGATACGTCAAGGGTAGCCCAGGCTTTCTTGATGGAAAAGATGTCCCAACGATTTTTTTCTATTTTTAGTACAATGTTTGTGTGTGTGTGTGTGTGTGTGTGTGTGTGTGTGTTTTAAACTTCTCTTAAAACGTCACTAAGATTTTTCTGATACTCCATGGAGATGTGGTTTGTGGGAGCGTTAACAAAGCTGTTTACTATGTAATGGTACTCTGAATTCCAGATTTCCAGTGCATTTTTTCAATTCGGTTACCAGTCGTTGAATACATACATTCCTGTTGGTTACTATTATACAAACCGGGGCAAGAGTGTCGCACCTTTTATGTAATTCTTAACACAAAAAGTACCACAACCAAATTTCTCTGTGCTCCATTGCCGTACCAGTCTTTGTCTAAGTCTAAACCCATAAATTAATAAACATATTTTACGCGCTATTCAAAATTCAGAAAGTCCAAGGTTTCAACAGCCCAATGATTTACAAACAGTTCATCAGCGGGAGAGCATTAAGCACGCTTACAGACTTAAATTCCCGGACATGCCTTTTATATGATGGCGACTGCTTGCCTTTAGCTTGTAAATTGCAAAGCTAACCAAATCGAACCTCAAGTCAATGGGGATTGCAATGGAAAGTCACATTTGTGATTTCTTCGCCAAAACAATCAATCAATCTGAATCACTTCTTACTTGGTAGGGATGTACTTTAGGTGGAACTCCACCAATTTATTCAAATTGTCATGCTCCAGTGATATTTGGAGCTTTTGCGAATATTTTGTCAATTGTTTTGACACAATCTTTAGAAAAATCCTTTTCTCCATAGCTGTTACGCCATTTTCTTTAAAACTTCATAGTGACACATATTGGCGACCCGGTAACCTTAGTTCGTTGAACAGGTAGCGCTGTGATTTTTCTCTTATTTTACGAATATGTGTGTTTCCGCTATTTTCGACTGCTCCAACAACGTTACTTAGATTGTTCTGAAACTTGAAGGAGATGTAGTTTGTTGGAGGGTTAAATACATTTGTTCACCAAGTGGTAATACTCTGGATCCCCGATGTTTAACATTTGTTCAATTTGTGTACCTGTTGGTTCATGCATGTATTTCTTTGATTGCTATGTAAGTCAATTCAAATTGCAATCTATGCATGTAGATCGCCTGATCACAGGACTGCCAGAGTCCTCTTGCTTTTAATAAATAATTTATTGGGACACAATGAGGGTAAATAAACACAACTTGAGTGTGCGTAATAATATCAATATATTTCATGCAGTTCTGATTTTCCTCTACCGTTTTCATACAATGCATGAGCCAAAGCCTATCAATGCTAAGAAAAAGTTAAAACGTTTAGCGTACATATTTCCGTGTTGATAACATAACATTTAATTATTTTGCCCGAAAAAGGGGTGTATTTCCTGTATAAATTTAATTGATATATGAAAACAATAATTGCAAAATTCACGGTAATATCCTATAACCTCATTGCAGAATTGTTCAGCGAATTTCCAATAGAGTAAAAAGAAGACACAAGTTTGTATGAAGTTTTGCATGTACATGTCTCAAAAGGACGCAAAACAATCAAAAAAAAAAAAAAAAAAAAAGGTTTGTTATACCACAACAATTCGGCTCTTTAGCGAGTAAGTCTGACATTTACCGTTTCTGTGGTAGATTTGTGTGAAAAGACTTTTCAGTTTAGTACCAGCATACCTACAGTGACATGGAATATAACATCGCCGGCCAACCGCTTTCCTCGGCGCGCTTTGGGCGCAATGCATGGGGAGCTGTTAACTAAGTCTCAAATGTGGCACTGAAAGAGTTAAGAATCCAATACCTCTCTGAATTGAAACGTGTCAACTTATAAAGGGAACTAATCGTTTGTTTCGACACTTTAACATGAAACAAAATCTTCATCTCTATTCATACAATTTCTACCATCTGTGTGTTTGCCACAGAACTTTCTGATATATTGCCCATTGCTATTTATTTTACAGAATATGCTTATCAGAAAAGCTGTTATCATATTTATACTGTGTTTGAAAAAGCGGGAGTGCCATGTGTCATTGGCAAGATAAATGACAAAATTATCTTGTAATTTTCGTTTCCCTTTGGAAATCTGTTTTTCGCCAACGCTGTCACGAGATAAGGTACAGCATCACGTCTGTTAATCTATAACTGTTGTTGTTTCATGGTAAAAATATCATCAAGATTGTTGCAGCAGCTTGTGTAAGTGCAATATTTATTCCGGAGAATGCAAGAATTTAAAAGTCCTGCGTTTCTGGTGAGAGTTTACATTTATTGACATAACGTGCCTGAAATTCCTCTGTATGTGCATTTTGTATTCTCTTTGTATCATTGGAAACCCAATTTTCACATGCATTGATAATGTACAGGCATTGCTGCAAGGAAAATTTCACATATAATTGAGGAATTTATTCACTGCATTCTTTTATTTGCATAAATTACTGTGATACTGGGCACAAGTCGTAAGTCGTAAACAGAACCTTCATGACGTTGCCATATTTCTTAAGATTGCCATATATATTAATCGTCTATAGATCCTGACATGGAAACTGGCTATAAAATTAATATTTTCTTTGTTTTTTCAGTTGCTACAGATTGTGAAGGAAAAGATGAAGTTGCTGTCCCTTATTCTTCTCTTCATGGAGCTTGCTGTGTTTTGGGCAGTTGGTAGGATTGTATTACATAGAATTTGGATTTTATGGGATTCACCTTGCTTCTTCTACGGGAACTTGGTCAATAGTTTTCTTGGGGACCGTAGGTTTGGATCCAACATCTTGCTGTACATATTTCAGTCTTGGGCGCAGAATGGGAGGGTTCGGCCTAATACTAAGAACTTCGGTGTCATCAGGAAAGGTGTTGCCTTGAGCATCATATTGTGATTGTCCGCATCTTCCAGTCCCGTTTGTGTTTTTGTATTAAAGTTGAGGAGAGTCTATGACATTCAAACAGACAAATTTTAGCACCAGTTGATTTCAACAGATAGTTTTTTTCCACGACAGCAAGAAAACGGCGCACGTATTTCAAATATCTTATATGGTCTCTTCCATGTTCTATTTCCATATGTATACATGGAATTATTGAATGAATGTGTTATTAAAAAGATCCTACAGAAGCCATCTGATGGATTTTCAATGAGATGTTTGCACGTTTTAGGATTGAAAATGTCTCAAATACAACCTTAAGCACTTATAAACCTGGCATAAGCTGAACTGTGAATTCGTCCAGTCTAAGAAAAATAGATAATACTGAAACTGGTATACGTTTTAATATCAACACCAGATTAAGCTTCCATTTTCACGTTCTAGCGCGTCAATAAAATTTTTGTTTACCTAATAAAACCTGTTTGGTGCTATTTTCAGTTAAGTAAATTCTGTATAACTAATTCAAACCTCCAGGACATCCCCGCATTCATGGATGACTGAAAAAGCTGTACATTTTAGTAAAATTATAGATGAATATCACAAATGGTGCTCTCAAATCATTAGTTCAATGCAAACGTTTGATTTTTTTAACAGACGCAAGTCCGTCGATGAATATTAAAAGGAACATCAGGGCCATCGCTCTGAATTTGAAAATAAATAAGGGGATATTAAATCGTCAGAAAAACTTTTCTAAAATTCGCAAATGTTTGGGTGTGGCAGTTTTTACAGCTGAATCAGAAGACCATGATTTGATAAATAAAGAATTGGAGCAAGCGTATTCAGAGGACCCCTGTCCAAAATGTATGTCTACAGATCATGGCTTCAATATCAATTATCGGTAAGTATAGATATTACTGAGCAGGCTGATGTATTTGTAATAAGACGAACTGCTTAAAATCAATGTACCCTACTCATATTGTGTTAATATGACAAAAGCACTAAGTTGTATCAAGTGTCTGAAAGTGCAAAGGTACTGAAAATTAACTTATAAAATTTTGAGATACTTTCAAAGATGCACATCAAGTTCTTTTTCCTACCTATTGGTGGTAGTTTCTCCAGCATAATTGTGTGAAACGTGGATTGTGATACAACTGGTCATTCTTATACATAAAATATTGGTTGCAAAAATTACCGGCACCAATGTGTTCAAAGAGGTGTATTTAGTTTGACTTCATGACATGCAGAAACAAAGCATGGCCTAAACTCTGTCACAGCACCTTCAGCTACTTTGTCACAGTAGCTGGTTTTAACACCACTGTTCGGAAATGAATATACGTGATCTGCACATGTTGAATATTAGTAAGGTGCTGCATACATCCCAGCTTTCAAAGAGTGATAACTGTAAAAAATAAAATATAAAAGTACATTTTGGTCATATTTTTTCCACTCAGCTTTGTACAATCTGTCTGAGCACGTTTCCAATTCTTAAAAATTGTTTTCATAAACATCATCTTAGCAGACCTGAAAATACAATCATGCAGCATTATTTTTTATTCCTTTGAGTCGTAAATCCAGTCGTCCTCGTCGTCGCCGTATCGCCAGCTCATATTTCAATTGACTATAGGATTGCCACAGGTAAGTTTGCGGATATTTAAGAAATAAAACACCACATTGCATGGGTTACGATAGAATGTGTACAAAAGTAACAGACCATAAATACAACTATATTTCACATAATAAGATGAAACGTCTTTTATTTAAGGTTTTCGTCGAGTCAGCTTTCTTTTGTTTAAACAACAACAGTTAGATCACCGATTTGTGATCTGAGATGTTAAATATTGACCGTTTTGTTCCTTTTTAATTTCATCATGTATACATTTCTGAACCGATACAGTACATTATTGTTTTGATCACTTCTTTGTTGCATGCCTTTTAGCGGGATACTGTATGAACATTACCATCTTACTGCCAACTGCGCTATGGATTATCAATGGTTAAATTACAGTTAGCTACAAACCCCCTCCCGCCCCATCGATCATGCTAACATATTCCAACTGATTAATTTTCAGGAGGCACAGCTGTATTACACGTGAAAATTGTGCAAATTCAATCCATGATGTTGCTGGATTAAAATAGAGAGACGCTGACGACTTCTACAGTCATTTTGAATAAATGCAACATCTTCGTTGACTTTTTGGAAACAAACCATGGACTTGTGTTTCTATACATACTTCGTAAATTCGCCTGTATTTCTGTTAGGAGTATAGTCTTTTACTCTGCACTTGCGTCTGTATTACTTTAAAAGTGACCATGACACTGACATCAGTGTTAGGGGGACCCTTATTGCTTGCTGATTTCTGATTTAATTTTCATTTGTGTCATTTGGCACCTTCCATACGAAAGTTGCTCACATTCAGCAACAGGTATAAATTACTTGTATTCTAGCATTTCCTGGTACAAATGTCCAATGGCAATGTCACCATAACCATCATGGACGTGTCGTTGAAGCAACAGGCTGCAAGAATCATCTAGCATGTAACTGTCTCGGGATACATGAGCTTAAACTTGACCTTTGATTGCACGCTATTGTTTTCGTAATCCAAGGATGACACCATTTCCCTCACATAATTTATCTGAGTGATCTCATTACTTTTGCTGTTGCCAATAAATGTTAAAGCTAAACAGGTCTCCGCTTTGCTCCTCACCATAGCTTTGGCCCAAAGCTTGGGTAATATGGCCTACTTCTGGTATGTATGGTGGCACAAAAGTGCCAACTAAAATGTTTTTCTGTCTCCATAAAAATGCGAAAGCGAAAACAAGAAAATAGGAAAACAGAACAGCGAAAACAAGAAAACACGAACGCGAAAACACTAAAATAAAAAACACGAAGGCGAAAATGCGAAAACACAACCGCAAAAAAAGGACAGAAATTATGTCGTGTTTTCGCACTCGCATTTTCGTGTTTTCGTAGCAGCGTTTTCTCGTTTTCTTGTTTTGCTGTTTTTTTCCTTGGTCGAAAACAAGAAAACACGACAGCGAAAACACTAAAGTAAAAAACACGAAGACGCAAATGCGAAAATACAACCGCGAAAATACGACAGAAATAATGTCGTGTTTTCGCACTCGCATTTTAGTGTTTTCGTATTAGCGTTTTCTTGTTTTCTTATTTTTGCAATATCATGATTTCGCTTGTTTCACTTCCGTTTAACACCTTCCCGTATGCTAGCTAACGGAATTAATTTACTGAATATTTGAACTTTTTTTGGTTTATACTTGTATTTTACAAATGAATTCAAAGGAAATGTGTGGACGCAGCATGAAATAACCCCGCTTGATTGGTGCCCCTGTTGTAACGGGGTAGTTTTCCAAATTCATTGTTCTTGTTGTTATTTTAACATCTCGTTGTTGTTGTTGTTGTTATTATTATCATTATTATTATTATTATTATTATTATTATTATTATTATTATTATTATTATTATTATTATTATTATTATTATTATTATTATTATTATTATTATTATTATTATTATTATTATTATATCTTGCACTGCTTAGCGGACGGTCATGATACCAAGATCGAGCGAACAGGTAAAACTGGTATTCGAAAGAACATTTTAATACATGTTGCATTAATGATAATATTTACGGTAAATGTTAGACTTTGATCCTTGAACTAAACTCTGTACACAAGCCAACAAGCATATAAGTAAACAAACAAATAAACTTAAAGCCAGTCATGTCTGAGGAAATTGATGCTGATTCATGGAAATCCTGGTGACAAAATTATCAGCGCCAAGGACCAAGAGGACAAGTCCTTCACAGGTAGTGTTCGTGTGGAAAAATAATCGTTCGGTGAAAAAACGGGTCTTTAATACTGTGTTTTGACATAAAAGTTATAATATCCCCCCCCCCAACATGTCATGTCATACGAAAAAACAAAAACAAAAAAACAAAAAACAAAACAAAAAAAAAAAAAACAAAAACAAAAACAACAAAAAAAAAAAAAAAAAAAAAAAAAAAAAACCAACAAAAAAACCAAAAACAAAAACAAAAACCAAAACAACAACAAAAAACAAAAAACCAAAAAAAAAAACCCCAAAAAAAAAAAAAAAAAACCCCCCTTAAGGCATTCACTATTTGTTGCTGGAACAAGGTATGCATGATGCACCGAAACGTGTCCACATATTTCACTGGCATAAGTCCCAGAACTCCGGTTCGGTGGTTGATCACTAAAAAAGATTGCTATATAATAGTTTTCAATGTAATACATAATTGAGCTCTTTATGGCAGATTTTTTTATTTTATACACGATAAAGTCCACCAAGCATGTTTTAGGCTACGTTTCTGCATGTGATTGAAGTGCATGCTCTTATATGCATCTATCATCGGGCAAAATATTAAATCAATTATTGGTATCATATCAACGAAGTTTGTAAAGCATTCACGATTTATATATGTTTAAGGTGGAAGGTCTGAAGCCGCACCTTCAGATAACCTCTAATCACTTTTTCATATTTTTGGAAAGTCTGATACTTAAACTACATGCTCCCTAAAACTCAGATGTGTGAACATAAAATTTATATGAGATAATTGATCTCTAGACTTCTGTTTACAATGAAAAGTTTAAACAGTGACGGACACATGGCTTTGTTTGCATGGGCATGATAATGAACCATGTCATTGTTTGCACAGTCATTAGCCCATGACCGCTGGAAACCAATTGAGCTATTGACAAGGGTCACTCACAGGAAACCATTAGCTGTGGAGCTAAGAATGGGCCAGTTCAGACTAATCACTACCATTGTTCTGGTTACTTTGAAATTCTCGATTGATGTGAAAACAAATTAGCACAATCCACTTACTGGTCCCCAAATATGGAAAGCCACATGTGAACCCACACCCGAACAAGCCAAGTGTGGTGTTCCCAAGTTAGAAAAGTCGAGATTTAAGCCACCTTAAGGAATTTAAGGAACGGAATTAAGCATAATTGAGGTGGCTGTGCATGATCAAACTTGCTTCCACATCGGACATCGCTTTTTAAATTCTACTGATGAAGGATTTAACTTACCAACTGAGTATCTTTTATCTGATTTTGCTTTATCGGAATTTTGGGGGGGTTTAAACCCTAGCAGGAGACCACAATATTAAAAGATATGTCACTCCAAAGAATGCACACGCATAGAGATCTACACGGAAACCCACCCACATTCAAATGCCAAACTACAGCTTACACCAAGTGTGCTGCCCAGAATCTTGTCAGAAAAAGTACAATACATCATAAAAAATTACGATATCACGTTTGTTTCAACAGATAAATGTAAAATTTGTACCATAGAGATGTGACTCATGTCTTTTCTTTTTCGTAGTCTGTCTGCAAAGTGGCTCTGCACACTGCTTTTTGCTTGATCGATCGGTCATGTATAATGTGTGTGTGTGAGCGATCTGTCGCGTTATCGCTGCAACCCATTCACGAAGTTTCGGTTTTGTGTCGCGATCAGTTTATTGCAGATCTTCATTTGTAAAGTAACACTGGTTACATATCTCTACAGAATAAAATTATACATTAGGCCCAATTATATAAATGGCAAAACCCGGGAAGGCGTGACAGTGTGTATGGTCCCCTTTATCACGAGAAAGATCAAAATTTGCAGAAGAACCAGTGAAATAGGCTTGGCATATAATTAACACTCCTGACAACCTTACATACCAGCACCCAAGCCAAAGCCACGAAGACTGAACTCTGCCTTAATTGCCCCATCCCTTTTCCAATTCCGTTTTGAGGGAATTGGAAACTTTCTTGTCTGCAAAACAGACTTACTTTGCGGTATTGTTAAATGGCGATTGAAGTGCGTGTCGCACTGTCAGATCAATTATGTAAGCAAACACAGTTCGCCTTGGCTGGCAAGAAACAATTACCCATGCATCCAAACTGTAACATCATCACTTCGGTCATGGTGTACTATTAACCTCTGTGTCTTATCTAGGAAACGGATAGACTTATTTATTCATATGTGACAATGCACAGTATTATCACTGATACAACGTTGAAACTGATGGATTTTCAACACATATAAGGCGTTCTGTGTGTGTGTGTGAGTGTGTGTGTGTTTTTCATTTTTTAAAATTCTAGTATATGCTGGGATTGATGTTTGTTTATCATTAACAGGACACTTGTCTCAGTCGTCACCTCGTCATGATCATGATCTATGAAAACCGCCCATCTGGACCCCTCATCTGGTATAGTGTATGCAGCATCTCTCTTTCTCTCCGTCTGTTTTTGTTGATATACTTTATTTCTTTCGAGAGGATTAGAAAAGTAGCCAAAGGCTAATACAAATTCTTCTCCTCGTGTAAATACAAAATATATACAAAATATAACCGTACATAGCGTAATGTAAAGAGAAAATAAAATTGTAAAAGACAATAAGATACAACATAAAATGACAAAATACAGTTATACGTAGCGCATGGGATCACAATATAATACAAGATCGCAAACTGCCATTATTCTGGAGAGGAGGACACACAGGACAGGAAAAAAATTGATAAGCGACAGATAATTGAACATATGTGGGTATATGTATATATATATATATATATATATATATATATATATATATATATATATATATATATATATATATATATATATATATATATATATATATATATACAATGGATACTAATGTGCACAAGCCACAGATGACGACTGAAGGGGAGGTACTAGTCCGACAAAAGAACCAGGGTTACTGTTTGGCGCGGCCGAAGACCGACGGCGGCATGCCCACACTGCCACTGTGGAGCCACCATTGCGCCCTACAGCTCGGGTGTTCGTTCCCCGCCTTGTCATTGTCAGACACCTGCGGCGTGCTAATACTATTTGTAATATAAAGGACTAATTAGCTGATATATACATGAGCATACTTATAACATAATTTTATGGTCTACAATATACAAATACAATGTGACTTACCAGTGTCATCAGTGTCGTCTCCCCTTAAGAACTTTTTGAATCTTAAAGTGCTCATTATGTATTGACCTGACGCGTCCATCAAAGAACAGTTACTGACGAATGTAGCAGATGGGGTACCAAATAGAAGTAAATTGATTTTCTCGGTTTGACGTAAAGTTTCAAAAATAATACCTGTGTTGCCAGTGGTAAGAATTTCAGAGACCCTTGTCAGAAGAACTTGTCTATGAGTGTTGTAAAATGGACACTGCAGCATATAAGGAGTGATAGTTTCGGCCCGAAAGCCACAAGAGCAAGCTGGAGAATCACATAGGTTTCGTGAATAAAGATGAGCATTAAGAGCACTGAAGTTAACTCTCAGACGATTTAACAAAATATTGAGCTTCCGAGGTCCGTGTCTTAAGTGAGCGAGCCTGGATGGAAAATATATTAATCTAACTGATGTTTTAAAAGTAATTAAACATGCAGCATTCCTTACTTGAAGTGGGAGTGTATTCCACAGGCGAGTGGTTGATGGAAAGAAAGAATTCTTAAATCTCAATTTACGCGAGTGCACTAATGCGCGATCATTAATGTTTCTCAGCGGGTAATTAACCCTATCTGCGTTATGTACAGGAATCAAGTCTTGAAGGTATTGAGGGCATGTGCCAGTAACAATTTTATAATACATAATAAGCTTGATAAATTTCCGTCTATCTTCCAGACTCGCCCACCCTAAACAATTTGAAATTTTGACTTGGCTAGATGTTTTCATCGCACCACATACATATAAAGATGCTTTGTATTGGACAGACTCTAATTGTTTCTTACCTTTCTGTGAGCAATTGTCGAAAATAGGTACAGCATATTCAAGGATGGGCCGAATAAGTGACGTATACATACTTTCTAATGCATTGCATGGTAATAAGGGAGAACAATATTTCATGCAACCCAAACGTGACGATGCCTTGCTGCAAATATAATTAATGTGACTGTCCCAGGATAAGTTTGCAGAGAGAATTACACCAAGATGTTTGTGCTCATGAACGCGTTTTACAGGTTCGTTCAAAAATATCAACGGGTCATGAGCCGGTTTTGTTTTTTTAACAGAGACAATCATTTCTTCTGTTTTACTTGGGTTAAAAACAACTTTCCATTTCTTACCCCATTCTTGTACAACAGATAAGTTTTCGTTCCGACTGATAGTCGTTTCTTCAGGTGTGTTAACAATTTCAAATAAGGTTGTGTCATCAGCAAATAGATAAGCTTTACACGTTAAGTAATCGACTAGATCGTTTATAAAAACAAGAAACAGCAAAGGCCCCAGAACACTTCCTTGAGGGACACCAGATTCTATTGTTACCCAGTTGGGGGAACAACCTTCAAGTACTACCCTTTGCTTCCTGAAGCTTAAATATGATTTAACCCATGACAAAAAAGGGTCGCAGACTCCAAATTCACGTAATTTATGTAGTAGACCACGATGCCATACACGGTCAAAGGCTTTTGATACATCCAGAAAGACCATTCTTATTTCTTTACCTTGATCAATAGCTTTGCATAATTCGTGGACTATACTAATAAGTTGATATACAGTCGAATCTAGTTTTTTGAACCCTGAATTACAGTGAGTCAACAGATCATTAGAAGAAAGAAAGTTGTATAACCTTTTAAATATGCAGCTCTCAAATACTTTGGACATTGAACACAGAAGAGAAACAGGTCTATAGTTTTTTTTTAGCAATGGGGATCATCTTTTTTAAATATAGCACAGACGTTCCCTTCTTTCCATGGATTTGGAAAAATAAAAATGTTTAGAGATAAGTTAAATAGTCTGGTGAGAGGAGCGTAAATGTATGGTGCAAAAAGACGCAATACTTTGTTTGGAAAACCACCAGGGCCCCCCGTTTTACGGATTTTCAACTTTCTTAACAGATCATAAACCTCATGCTCCTCTATTACAATATTTTCAAGTCTCTCTTCAGTTTTCATGTGAAGGTCTGGTAATTTTGAAGAGGGATCATCAGTTACCCACTGGGAAGCAAAGTAATTATTAAGTGCATCAGCCTTATCAACAGGGTTCAAAAGAATAGATCCATTTTCTATGATAGAAGGTATAGGTGGTTTATTGTTCCAACCACAAACAGTTTTTAAGGTTTGCCACCATTTTTTAGTTTCAGTCAATTAATTACTTAAAATATCATAAACTTTATCATAATAATCTAGTTTGGCCTTTCTCACCATAGCAACAACTTCGTTTCTCAACCGGTGATAGTAATTCCAGTCAAGCTCACCACCAGATTTTTTTGCTTTTTTGTACGCACGGTCCCTCACTCTCATATGGTGCCTTAATACACTTGTCATGAATGGTTTATCACGAGGTCTGATGGTTACTTCTTTGTGTGGAATGCAAAAACGTAGTAAAACTTGCACAGACATCATTGACATCACCATTTAAGAAGATAGCGTCCCACGGTGCTGCAACTAAGGAATCATGGAGTTTGTCTCTGTCAACCCTTGAATAGTTCCAAATAATCTTTTCATAAGCTACATTTTTTACAAGTTGTATATTTGTTGATACTAGAATACACTCATGATCACAAGTTGAAATAGGTGAAAAGTTTGTGGCCTTACTGTTAAGAGAATCCTTCATTACAAACACAGGATCAAGGTATGACTGTCCTCTAGATGGCTGTGTAACTACTTGTTGTAATTTAAGTCTATGAATGGTGTTAAGAAATTCATAATCAAAACCACTTTTGCAAACCCCATTGGTCCATGAAATGCCTGGTAAATTAAAGTCACCTGTTATGAATATTGCGTTAGGCAATTCAGATATCAGTTTAACAACAATGTCTTCAAAAGAACTGAGAAAGTCTCTACTTTCAGCCAAATCCTGACCTGGTTGTCTGTAAAAGGTAGCGATGAAAATTTTGTGCTTATTAATCGTGGTTTCTATAACCAAACACTCTACATTAGGCAGCTGCAAATCATTTCTTTGTTTATAGGTTAAAATTTCAGAAGAATACATCGCCACACCACCACCATGTCTAGTACGGTCGCACCTAATGGGCGATTGAAATCCACGAATTTCTAATTCAAGATTAGAAATAGAATGGTCAAGCTTTGTTTCATTAAGACAAATTACATCTACGTGTACGTTGTTATGCAAACAGAATGATTCGAGTTCATCTAGTTTACTATTAGCAACAAGGCTATTTACGTTAAATGAATAATATCTAAAATATTTTTGTTGTCAGGACCAGGATTTGGGTGAATGTCCCCTGACAATGATAATAGAATATCACTCATTACGAAGACACTACAAAAGAAAATGAAAATATACATTGTCATCAAGAGTGTATGCCCCAAGTATGAGTAATTTTTTACGTTATTATTTTCCCGTAACCTCACACTTTTACTGAAGTTAACAGGCTGACTAATAGTAAATTTGATTGCAAACATCGATGCGGCGTTAATTAAGCTTGCCATTAAGAAAATAAGTATACAGCCTTGTGGTCTGCGAAAAGATAGTACACGATATGTGAACTGCAGCGCCATTGTCGAACTGGACCTTGTCATCCAATACCTGTTCTTGACAAGGGCTTCCAAATGAGCCACACTGAGTAAACCAGGTAACAGGTGGAGTCCGTCTGTTTTTGATATGGTTTATTTCTGTAAAGGAAGCGGGGGATAAAAAGTGGATTTAAAAAGAAGTCGGAGGCTAATTGAAGTGTGTGTGTCAACACACACTTTTTTGTTTTTCCTGAAATTCTTTATTAAAGTGTGTGTCTCAACACACACTTTTCTGTTTTTCCTCGAGTTCTTTGTTAAAGTGTGTGTGTCAACACACACTTTTTTTGCTGAATTTTTTTCTTTCTTTCTTTCTTTCTTTCTTTCTTTCTTTCTTTCTTTCTTTCTTTCTTTCTTTCTTTCTTTCTTTCTTTCTTTCTTTCTTTCTTTCTTTCTTTCTTTCTTTCTTCTTCAAAAGTATAATAGATAAAGATGTTATTCCAACTTCTACTAGGGGGTTATTGACCATTGCGCATCTAATGAATTTAAAACAAACGTTGTAGCAATTTAAATTATGCTAATTAACAGCATTTGAAATTTTAAAACTTGAATATCTTCAAAACTATTATAGATAGAGATGTCATTCCAACTTCTACTAGGGGGTTACTGAACATTTCGCATGTAATGAATCTAAAGCAAAAATTGTAGCAATTCAAATTATGCTAATTAGCAGTATTCGAAATTTTTAAACTTGAATATCTTCAAACCTATTATAGATAGAGATGTCATTCCAACTTCTACTAAGGGATTGTTGACCATTGCGCATGTAATGAATCTAAAACAAAAGTTGTAGCAATTTAAATTATGCTAATTAGCAGTATTCGAAATTTTCAATCTTGAATATCTTCAACACTATTATAGAGATGTCATTCCAACTTCTACTAGGGGGTTGTTGACCATTGCGCACCTAATGAATTTAAAATAAAAGTTGTAGCAATTTAAATTATGCTAATTAGCAGTATTCGAAATTTTCAATCTTGAATATCTTCAAAGCTATAATAGATAGAGATGCCATTCCAACTTCTACTCCTGTGTTATGGAATAGTTGTACATTACCATACCAATATGCTTTGAAGACACACACACTGATTTGCTATGCAGCAAATCATCTTTCCTAGTTCAAATTCTTCTTTTTGTTTACATAGAAAGTAACAAACATGTCTGACTGTCCGTGGAATAACATGAAAAAAATGGAAATATACATATTGCTAAACAAATAGAACAGGGCTGGGACTGCCATATACATGTATATAGCGACCATGGTACTCTCTGTCTGTCTGTCTGTCTCTCTCGCAGTCTCTCTCTGTCCAGCAATCTTACAACTTATTTTCACAAAATAAAAAATGCCAAAAGCAAGACATACTGCCGTCAGCCTCGAGCAAAGCAGCAGTTTACTTGTCATTTTCAGAGACAGATTTGAGAGGGATGGAGAGAATGGCATCAAACTCAAGGTCCAACTTGTCTGGAATGGCAATTATAAATTTTGTAAGAATAAAGAGAAAAATCAAACCCTAGCGCCCTCTCCCCCAAGTACTATATGCTTGGTCGTCAACTTTTTTTTTCATGCACATTGCTATTCGCTTGCTTTCATTTTCTGTTTTCGTCCCTGATCATGGTCTTTTTTTTTGTTTTTGTTTTTTTTTGTTTGTTTTTTTGTTTTTTGCCGGTATGATCACGAGCATCATTAACAAAGATATGTTGCTCTTTTCGGGTAACGTGACTGGTCCGCTTTCGGGTCCCCTTTGAAAGCTGTCGCCGTCGCGTGAAACCATAGTGACAGGCTTGCATTTATGGCTGTCCTTGATGTCGTTCGGGTAAATAGCTGCTTTTTAGGCCAATAATTTATTTAAACATATTTATTTCATCTGGATCGCCCTATAGTACATCGAAATGATACTAATAAGTTGGGTTCTCCAGAACACGGAGATACACACACCATATGTACAAAACACACAGGACAAACAATGTTACCAATTCTTTGTAGATAAACAACTGTTGGGATACAAAGTACATTGTTATGGACTCACATACCAATAATGAGAAATTACATACATAGTATAGTGCATGAATAGTGAACAAACAATCACATATCATTATAATAGAGCTGAACAATCACACGAGGTCCTTTTTTTCAATATAAAAACCTTCTGGTGTCCACAAAGTATTTTTGGAAAGCTTCACAGATTTGAAAGTTTAAGGGATCCGACAGTTCCTTGCTGCTCAAAAGGAAAATTTCGATTAATCTGTTACTTGCAAGGTGCACGATCAAATTTGGGTGGACACCTGGAGCTAAGATTGGAAAAATAGAGGCAAAGAGATTGTTTCTAGGTACGGAATACTCAGGGCAGAAAAATAAAAAGTGTTCAAGATCTTCAGTAGGGTAAGTACAAGAGCAGGTAGGGTTTGGGATAATGTGGAGTTTAAAAAGATCGAAGTTAAGCCTAGAGTAGCCCAGTCGTAGTTGGCTATGACAGATATTGGCAAATCTGTTACCATGGGAATGGTAATCCGGAACGTCATCCACGGCAAGCAAGGAAGCTCTCAGTTTAGATTTGAATATTTCAAGGGAGATAGAATCGCGAATATCAGAAAGAAGGCTATTCCATTACTTGATGGCGTCAGGAAGGAAAGAATTTCCAAGGCGATTAGTTCGGCATTTAAAAGAGCGTATAGTGGAACTGGGTTGTCGAAGGTTACGACCATGGAAAGAAGGAAGAACAAGATTGGAAAGATATGGAGGAGTTAATTTATGGTACACTTTGTAAAAGAGGATCAATTTAAAGTACTTGCGCCTGGTGGCGAGGGTTGACCACCCAAGTTCATGTAGAAGAGTAACATGTGAGGTATGTCTAAGAGCACCAGTGCAAATTTTTGCAGCCTCGAACTGCATTGATTCGAGTAAGTCGGACAAGCCTTGACCACAATTTTCGAACAAGACACAGCCATATTCGAGAATTGGTCGAATCATCGATAAATACAATTTGGACAGTGCCTTACGGGAAAGTTTATATTTAAACCTACGAAGGAGTGCAATCCGCTGACCAGCTTTATTTGTTATCCGGGTAACATGTGCACGCCAGGATAAGTTATGACTAAGAGTTAACCCTAGGTGGGTGTGTGTATCTTCCTCAGGTATTACTGACTCTCCTAAGCGCACAGGTAGGTGGCCAGGTTTGTTAAATTTGGCGGTAAAGATGAGGGAAATAGACTTTAATGCATTAAAGATGACTCGCCATGACTTTCCCCACTTCTGTATGATGGAGAGATTAATGTTCAAGTGATTGGAGGATTCAATGGGATTGTTAACGATTTCAAGAAGACTAGTATCGTCAGCGAAGAGTCTGACTTCACAAGTAAGATCGTCGACTATATCATTAACACAAATTAGGAATAGGAGTGGGCCCAATATGGATCCTTGAGGTACTCCAGCTTCAAGAGGTAACCATGCAGACGATTGTCCGTGAATAATGACTCGTTGGAAGCGGTTGGATAGGTAGCTATCGATCCATGTTACAATATTAGCAGAGATGCCTAGTTGTCGCAATTTAAAAAGGAGGCCAGGATGCCAAACCTTGTCGAAGGCTTTAGATACATCTAGGAAGACCATCCTGACTTCCTTGGAATGTTCGAGGCCGTTATAGATATTATGGAGGATATACACAAGTTGGTTAATGGTAGAGTCTCTGGCCTTGAGACCCGAGTTTTTAGATGTAAGGAGATTATTCCGCATTAAGTATTCATAAATAGCATTAAAAATAATTCGTTCAAACACTTTGGATACATTACATAGCAAGGAGATCGGACGGTAGTTACTTTTGATCTGTCTGTTAGATTTCTTAAATACCGGACATGTCTTGGATCTCTTCCAAGAATCAGGGAAACAAGACAGGCTTAAGCAGAGTTTGAAAATTTTAGTGCGAGGTTTACAGATCGAGTCGGCTGTGTTTTTTAACAAGATATTTCCTATGTTATCTGGGCCAGAAGCAGAGGTTAATCTTAAAGAAGTAAATCATTAACAAAGATATGCTGCTCTTTTCGGGTAACGTGACTGATCCGCTTTCGAGTCTGCTTTGAAAGCTGTCGCCGTCGCGTGTGAAACCTTAGTGACAGGCTTGCATTTATGGCTGCCCTTGATGTCGTTCGGGTAAATAGCTGCTTTTTAGGCCAGTAAATACTATTGTTTGTTGGAATCTATATATCATATTTGTCCATTGACAGGCTTAGGCCTTCGAAAAATTGCAACCAAAAGTGACCACGGTTGGAGAGCGATATTGTCATTCTGGCCAACAACGTGGGCGATAAGAGCCTCAATTTTTTCAATGCAAATTTCTCAGAAATGATTTTTTGTTTATCAATCAATTTTGTAGACAGCGTTTATTAAAAGCTAATTGGTCGATCTGCTTTAAATAATGGTCCTTTGAAAGATAAATATATTATCTAGGAACTCCTTTTTTTCTTTTTGTTTTTGTTTGTTTTTTTGTTTTTGTTTGTTTTGTTTTTGTTTTTGTTTTTTTTTCGTATGACATGACATGTTGGGGGGGGGGATATTATAACTTTTATGTCAAAACACTGTATTAACGACCCATTTTTCCACCGAACGATTATTTTTCCACACGAACACTACCTGTGAAGGACTTGTCCTCTTGGTCCTTGGCGCTGATAATTTTGTCACCAGGATTTCCATGAATCAGCATCAATTTCCTCAGACACGACTGGCTTTAAGTTTATTTGTTTGTTTACTTATATGCTTGTTGGCTTGTGTACAGAGTTTAGTTCAAGGATCAAAGTCTAATATTTACCGTAAATATTATCATTAATGCAACATGTATTAAAATGTTCTTTCGAATACCAGTTTTACCTGTTCGCTCGATCTTGGTATCCTGACCGTCCGCTAAGCAGTTCAGTTTAGTACCAGCAAGATATAGTAATAATAACAATAGTTATAATGATAATAATAACAACAACAACAACAACGAGATATAATAACAACAACAAAAACAATGAATTTGGAAAACTACCCCGTTACAACAGGGGCACCAATCAAGCGGGGTTATTTCATGGTGCGTCCACACATTTCCTTTGAATTCATTTGTAAAATACAAGTATAAACCATAAAAGTTAAAGTATTCAGCAGATTAATTCCGTTAGCTAACATATGGGAAGGTGTTAAACGGAAGCGAAACATGCGAAAGCACGATATTGCGAAAATAAGAAAACAAGAAAACGCTAATGCGAAAACACGAAAATGCGAGTGCGAAAACACGACATATTTTCTGTCGTGTTTTCGCGGTTGTGTTTTCGCATTTTCGCCTTCGTGTTTCATATTTTAGTGTTTTTGCCTTCGTGTTTTCTAGTTTTCGCTGTTCTGTTTTCTTATTTTCTTGTTTTCGCCTTCGCATTTTTATGGAGAGAGAAAAATATTTTAGTTGGCACTTTTGTGCCACCATAGGTATGCCCGGTAAATGGGACAAATACCATGAAAATAACAAACATGACACTGTGCTCCTAATGTTTCATTTTTTTGTGGTCTATTAAGTGACGATCATTTTAGATGGGTTGGAATCTAGAAGTTATTGTTTTAGATGAGGGTTCCGAATATGTTGAACCATGGCATTGGCAGCTACTTTAATGGTCAATATCACATGGCATTAGGGAACCGGATTATTGCAGTATCCAAAAGACACGTCACCTTAACGCATTGTTTCAATAATATATTATGAGGCAAGCATGTTGAGCACACGCGTAGGTTGGGCATTACTCCATGGATCAGTTATAATGAAACATACCTACACATGTGCTTCACCGGCCTGATTTTGTCTTTCTCGTTTAGCCGGGGTTGGGTTTATTATCGTTTCTATAGTAATTGCCTTCGCTGCAAATTGACGGAGATCCAAGAAATAAACAGAAAAAGTATGAGCAGTAAAATGCATTGGAACTAATTGTTGATAATGGTGCAATCATAAATCTGATTCAGATACCAGAACACAAACACATGAATAAACGAGACGTATCATTAGTATGAGAACAAAATGTAACTGGCATTATAGTCAAACAATGAAATAGATACCATGTTTAGATGTTAAATAATAATTCAACCTTTGCTGCTGCCAACAGTGTTTGTTTATTACTCATTTTCTCTCCTCCATACAATCGTATTGGTTTATGGGGGTGACAGGATCAGCCAAGATATAACCCCTAATATTGATTATGCAGGTCCATGTTGACCTCTCTTGTAGCCACCATGAACTGCGCATCGAGGCAAGCTATGTTGAATTCAAATATGTTTGCAGCAAGTGCATCATCCGTACGTAAACAACGTAAGTTGCCTTTATATTCTTATCAACCAAATATAATATCATTTGTACTCACAAAAAAGTCAGCCAATCCATGACAAACCACTCTGTACCAATTCTGATGTGTGTGACTTGAAAAATTCTGCCGATTTAGTGCAAGTAAGAAACGTTGTTTGTCCGAAACGGTCCGACATCGTGCAAACCAGTTGATAAATTTCCAAGTAATAGTCTTGGGTTTTTTTTGTCATATGATCATAGACATGTGTACACACGACAGGCCCTCTAAATGAGCCTTTAGAAAGGAAGCTTACTGACAAGTAAAATTCGATGTCATAACCGGATATATTTAGAGACGCATAAGACCACCTTGAAAAAAGTCAATTGCCAACTTTAACATCTTGCAGGGACAGATGAAAATATTTTGAAGTTGAGTTGCAACAAGTATTAGTTTGATTATGCACAAAGAAGATCGTATAAAAAAAGAATGATATATTTGATTCCTATAAATTTGATCAACCCAACTTTTTATTTTTGTACAGTTGGTATTGTGTGCTAAGAAATCATCATTACAAGGTGAAACTTTGTGGTTTATTTATAAAGACCTTAATACAAACATTTCTGTGTTAATTACTTACTGAGTAAACAGCTTCCCCACGACCTACCAGGGAAAAACTGTCAACACCGACCATTTGTATTTTCTTTGAAAAAATAGAGGGACTGGTATTAGGATGAAAGGTCGTACTACGAAGACTTTGAACCAGGAATCATTTAAGTAATTCAGAAGAACACAATGGTTCCTGTGATCAGAAAGACTTAAAGTGGGATGCTAAAAGATGCGCATATGTGGTCCTTTTAACGTCATTTCGACTTGACCTAATTGCAAAAATGTTGATTCAATTTTCATGTAGAACTTACAAAACTGCTCATAGATTAATCAAATGTTGTCCTAGATGTGCATATTAGCTTTGTATTTTTGGCGTGATCAACTTCCTTTAAATTGAGCTAATAATAGTAAAGTTGGTTAAATTTTTACTTAAAGCCAGCAAAGTTTCTTCATACAGTGGTGACATGATGTGCAGAATGAAAGGTCGTACTACGAAGTATTAGATTTGTATACCATGAAGCACAAACTTTATATTTTAAAACGTATAACAGTTAAACCCAGTTGCGAGTGACTCTTAATTGGCAGGATTATAAAATAAGCCTGTTTGAAATTAGTTAATGCAACGAAAATTTCAAAACCATGAAAGTTACTTCACTTGCAAAAGATGGATCATTATCGTGACATGAGAATTAGTGTTCTAACTCACAAAAAGTTGTTTTTGGAAAAATGAGACTTTAAAATTTGACACCCCCTCGGAAAGGCTTAATCCAAATGATAAGAACCACCTTATGTTGTATTTATTTTTGTTGATTACGGCAAGGAAAAGATCTGCAGAATAAGCTACTGTGATCTGAGCCCTAGGAATACACTTTTAAAGGCAAATGGAGACTAATGATTCTTATAAATTTATCAAAATAATTTCCTTGCAACTTAATATGCAATTAAACATGATTGAAATGTTTTGAGCAGCATTGTGTTATTAAACGTAACAACAATGAATTAAGATAAAACTATAATATGATAATTATTATGCTCGGCTTCTTGCGGCAGTATCACAGAAAGAATTGACAGTTGCCGTAGTTTCCTCTTTTAACGCAGAACACAGAAGTCTCAATTGAATCTAGGTGTGTAATACTGGTTTCTTCGCCATAAAGTCATAAAATGTACGGCACATTTTTTGGTATATTTATAGTAGCCAGAATTCCCAAAATTTACCAGTCATGTATAAATTTGTTTTATATTTTTACACCCTAGAGTTGCATACAATGCATACTTGGGAACATTTCGAAGTGGGACTTTTCATCCACACATCAGGACATACAACACCATACATCTATGACTGGCCCTTCTCTGTGTATCTACATAATATAGGTGTTGTCCACAGCTTAAAGGCCAACCACAGTCTCGATGTACATTTTCATCCACCTGTGGCATAAACTTCATCGATTTAAAATTTTCGATCTTTTCTTTATCTTATTTTGCGAGTGATTATCTAGTCTGTTTGCAGATGGAAAAGTGAACTGGTCGCCTGAACAAGAGCGCAGCTTTGGCCATAGTGGCACACACTACGCGCTATTCTCTTTGTAAACGTCTTTCTTATATTTCATATAAAGTCGACGTCCTTTTTCATATATGAGACTTTTCACCCTTGTATGCTGGATGGCTGCATATCTTAAAGCCTTTGTTAGGAGTTGGTGGATCAACAAAACCTTAACACTTCATTTGGATGATGTGCAGTGGATTGTTTTGGTGTTAAGGAGCAACCTTACAAAGCTGAGAGGGCTGAATACATCAGTAACTTTGAGCGGTGTCCCAATCTGATTATGCGCATTGTCGACATCCTGTATTGGTAAGTGGCATGAGGCACAATATTTCTGTTCTACCCCTTCCATGGTTTCATGTAATGTCAAGAAGCGTTTCATTGCAAATGACATGACATAATTCCAAATTTGCGGAACACATGCATCAGACCACACAGTGAATCTTTTTATGGCTGGAATTCTGCAAGAACTTTTTCTAAACTTGCCAACAAGACACTGGAAAGTTTGTTTGCTCCCCGGCCTGCAATATTTGTTACCCGAGAGTGCACAAAATACATTTTTGTCTATTGAGCAGTTTGCCGTCAAATTTTATACATTTAGCTTCCTTTTGTAAAAAAAGTTTGAAACGTTTGCTCTGGGGCATGTTCAGCCATTTTCTAAATCAAAACAGACAACTGCCTGAGCGGACACTTCATTGCCCCTTTTATCTCTATCCCTTTTTTTACTTTGTAGCACACTTGTCTTGTAAATGCTGTGTACATTTGTTTTGACAATTTTTTTCAATTTCTGTGTTTCTTTATTTCATGCTCCGCTGTCAATTACATTTCAAATGATTCAAAAGACAATTGTTCTATATCCAGACCTGATCGACCCTGATTGGTTGAACAGGCCATAGACCAGTATAACTCTCGGTGGTGGTGCATACACCAATGTTTTTCTACAAGAAAGAACCAAATGGCAGATAAAAAGTGTTTTTTGTCGATATTTTGGATTATGTGTAAAGTTGAGACTCATAGTGTATCCGGAGATAGAACACAGTACTCCAATAGTTTTGGTATTAATAACTCTTTATTGCCCGAAAGTGGAGATAGAACACTGTCTCACTATCGCAAGAGGAATTTGTATAGGCTATGCCCATTTTCCAATTGCCTTAATAAAATATGTTTAAACCAACACTGTCTCATGTGGCAATATGTACTTGCTCCTGAGTAATATGAACAGGAATGTCGTACAGAGGCCATCAGAGCCTATTTCACTGGAATCTAAAATTACAAGCACACGAGCATATCTCATTGTCTAATTACGGATTTCTTAAGTGCACTTTCAGCAAAAAGAGCTGTCCAAGTTGAAATACATTTGCATAACATTGGACCCATTGCTATGTTATCCAATTTGAGACTTTTTGAAACAAAACATGAGTCACGTATGAGACAGTCCATATAGTTATAAAATAATGTAAAATATGATGTGAAATCAGTGACTTAAGCTATATCTTTTACATTTTATGTGCACTAGACGGCCTACTAGAATCTAAGCACCAGGGAAATGCTCATCAAAGTATATGATGGTATGCCTAAGAATTTCCTAATCCTGTTTAATCGTAATAATATTTGTGGAAATGATGGACAGAGGTGTAGTTTACGTGCGGGACAAAATCGATCTGTAACTTGCAGTTATGCCTATAATATCTCTTCATTGGACAATACGAGTTCCCCAATGCATTCCATGTCATAAAGCTACAGAACAAAATACAAAATAGAAAGCAATTTTTGCTAAAAAGCAAATCTGTCTGTGTGTCCTTGTGCCTTCAAAAGTTGTAAATATCAAATGCTACAACTTTGACCTTTGGCATTTCACAGTCCATTAAGCTTATGACTGGATGAAAATTTCAAAGTCCAAACGACCTTGAGCTTTGACCTTTAGACGTCACATGTAAAGTACAAACATGAACAGTGCTATAATACCTACAATTTAGGCCCAACATGAACCAAATCAGATGGGATTGACCAAGTTATGGCTAGATGAAACTTTCAAAGTGCCAAATGACATTGACCTTTTACCTTTATACCTTACATGTTCCGTACACATATCCCCTAAACAGACAGGTAGTGACAATTTTATCCTGTAATAGGACTACAGATGTGAAATCAAAAACTACCGAAAAACATGTTAAAAACAAAATAATAATTCATAAATAACATCAACCATTTAACAACATGTAGAATATTAGATTTGGCAACAAGGTCTCTTTTTTCAACTGAAGTAGGCCTAGTTTTTAATGATATCAGTCCTTTGATTCATGAGCCTCATCGCAAAACAGGTATACAGAATTTGTATACCTGTTTGGGGGGTCAAGTCCAAAACGAGGCTAAATTATGTATACCCCTGATGGTGCTCATTAATATTCATGAGCCTGATCGCAATACAGGTATACAGAATTTGTATACCTGTTTGGTGATCAGGAAGGATTCCGAAGAGGGAATACGGGGAATTGTCTCGTATTTTTAAACCAATCAGCAAATGTAAATTTAATCTATTACAGGATAGTATTAGTGACTACCTATCTGTTCACGTGGATGTTTTCTTGTATCCCCTTAACAGACAGGTAGTGACGATTTTATCCTGTAATAGGACTATAAATATGAAATAAAAACTACTGAAAAACATGTGAAAAACATAACAATTTATTAAATAACATCAACAGTTTAACAACATGTAGAATATTAGATTTGGCAACAAGGTCTTTTTTAACTGAAGTAGACCTATTTTTTTACTGACGTCAGTGATTTGAATCAAGAGCCTGATCGAAAAACAGGTATACAGAATTTGTAAACCTGTTTGGGATCAAGTCCAAAACATGGCTAAATTATTTATACCCTGATGGTGCTCATTAATATTCATGAGTCTGATCGCAAAACGGATATACAGAATTTGTTTGCCAGTTTGGTTATCAAGAAGAATACCAAAGAGGGAATACGGGGAATAGTCTCGTATTTTTAAACCAATCAGCAAACGTAAATTTCATTTATTACAGGATAAAATATAATATATGTGTATGAACTAATGCATAATATAACTGCCGTAATAAAGTAAAACAAAGTAAATAATCAAGTTTTGAAAGAAGACCAATGATAGTTGCAATCTTAGTACAAATGTTAGTAATTTGTTCTTTCCAGGTTAACGTATCATCTATCACCCCTAGATATTTAGTGATTGGTATTGAAGGTAAGATCTCGATCCTTGCATTTGTATGAAAATCAGGCCCGATCTTTTTATTTTTAGAACATGTCATTATAAATTTTGATATACTTAAATTTAAAGCAAGTTAATTTATGTTAGACCAATCCAGTAATCTTATCAAATCAAGTTCAGCATTCTGTTTCAAAGAGTCTATCATTTCCAGATTAAACAATATTACTAACATCTGCAAATAGTCTGGATGTTCTGGAAGAAATGGAATTTTGCAAATCATTAATATAAACAAGAAGAAAAGCTGGACATAAGATCGAGCCTTGAGGCACACCACATTGAACAGAAGAATGAACTGAGGTTAAATTTCCTAACTGAGTAAACTGTTTTCTTTGAAGATAATTTTTGGACCAGTCCAAAACTACATTGTTAATACCATTGTGTTCTATTTTTTTTTCAGTAAGATATTGTGATTCACCGTGACAAAAGCTTTTGTTTTTTAGATTTATGAATATACCCAAACACAATATCCTCCCCCCCCCCCCCCCCAATTGTTGAATAAAATTTGTAAATACCACAAATAGCCAATTTCATTCCCATGTTTTTTCGGAAGCCAAATTGTAATTTATATAAAGAAAAATTAACTTTCTAAAAAATGTAATAATCTGTTTGCTTTACAGCGTTCAAGAATCGTAGATAGAATAGGTAGCACTGATATCGAGTGATAGTTGCCCCTAGTTTTGGGATCGCTTCTTTTATAAATTGGTGCCACACGAGCAACTTCCATTTGGCCTGGTATATGGCCTTCTATAATGGATAAATTCACGATTTACAGGGCCTATGTCATTGCACCCTTCATTTGGGTGAATTTGTAAACTGGCGCTATGGGCATATTTCAAACAATTACGTAATAAATATATTGAATATTTAAAAGATGCCGAATGACCTAATTATAATCGACTGGGAAATTCAATTAATTATACACAACAATTGTTTTTTTTTTAAAGCTGATGTCAGACAGTCAAGTTCCTGTTACGAAAAACCGAAGCGTCTGATATTCCAACATTAATACATGAGAATAGAACATATACTGATAATGAAGCAAAATCTCATATCTTAAAAGACTCCTTTATCGATCAAACTAAGGCTGGTGGTACCAATTTTTTTACCTCCCGCCCAGGTATATGACAATATGAATACTTTGGAGTCTTTTTCAACCAGATGTGATGCCGTTTTCTGGGTGTTAAAAAGTCTAGACATTTCTTAGGCAAGTGGGCCTGATGATATCAGTGCACGTATGCTCAGGGAAGCGGCTCCTGCTATTTCAGATTCCCTGGCAAAGTTGTTTAAAATTTCTTTATTTCTGAATTAAGTCAGCACCGAAAGATTTACATATCTTCATTTGATTTATCACAAGTGTTATTTTCCCCTCAGTAACAGGCTCAAAGTAAATAGAATTTGTTGTTCTGGGCTCCATATAATCGCAAATACTCTGTTCATCCCCTCTCGATCAGTTCTATTGATTCCGAAATTTTGTTTCCAACAGAGGTGAAATATGTTGCATTACAAATTTCTTCACTATCTGAACTAGCATGTGGCAGCTCATCATCAGTACGAATCTGCTTAGGTATCATATTCATACTGGATTTTCTTTTATTCAAAACTTCTTTAATAGTTTGCCATGTTTTGTTTATTGATCATTAATGTTGTTGTCAAATTTGTTTTGAAAATTAGCTTTTTCAATTTTTTTTTACAACAAATCTGACAAATTCTTATAGTGCTTATATCTTTGTTTTACAACGGTGTTAAAAGGTTCATTTCGAGTTTTAGCATATAATTCATTTTTAACATTTATGGATTTCAGTATACCCTTAGTGAACCATGGTTTCTTAAATCTTTGTTTTTTATTACAAATCCTGGAAGTCAAATCTTCACAACAGGAGAGAAATTACACACAGAAAATATATGCTTTGTTCGTATCTGCGCTGTGGATTACTGGATTCCAGATTACCTCCCTAAGTTTTTAATATTCAAGACATTTCTAAGGCAAGTGGCCCAGATGGTATTAGTGCATGTCTACTCAGGGAAGCAGCTCCGGCAATTTCAGACTCCCTGGCAAAGTTGTTTAATATTTCTTTGCATAAATGTAGATTTCCTACGAAATGGACAATGACTAATGCAGTGCAAGTCTTTAAGAAGGGGTCTCCAAACTTCTGCGCCAGTTATAGACCTATCTCATTATTCAGTGCTGTAAGTAAAATATTTGAGAAAGCAGTATTGAAATATGCATTCAATTTCTTTCGAGATATAATTTAGCCTTATCAGAATCACAATCTGATTTCATCCCGGGTGACAGCGCGGTCAATCAACTTGTTTTCTTATATTATCATTTTTGTGAGGTAGCTGACAAAACAAAAAGACGTCCGAGTGATCGTTTGTGATATAACTAAAACATTTGACCGTGTCTGTCACCCCGATCTCTTTCATGCATTACAAAAATCAGGAATTATTCATGGACCCCTGTTGCAGTGGTTCGGTGATTATTTGGATGCCCGTTAGCAGAAGGTCGTTGTCCATGCAGGGAGCAGCATCACATTGGGGCCAAGTACAAGCAGGTGTCCCACAAGGATCTGTCTTGGAACAAACTTTGCTTTTTATACACATCGAAGGTATCGTAGGCTGTTGCAATCATCTGTACGGCTTTTTCTCGATGATACATCTCTGTTTATCAGGGTGGATGATGCATCTGCTACGACAACTATTCTTCACGCAGACTTGAAAGAAATTGAAGATTGGTCGTAAGAGTGGCTCGTGTCTTTTCACCCTGCGCAATCCAGCAGTATGGTAATCTCTATAAACCAAACCTCTTAAAGTACCCTGATTTATTATTCATGAACGAAAATTTGCCCAACAATCCCGATCATAAACATTTAGGCCTGACAATTCGTTCCGATCTTACATGGTCTAATCATATTAAGGAATCAACGACTAAAGGTATGAAAATGGTAAATAATTTGAAATATTTGGAAATTCTAGTTCTTTCTTTTATTAGACCTCTCCAGGCATATGGATCTATGGTCTGGGACAACTGTAACTTGCAGGAGTCTCAGCAATTGGAAAATGTCCAATTAGCTGCAAGCAGAATTATTACGGGAGCTACCTTGAGCACTTATCATGGTTTACTATGCGAAGAGACTGGTTTTGAAAAATTATCAGCACGTCGAGAAAAAAGTTAATTAATTCCCTTCTTCAAAACCATTAATGGTAAAGCGCCACATTATTTTAGCTACCTTATTCCTGATTCTGCTGACGCAAGAAACATATAATATTAGATCTAAAACCAACTTGTCAATTTTCGGATGGCGAACAAGTTTATTTGTCTCTTCAATTTTTCCATCATCAGTGCAACTGTGGAATAAATTACCGCACAACATTCGAGATTCCAAAGATTATGTCTAAAAGAAAAACTTAAACTGGGGCACTAAAAGTGTTAATAAATTATTTTTAGAGGCGAGAGAGGACTTGCTGTACCCTATGCGCGCTTGCGCATGGGATGCAGCAAACTCAATTCTGATTTGTTTGAGATGGGCCCTATAGCATCTCCTAAGTGTGCCTGTGGAAACGGAAATGAGGATAGTTCCACTATTTTTGGGAATGCTCTCTTTTCTCAACGGATTTCAATATGTTGCACAGCAAAAATTATTTCCTCCGCGTCGTTAACAGTAGCAACATTACTTCATGGCTCTGAGACGTGTATCGTCCAACAAAATGAAATGATATGCGATGCAGTACAAAGTTATATTAATGCAACAGGAAGGTGAGGAACATTTATGTAGGTTATAATACAGACTGTGTTGGTAAGATATAGTGAAGGTGTACTTCAATTTTATTCTGTCGGTGGTGTCATGTGTTGTTACAAATCCTCAAAGATTGGTGTGGCCACTCTGTCTGTCTTTGCAGATCGTAAGATTTCCTTTGTGTCTTTGTCTTTATGTCTAGCGTCTACTCCTCCTCCTCCTCCTCCTCCTCCCCCTCCTCCCTTTTTCATGTACAAGATGGATTTATATAGAGCTCAGCCTTTCCCCCCCCCCCCATGGTTTTTTCAATGAAATACCTTTTAACCAATGTAATTGATATCTTCCTGCGGATAATCATTATTACATGCGGAAGAAAGTACCACATTTACTTTGAAATGATGGGAATTTTCACCTGAATGTCCGAGATGCCGGGTCTGATAAACGGGCTACCTCAAAGGCAAAAGGATGTCGTCAGTGTCTGAAAGCGTTTATTCAAGTAAAAGTTTACACTAGAGAGAAAAAATATGCCTTGCAGTTAATCTGCCTGTGTGCCCACAGAGGAATAGCTCTAGATGCATGTTGGAATAGTGTGCTACTCTATTTTAATTTTGCAGATAATGAATATCTTAAATTTGATATGCAGAACTGCAGATGCATATACGAAACTTTCGAAAGTACACTTTGGATTGGTGGATCATTATGATTCACATATCAAACGATAGTGTTTTCCCATTTTTTATGGAATACACAAGTTTGAAATACCTACTTATGTGGTGTGTTAAAATATGGAACAAAATGATCATGGGTAACAAAGAATCTGGTCTGTATGAACGCAGCAATGCTCAATGCAAGTTATGACACCTTTAAAGTGAGACATATAAAACCTTACATGGCTGAGAGTGAGATAATATTTCTCTGTCACAAGAGTGGTAGAAGTCATTTTTGTGGGGGAAAATCACGAGTGACCGCAGGCCACGAGTTATTTTCCTCACCGACAACGATCCCAAAGGAGAGAAAATAGTAAGTCACTCTCCAGCCATGCAGGATTTTGTTTATTCTATGTTTGGTTGGGTTTTCATAGCGAAAAATGCCCAGGCCCACTTTCAACACTGACCTGGTGCGCCGTGTTTGTTTACTCTTGTCGTTTTTATTCAACATCGCGTGCGCTAAACACCCCTCGCGCACATTTGATTATGTGATTGTCCATATGTTAATGAACTACGTCACTGATGCAGGCGCTTCACAATTTAGCTGTGACAGTGTGCAGGTCATGTGATCTGTTTATTGTTTTGAATTTCATTCTAGAAAATGATAATTCACCCTGAAATATAAAAATAAATGCTGAAAGGCCCAGTAATTAAAATGAATTTGGCTTGTGAGGGATTTCTGGAGAGTTTCCTTGGATTCTCTAAAATGTATCGTCGTTCACGGATAGATTCTAGTATATTTTGTCGAGCCCCAAATCAAATCATACAACCTACTCTATGATCTCCCCGCCATCGGGGTTGTGAGCTTTGTAGATCCTCTTGTTGAAAGGAGTCAGCATTTACGACCCTTTTCGTGTAATTCACTCTTCCGTCTCCAAAATCATGTGGTGCTTCCAATGGTTTGGTGTCTTGCTTTGTACTGTCTCTCTCTGTAAGAAGCCCTGCCAATGACAAGTGCGGCAGTTGTAAATTAGTGAAGCACGCCAGTAAATACTTACATAAAACAGGCGTTGGATCCTTAAATCTGTGTTCACAACCGTTTAATTGAGACGAACATGAACACTAAGATATGACAAGTAAGTCCATTTAACAGAGATGAAGCATTATAATATAAGAATTACGTCAAAGCATTGTCCAGTGAAACTCATTTTTTGGCCAAACGTAGGTCCCCACACATTGAGATCTTTTCTTCGCTAATGTTTTTTTTCCGGTCCGTCATATATCCTTGTTAGTTACTCCAGAAACCGTATCGGTCTTCCCGCCACAATAACAAAGGTCCATTTTACAACATTAACATTTTTGTATTCGATTGTCTCAAGGTAACGACTTGCTTGCTCAGCAGACCTAGGGCCCTGGACTCTTATATGGGCACCCAGGCTACCTACCAGAAACAAATATAGAGGCAGATTAGGCAGGAAAGATAACAGGTGAAAGTCTGGTTTCTGGACGACTTGCCAGCTATGCAAAAAGACAAAAATTTTGGCATTTTATAATTTCAATGAAAACTTTTTTTTTTTAAATGAAGAATCTGAACTTGTACTCTTTATCATTATTTTCAAAAAAGCATAAAGGACAACCAGAGACTGACGTGCAATTCGATGAAGCTCATGCCACGTTATTCCAATAAGTCAGCATGCGAGTTCCTTCAAAACACGCCAGTATCCGCATGCACTTTCCCAAGCAGTACATCGGATCTTTCTGACTGGCTCCTTGTGGCGATGTTGTTTTGACGTTCAAAGTACACAGCTGTTGCCATATCATTTCACTCCCTTTAAGCTGCTCTTTACAATAAAAAGCAGCCCTAGAAAACCGGCTAGAATTGTCAAAGCAGTATTCATATGTCTGACATAAGGCGGAAGATCGGGATCATTTTTGGCATCCAGCTTTGCAGTGCTACCCTTAGATGTACCCAGTTCGACAGATTCCGTTTTTGGGTTCCGGAGAGGAGCGTGTGTACTGGCAAGTATGACACCTAGAACCGCTATGACCAGTTGAATGACAAGACAAAGGATGTCAATCGCCATCACAGCATAGTAGTATTTCTCTGTCGCTGGAAAAAAAAAAGAGAGAGAGACATGGATAAAGTTAAATCAGGCCTAACGTAAGCCAAAAGTCAGGTCGAGCTGGCCCACGGACACTTGATAATCCAAAACAGATGCATTAATAAATCAACTGTAAAAAAACGTCGTGTACACAGACGGGTTTTCGATCTCAAAATGCATCCATTGTGGCATAAAGATTGTAAACACTGTTAGTAGTGAAACACAGAATACTACGTAAACTATAGAATGTTTATATGTGTATATTTAGGTTTGTCAAGTTTCTCTTTTTATTACATATATATATATATATGATAGAAAGAGATATATAATGTTGATATAGCACTTGCACGTAGCTACCTCCATTGAAACGCTCTTTTTCACAATGGGGATTTGGTTGGTCGAGTGGATATGTGCGTTTCCCATTTCAGCTAGGCGACTGGTGCCAAAGGTTGCACGTTCGAGTCCCGCTCGTTCCGAACATAAAATATATATTTTCGTCACTTCCTTAATGCTGGTGCATTTAAGTCCCCGATTCTGGAAATTTATGCCGACTCAGTACTAAAACTGCATAACCGTGTTGATGTAGCACCGGCACATAACTACCTCCATTGAACCATCGTTTTCTAAGTTTGGGATTTTGGTCGAGTGGATATGTGTGTATTCCATTTCAGTCAGGCGACTGGTTGCAGGTTTGAGTCCCGCTAGTTCCATATATTATGGAACTCCGGTTTTTTCTTTATTCAGTATTTGAAAATATCACCAAATATTTAAAGATATGATCAATTCTATTTAATGTTATAAAATATTTCATCATAACATTAATTATTTACAGATATCATCAAATATTTAAAGATAACCTAAATTGGATTTTATTTTATCATGAAATGTTTTTTAAGACATGTCTTATTCTGGGAAAACGTTTAATTATTGAACCATAAGACAAGACCTATTCAGTGATATCAATTGCTTCTTATGATATCACTAAATCGATATATTGCTGTGAATAAAGATGGCATAAATTGAAACATATGTCTAATATATTTAGTCATATCATCAAATCGATTTGATCATATGTTGAAATACCCATATAATTAATCTTATCACTAAATAGAATTAATATGTTCAGTTTAATGTTATGTTGATATGCTCAATTTCATTCCATGTTATGCTTAAATGCAGCCCGGGCTACAGCAATATGATAAGTTCTCCCCCGATGAGTGGAGCTACAACCGTAAAAATCTTGCAGGAAACAGAACGATCATGGCGGTCTCCACAAATCAAATAAGTAACCAATTATTAATTTTAACAATAATTATTTATTTTATGCCCATTTATATCAACTTCCGGTTCAGCCAAGGAGGTGACCATCTTGGATTTTGAAAAACCAAAACGGGGCTTGTTCTTAATCCGACCTTCATTCATTGAAATTAAATCATTTTTGACGAACCTTTTTTCGGAATCATCTACTCTTTAAGTGTGCATCTCTGATTAACATTTTTTCAAAACTTATCATGAATTTTTGGAAAATGACCAGTTTGGTAGAATTTAAGAAAATGGCTTAACTTTGAATTATATAGCCAATTTTTTTTTCTTTCGGCAATATCTTGATATTCCGAACTTATCAATTATTGTCATAATTTTGATCGCAGATGTTCACATAAGGGAGTAAATGTGGCCAGATATAAGAATATTGATACGTTTTATACTTCAAGGTAATTCAAAATCAAATGAAAGTTAAATTTTAATTCTCAGTGCATATCCTATCCACGCAACTATTTCCATGCAGATATTTCATCTAGCCAAAAAGTTATCTGCAAGACAGTTTCGAAGGGCCTGGAGATCCCACGTTTGGCCATTTGGCACCAGTACGTAAAATGGCGGCGGCAATTGCAACCAGCACGACTCTCGGTGTTTAAGAGGCCATTAGACGAACAATACGTTCGATTTCTATCAACGTTATAGAGACTGCATTACAAATGATTGTGCAAGACAACTTGAACAAGCATTTTTTAACCTGTATAGAATACGCGACTAGCTAGATTCTGATACATATCACAATTTAGAGTCTTGCTTGACAGAGTTTTGAGATTGATGCGCACATGGCGAAAGTCGGAAGTCACGTGTAGAGAGTCGCCCGGAAGTAATTCAACAGAATTAGTCTTATCATTACTTCACCAAAATCACTTGCGGTTTACCTGATCACAACATTAAATATTTATTATTATCAGTAAATAATTGGTGTTATGATAAATTCAGACCAAAAAAGGGAGCATTTAGGATATATATTTAAATGGTTATGATCATAACAGCAAATGGATTTCATAATACGACCAAACGACGTCTATTTAATCATAACAATATATCATCATCAAAATAAAATTTTATTTGTGTCTAAATAATTCCCCATGTATAATTATCATGAAATCGTTTTGATATCAGTAAATGTAATTGGTTTAAACATATCTTATTTGCAAAAACAATTGGCCAACAGGCACAATGCCCACATGAAAGCCTCTTGGACATTAATTGCCAATGCACCAAAAAGTGGCTAACATCTAGATAACAAATAGATAACGCACAGGACACGACAAATATAATGGTAAAGAGGGAGAGGCTAAGGAAATGGGTGGGCGTTATTCCTGTAAATACACGGATATGTAATTGGACATAACAATAAGTAGAATATATATGATTTATCTCTGTAAAATATTTGCCTTGTGTCTAATTATGTGGCTAATTGTAATGGCACAGCTGCAAGCCGGTCCTAGGACAGCTAAACATTCAATCTTCCAGTGGTTCAATATATTTGTGAACTACTTGAATTATATCCCGATTTCCAGAAATATTTTTTGTTGACAGTCCAACCAGTAATGTTTTTAAATTGAAGTTTGCAACGGGAATTATTTTAGTTTGGAGTTCGTCTCTCGCCATAACGTATTTGTTCCATTGAAAAAAATTATTGAAAGCTGTCCTCTGCCGAAGTACCACAGGAAAAAGTGGTGATTCAGTAAGATTCATCCTGTAAAAATCCTTGTTCAGCTGGGTACATCCCATTCTCAGTCTAGCGTGAATAATACATACTATTCGTTCTCCAAAATATAACATTTCATTGCATTTCGCCTTGGATTTATTCAGTATCTTTTTAAATTCACCTAAATCTTCAAACTTTTTAACCGATTGGGGAAGAAGGTTCCAATTGCGCATTGTGGCAGGATAAAAAAGAACTATAAAAGGCATTTGCACGAGCATAAATTGAGGTAATATCTTGCCTTGACCTGATATTATATCTAGTTCGTTCTTCAACAGTACGTGGAATTAGATTGCATAAATATGAGGGAGCCAGTCCTTTAACTATTTTGTACATAAGTATGAGTTTGTGTTTCCGTGGTCGTTCAGAATGTGACTCCCATCCCGTTTCAGCATATATTTTACCATGGCTAGTATGGCTTAAATTCCCCGTAACAACTCTGGCTGCATCCAGCTGAACACATTCAAGAAGGTCCCTGTCTGACTGTGTGCATCCATCCCAAACTACATCGGCATATTCTAAGCAGGGTCTAACAATCGAAAAAAACAAGGACTCAAGTGCACGTCTATTAAGTTTGTACTGTAGACATTTCAAAATACCAAGCAATTTCCTTGATTTAGCTATAATATAATTAATGTGCGCCGACCAGCTGAGATCCGAAGACAATATAACACCAAGGTGTTTGTGTTGTTCAACACAGTCAATAATTTTTGTTCAAATTCTAGATCGGGGTGATCAGCAGGATTTTTCTTTTCACTAAATAAAAGTGTTTTGGGTTTGGTAGGATTTAATGTTACAAGCATTGGTTTGACCAGTCTGAAACTTATGTAAGGTCTTGGTTTCGGGTGACCGCACTTTCAACTGGGTCGTCAATTTGAATATAAAGGGTGGTGTCATCAGCATAAAGTCTTATTTCAGACTGCACAATGTATGTTTGGTCGTTCACATAAATAAGGAATAATAATGGGCCTAACACTGACCCCTGTGGGACACCTGCTTCAATATTACCCCATTCAGAGGATTTCCCTGGAATAACGACACGTAGAGAGAGATCTTGAAGATAACTCTCAACCAACTGAAGGAAAGGACCTCGGATTCCCGCCTTCTTCATTTCATAAGTCAAACCTGGATGATATACTTTATCAAATGCCTTAGTTATATCGTAAAATATTACATGAAGTTTTTCTTGTAAATCAAAAGCTTTATAAAACTCATGATACAGATACACAGGCTGATTTACGCTTCCATCACTTGGGATGAAACCCGGTTGCTTTCCTGATAGAGAGTAATTGTCTCTTAAAAAATTGAATATGTGCTTGAAGACACCACGTTCAAAGACTTTGCCGACACAACTTAGAAGTGAGATGGGCCCGTAGCTACCACAAAGTTCAGGTGGACCACCTTTTGGAATGGGAGAGACATTAGCTTTCCATTCTACTGGAAAAAAGGAATGGGACAGTGAAAGTTTAAAAGTTGTGTCAAAGAACATGAAATACAAGATGCAGCTTCCTTTGGCAACAATTAAATGTAATTGATGATAACACTAAACGCATTTAGTGATATCATTAAAACAAAACTATTTCAACTAACAATAAATGCACTTAATGATAACGAATTCGATTTAATGCTATCATCAGTATTCAAATACTGAAAGAAAGGAGAAACGGCGTTCCATTGTGTTTATATACATATGTGTTTATATATATATGTATATATATGTATATATGTATATATATATATAAATTTGTGTGTGTGTGTGTGTGTGTGTGTGTGTGTGTGTGTGTGTGTGTGTATACAAACACATAAACCTACCTGGGGACGCTACAGATAGATCGTAAAGTTCCTTGACGGTATCGGCTATCAAACCAGCAACTAAGGACACCTCTGCAACCGATTTGGACGTGGCGTAGCGGTCAATCTGCAAACAGGGTATTCATTGTGTGATGAACATACTGAGATGTTTTAAAAAATACTATCATCTTTGTCGTGGAAAATTTAATGAGAATTCTAATATACTAGACTGTGTGAAACAGAGGCTACTGTGATTAAGTGTTTTGTTTTCCGTGATGTAGCTGAACGTTTTGCAACATGAAAAGTCTTTGTCTGAATGACCGTGTAGGTCAGCTGATGATGGTTGCACATACTCCTCAAACAGGGACAACAGATCTCTTTTTCCTCTAATATTAAAGATAGGGAGTATGTCTAAGCAGTGCACGGATGGGAGCCTGGTTTCTTTTGTTAACAGGAATAAGAAAACACGACACAAGAAGCACGAAGCAATTTTTAAAATTCTGCTTGCAACGTTTTTCAAACGACGCAATGCCAAAAGTCGTAAAGGTTCGGATCTCCCTGTGTTTTTATAATTTTGATTTTTGTAAAAAGTGACGAAAACGTGGCAAAATTTCTAAATCTAAATGCTGCAGGTAGTCTAAAAGACAGAAACGTAGTAGTGGCTCAAGACTTTCAGTTCCAAGTGTTGGACAGCGTCAACAGCTTTCCTGGACGCGCTTCGGGCGCACTGCGCTCAAAGGCAGCCGATCAAAGGTGTTGACCTGGACTATTGTATTTTTTGTAACTATAGGCATGCTGGTACTTGAAATAAAAAACCTATTTTACAAAGGATATTAATATAGTATCCATTTAATAAATTCATAGAAGTTCGTCTTTAGTCCTTTGACTTCAGTGGAGGTGAGTATTGAAGGAGTTAAGGTAGCAGATCGGTAGCCAGAAGCTTTGAATAACCTCTAATCACTTTTTAATGTTTTCGTATGGTTTGATACTTGAACTATACGCTCCCACAAACTCAGATGTGTGAACATAAAATTAACATGAGAAAATTGAGCTCAAAACTTTTGTTTTTTTTTACACTGAAGAGTTCCAGCAGTGCTGACCAATGCGGTTTTTATGCATGGCCATGATAATGAACCATGTCATCGTTTGAACAGTCATTAGGCCATGACCGCTGGCAACCAGGTGAGCCACTTGGAAGGGTCACTCATAGGGAACAGGAAACCATTAGCCATGGAGAGAAGAATGGACCAGTTCAGACCAAAGACTAACTGTTTAGACTAATCACTATCATTGTTCTGACTACTTTGAAATTCTCTAGTGATGTAAAAACAACTTAGCACAATCCACTTACTGGGCCCCAAATATGAAAGGCCGCATGTGAATCCACACACAAATAAGCCAAGTGTGGTTGTGTTTGATGTTCCGAAGTGAAAAAAAAATGCGAGTTTAAGCCACAAAATATACTTTGGAATGACAACATCACAGAGGTAAAGGTAAAAGTTTATTTCACACAATAATAAACACACAGGGCAGAAAAAGTGTTTATGTGTCATACTACAGCAATGAATGCATAAGAATTGGCAACATTTCCGCTCAACGCGATTTTCTTGGAACTGTTTTTTGCTCAACCTTTGCCATTTGTTTCTCGCCTCACAAACAAACGAATTGCCCTATCACAATAATATCTATGCGGAAAGCACAAAGTTATGAGGGCATTTTCAAAAGCAAAGGTTGGCATTAATGGACGGCATAGCCAGGAGCTATGGACCACATACAATCAGTTGCGCAACCCGGTAATTTGCACATTATCATTTTTTTAATTATTTAATGTCTTTAACTCAAAATTAGTTTCCATCTATCTGGAAAGAAGCGGACGTTACCTCAATTTACAAGAAAGGAGACGATAACTTATGCAACAATTGTCGGCCTGTGTCATCAATACGTTGCACAGGAAAGGTACTTGAAAGGGTGAATTTAACATACATGAAACTGTCAGTTTGTGTGCCGACACAGATTTTTTGCTCTCTCCATACTTACTTTCTTTCTTTCTTTCTTTCTTTCTTTCTTTCTTTCTTTCTTTCTTTCTTTCTTTCTTTCTTTCTTTCTTTCTTTCTTTCTTACTCTCTCTCTCTATCTCTCTCTCTCTCTCTCTTTCTTTCTTTCTTTCTTTCTTTCTTTCTTTCTTTCTTTCTTTCTTTCTTTCTTTATGCCCAAATTTATGCAAAGTTTTCTCATACACTATTATTTCGAAAACCACCAAACCTGCCATGGTGACTGACCCGCCAGTGCAATTGGGCATATCGTTTGGAATAGCCATGGTGTTTAAAATTATGCAAATTACGGGCAATTAAAATTATAAAAGCTCCATATGTTCCAAACTATTGAACATAGACAAAATTTTATGTACATTTATAGGTTTGTGACACCTGGCAATATAATAGACAGTAAATAAGAGTTGTCGAATTTTAAATCATGCTAATTAGGGGCATTGAAAAAATTGAAAGATGAATATTTCCAAAATTATTATCGATAGAGATGCCATTACAACTTAAATTGTAGGATTCTGGCAACGCCGCACCCGATGAACATGAACGTTGTAGGACTTTAATTTATGCAAATTAGGTGAACATGCAAAATTTAAATTTTGAACAGCTTCACAACTATTACAGATAGAGGTGCCATTCCAACCTCAATTTATGGATTTGTAACATAGCCGCATCCGATGACCCATGATCCAAAATTATAAAGTTTTATTTTATGCAAATAAGGTATATACAATAAAGTTTAAATCTTGAATAACTTCAAAAATATTATAGATAAGATGCTATTCCAGCTAAAATTTATAGAATTGTGGCAAAGCCGCGTACAATGAACCATGAACCAACGTTGTGGGATTTTAATTTATGCAAATAAAGCAAGTACACAAAAGCATTTGACATACAATTTGGCCTGTAAAACCGGACCAACCCAAGTGCACGAGTAGCAATTTGTCTAAGACTAAACTGATACATGCAAGGGTTCATTTTTGTGTGTGTGAAACTAGACCGTACATGGTCATGCACAAAGAAGCAGATAAACCATATTAACTCTTTGCATGTACATACGTTGAAACAACACAATATTTGCTACATACAATATAGGCCCATGCAATACACAGGAGTTACGTACAATGCGGCTGTTCGTAAATATCAGCTTATTTTTGCCATCACATACTTGACAATACGGTAGAATCCATATATGATGACGAACCGACCATATTTATACCGCTAGTTGTATATGATATCTATACAAATATTCTAAGGCGACGGCTATATAATAGAAGCGCGCTTGTCACAAATAATTAGTTGTGATAATGGACTTAAAATGATCAAAAATGTCTATAAAATGACGTCATAATATTAAAGATATTTAAGAAAACGTAAACACCCTAAATTATTACCAAACTTTTAAGAGCGCCTCTCTGCAAGTCCGAAATCTATCAAATGAAATTTTAAAACTCCATGCTGATTCAATCCCATATTTGTGAAACCATACGTCTGATTTTTTCTTGGGGGGGGGGGGCAACGAAGCGTTAAACGGATTTTAACTGTATCCCGACGATGGTGAACACACAAACACAAAAATGCTTTAATCAATCTATCCCTGTAAGGATCTGAGAGGTTTTCTTTGTTTTTGTTTCATGCTCTGGTGGTTAGTCTGCCAACCGTTGACAGTAACTCTAGAGCATAGATCCTGCATATACGCAAATGATACGTTTTGAGTTGCAGGCACGGTGTGACTATGGTATATGGATTACTGTATGTTGGCCAACAAAGAGAACAATACAACGCAATGCACAGCCAATAACGTAATGTATACTATGGTCACATCCTGTGAAATAAACAATTAATATATTAAATCACTGTAGTATATGAAAAATCCACTTACCTTAACCCACGGCATTGTGTTTGGGAAGTGGAGAGAAATAACAACAGGCGATCCAGCCGGTAAACATTTGTGCCAAGGCACCAATAATCTAAGTCAATACCACTAAAGGGAACACTTATCGATACCCTGATATGTAGACGGATAAGGCACAATTTTATTTGAAGGTTGGCCAGCCTATCTGAAAAGTCATATTATCACTAAGAGATTATGTCAATGAATTTATGGTCTCTCTTATTTACCTCCGCAGCGGAGACACATGGAGAATTTCATTAACCTGTTTTATATATTCAGTGCGTGCATTCGTTGGCGGAAAATTGCCAGTTCAAATGAAGACCAACTTGTGTGGAGTGCAGTATTCGTTTAATAATTCAAGAAATCCTTTCTGGACAGAGTTAATTAAATGCATTACAAGACCGTGTCAGATGCACGCCCATGGCATGCCCACATGTGAACATACCAGTGTTCAGGTGTTAAAGTGTCAGTACCATAGAATGTATGTTTTCTACTGTTCTTTGTTCAATTAGAGATGTGGTGGACCTCCTATGCTGATTGGCCTTTCTGGTATAGGAAAGAAGAAGAAGAAGAAGAAGAAGAAGAAGAAGAAGAAGAAGAAGAAGAAGAAGAAGAAGAAGAAGAAGAAGAAGAAGAAGAAAAAAGAAGAAAAAAACAACAACAACAAAAAAAAACAAAAAAAAAAACAAGCAAACAAAAAAAAAAAAAAAAAAAAAAAAAAAAAGAAAAAAAAAAAAAAAAAGAAAAACCCCACACGCTACCCGCAGGTGGCAGAATAAAATACCGTATAAGCAAAACCTCCATCGCGTCGGAGTGACTTCAGATGACCCAAAACTTAATTAGTTCATTATTATCTTATGAAGAGGCACTGATAGTTTAGCAGAGCCTCGGATGCATCTTTTGAGATGTCGCGGAAACAAAATTGCCTGACCAGAGAAAAACTTGGATCTTGAATATACAAAGACGCAACCTCCTCAAAACATCCCCAAAGTACGTAAAAGTTTAAAGTTATTTCTTTTTGTTTTTGTTTTATTTTTTCAATTTATTTTTTTGAAATTATTTCTTTCTTGTTTTTGTTTTGTTTGTTGGTTTTTGTAAATGATGTGGTGTTCTTTTTGCCTACATAAAATAATTATTGCGACACTGAAATTTATCAATAAACCTAATCCATGTAAATCAGTAAATATATCAAGCGTCAAATGGAAGCATGTTGTCTGTAGGCGCCAGAACAGGCCACGTGCCCCATTTCTGGGAAATATTGTTCAAAGGAGATCTTTCCCCACCATTTTGATGAGGACTTGCCTGATTTGGTTGAGGTCAAATCACAAAGCAGCATCCGGCGTTTTTTTTTTTTCTGTTGGTGCTACAATCTTATAGGCAATTAGATCAATCTTCGGACAAGCATAATTGTAGGCCGATGGTCACAGGAAAAAGCCGTCGATTCTGTACGTTTGTTGGTAAGGGGGCTGCAATATGTCAAAATCAACATCTTCACGTTGGGTATTAGCTAATCCTATTGGCAGCTTCCCTTGTACAAACAAAAGGGCATGCAATTGTACTAATCTGCATGGTGACAGCACCTGCTTCCTGTGACACAAGACTATTTGGATCAATGAGTGAACCTGGATTTGTTTATCCCCACCTGTCTCCATCCACAACAGTTGGATATCAAAGAAAAGCTATTTGTTCCTAGTGATACATTTATGTTAATGAGAAAGAACGACTGTGATTTATATGACTGAATAGAAGTGTGCCATCCTTCATACATCAGTCATCTGCCATTAAAGATCATAAGATCTGAACATGTCCACAGTCCTAAGTATATATTTCCAAATGCACTTACATTTGTCCATGGCCAACTGCAGAGTGTCACGATAGGACGGGGCAAACTCATCTCAGATGTATGCCAAGTTGTATACAGCCACTTTTGCAAGGTATCTAGGCGTATGTTGACATGAGGATTCAGCGCCTTTTTCCCCAAGAGTGCTGAATTCCATGCTTCGTTGCCTACACTGATTCTTGCAGCAGATGATCCTTTTAAAATATACTCCTAGTAAAAAAACAGGCACCCCTATTGGTTTAACATGGGCTGTTCTAAATATTAGTTTGTGCAGCAAATAGGAGTGTCACATGGACTGTCAGGTAACATGGACAGGATAGCTAAGAGTATGCCTGAACGGTCAGGTAAAAACAAAATGTCCGGGAAATGAGATAGCAGCCACAAAGGTGCAAAAATGTGTCTGGTATTGGGATGCGTATAGGCCTTATAAGGTGGCCACAGGCAACACGGATCAATGTGAATTCATAATGCCACGGCATACGGGTTACTCACAACTCTCTGAATTTGACAGAGGCAGGATTATTGGCATGTTGGAGCCTGGTATTTACCAGTGTGAGTTTGCAAAAACAACGAGATGCCCCAGATCAGTGGGACAGAGGTTGTAGGATCATTTTCAAGAAGCAAAAGGATGAAGGAGGAAAGCCGGATCGAAGACTCAAGCCTCTTAGATTGGATAGACGAACGTTACCTGGTGCAGTACGTAAAGAGTCACAGGTTCCTTTCAGCAGAGAGGTTTTCATCAGCAGCAGAGCCACGTCTGTAACACGGCAGCATATCATGGCATGCAATGGACAGGAGACTTGTGTTGGCCATACTCAGGTCATATTGCCCTGGAATCCACATCACTCTAGGGCATGTACACAAGGTTGCATGGATACAATGGTTTCATAAACATGTTGACTGAACCAAAGATCAGTGGAACAATGTGCTGTGATCAGACGAGTCACAATTTTGCCTTTATTTCCATGACGGGTGATATTGGTTCGGTGTATGCCTTCAGAGAGATTTGTGGAAGAATGCATGGGGAAACATGACTGCTAAGGAGGAAGCAGCACCATGATGTGTGTGTGTGTGTGGGTGGGGGGGGGTCATGGCGACAGGAATAACAGAGCTCATCAGGGTAAAAAATGGGACTCTAACAGGCCAGCGCCATGTGGATTAGATCCCGCCAGCATTTGCCAAATAGTGTGTGCATGAGTCAGCATGCAGTATCTTCAACGGCGCAACATGCAAACATTTCCATGACCAGCCCGATCCCCTGACCTGTCCCCGATTGAACATTTATGGGATGTGCTTGGCCGTCGAGTCAGTGAGGAGTACCACGAACCTGCCATCACCCTGAACCGACTGGCACAGCTGCTCACAGGCCAGCGGAACCAAATTCCACAGGTTGAGATAGTCAAGTTCACCAGCTGCATGCCAAAGAGGGTCCATGTTTAATTGGAGGAGAACTGTAGTTGTCACGCCCGCTATTGATGCTTACGCACACAACCAATGATGACAAACGGGGGTGCCTGTTTTTTGGCCAGGAGTATAGAATGCGCCGTCACCAGACCGTAACGTACACGACAACTTTATTTGTATCGGTGTGATTGTGTGGAGTTTTTCTTTTGGTGTATGATAACATCGGTTCTGTGTTCACCAGGATTGGAAGTCGTCAAAATATAATTTGTTCTTATCATTTTGTATATTTTTTCTTGTCTGAGAATAACTGAAAATACCGATTGTCCTGTGGTCTGCAGACATTTTTGAACTGAAAATTGCGGACATACAGTCAGTTTTTTTTATCTTATCTACTTCCGCAAGGCATGGCAGAAAAGCTGCCCTTAAATGATATGTAAGTTCATAATTATGCCCACCTACATGAAGCCAAATCATAAAAAATTGCCTGATCAAGTAATACTGAAGCACAGGGATAATGAATCAAAGTAATTGTATTTGTGTCTTTTTGCCCAGAACCACTTCCTAGTAGTCATCACCCTATTCCACAGTCCGAACTCTTTATTCTCCATAAGCTCACCTGTCTCTGTCTAACCTTATGTACATAGGGAATGTCCATATTGCACACGTTCTTCTGTAAAATTTTGACATAGCCTGTATCAGCCCAAATAAATTAATGGGTCTTCAGCGGGTAACTACTCGACATGTTTCGGAGCCTTTTACCCGTACATGTCTCTCTGAGTAGCGGCTCCTTTTGTAAGCTAAATATTCAGCAAAGACAACCCACATAATAATGAATAAATATGAACGTGGCAAATGATTAATTAGCTAAATAGGTGAAGTTTTGCTTATAATGCAGAGCTTCATTATGAAAGAAGAATACCTGTCAAACAAACTCTAATTACTAATTTTGTATAGTACAGGTTCAGATAAGAACAATTTGACTTACCCCTGAACCAATATGTAAACTTTCTAGCTGGACAGCTTATCATAGTTAAACCACCCGCCATTGTATAACTGAAGTGGAAACAAGCTGGGGCATTATATTCAGTCCCAGTGACGGTAAAATAAACAGTTGCAGCTACACCACCTTACAAACCAAGGGAAATCCTAACAAGGACTGCAACAATGGACATCCTGCACCAGAAATGTAAAACAAATTCTATGATGACACCTACCCCCCCCCCCCCCAAACAATTAAGCTCTATTTCACTGCCAACCCTGAGTCAATGTATCAACGTATTGTGTCAGGTTTGTGACATTTGAGAAAAAACTGTCAATTTTGAGGTTTTTTTTTTAATTGAGTAAATGTGCATTTAGGCATGTCTGAAAAGAATGAAAGTCATTAGCATTTATGCCAAAAAACATGTTATCAAAACAATTTTTCTTAACAGGATTCTAAGTACAATTAGGCAAACATGTAACTGTCATAGGCCGCTGCTTGCTACCGATAGCCGGGGGGGGGGGGGGTAACCTGACAGAAAACAATAACGCCTAAAATATCTGAAAGTGAATATTAAAACAGAATGATGATAAAAGATAAGTTAAGTAGCAAAACAGATAAGTCTACAAACTAAATTATTGTAGCCGCTCTTTCTAATAATCTTTGGATATTAACACCAAAATTATTGGACAAGTCAGAAAAGAATGAAAATCATTTGTATTTAAGTCAAGAGAATGCAATAAAAATATACTATTTCTTAACTTGATAACAAGTACAATTGGGCAAGCTTGTAACTGTCGTCAGTAGCTGCTTGCTACCTATAGCCTATGGGGGTTTGCCCTAACAGAAAACAAGCGAGCCTAAAATGTCTGAAAGGTCAACATTAAAACAGAATGATGCCAAAAGATAAAAGTAAGTAGCAAAACAGGCAAGTCTTTAAAATTATTGAAACCAAACGTTCTAACCATCTCAGGATATTTAAAGCAAAATTTGTAGAAATATTTGATCAAAAGTACATCTTTGAATCCTCTTGACTCAAGTTTATTGTAAATAAATTTGATTATAGATGCAGAGTGTTTTGTAAATTTGTTAACATAACAGCCTTCATATCAACTGAATGGGAAGTCCAATTATATTCATCGACTAAAAACACAATTTACCATATAAAAGTAAAATATATGTTCAGGGTGATAACCTCAATCAACTGGAGCCATTTGGTCTCTGGGACGTGGTAATCTTTATACCATGCCTCCTTTGTTTTCTCAAGGGATATATATGTCACCTGCGTACATATATATCCCTGCTTTAAATTTCTATGACTAAATTTCAACACAGGACTGATTTGCTTTGGTGAATACATTTTAAAATGCATTTATATTCATGAAAACAAGGAAGGCCTGGTATAAAAAGGATACATCCATTGTTCTCGTGATTTATCTGGAATCCTGCATTTTTAAATCCCTATGCTTCGCTCCGGGATTTAAAAAAGCAGGATTCCAGATAAATCCCTTGAACTTGGGATGTATCCTCTTCATATTTGCAACTGCGTTTGATTACCCACTCAGCGAGTACTATGAGTTTTATACTGACCTCGCATCCACGACACACTCCAGACGGCACATGCTCACAGGTTCTGAGGTGCACGGACTTTCGTGGTGGCGAACTCGAAGGCATCACGAGAAGCATACACAAATATATTTATCAAATGGATAACTGAAAATGAACAACTCTTCCTGTGTGACTGAGCCATGTTATACCATTCAATTAAAACGCGCCGTTAATTATAAATTTACATTTGACCTTTGGCGTCGGACCGTTATATGTAAGCGCACCACTAAATGTAAATATTAATTTAACAGAAAACGGGTCGTTGGACCGTTAAATAAAAACGAACTACTAACTGTAATCTTTTGGCTTACGGGAGATTGGACCGTCAAATGTAAATGTCTCCGTTAAAGGTAAGAGCCAGCATAGATCCACCAAAACTTGTATGTCAGGAAACATTCATACCCAATTCACCAAAAGCAGTGTGATGAAACATTCATACCATATCCACCAAGAGGTGTGCAATCAGATATTTATGCTGTATCACCCATTAAAAAAGAAGATTAAAAAATGATGTTAACAAATAGTATACGGTGCTGTTAGACCGTCTATGGCAAGCCAACAGGGCCATAACGCATTGGTCTTACGCGTTGCCGAGCCTCCACTACGCGTATTCGAGCCAACCAATCAGATTTCAGTCTCCACTACGCGTTGCCGAGAATATGTTTTCCACTACGCGTAGTGGAGACTGTGATCTTGTTTGTTGGCTCGACTATGCGTTGCCGAGACTCTACTACGCGTAGTGGAAACTGTAATCTTATTTGTTGGCTTGACAACGCGTTGCCGAGCCTCGACTACGCGTAGTAGAGACTGGAATCTGATTGGTTTACTCGACTACGCGTTGCCGAGCCTCGACTACGTGCAGTGGAGGCTCGGCTACGCGTACGACCTATGCGTTATGGCCCTGTTGGCTTGCCATAACCGTCAAATGTAAACATGTCGTGAAGGGTAAAGTCACATTTGACGGTGCGTTTGCATCTAAAGAGTATGTCCAACAGAAGCCATCGTTGTAGCTTTTTTTGTTGAATTAACAGTAGTATCCACACACTGTATGTTATTTGCGATGAAAATAAATAAACCTGTAAGTGTGAAGGCAAACTTTACTGTCGCTGTGCCTGGTTCTCTGAAAAGTTTCTATTTTGCAATCTCCGAGGTCACGTGACCCTGTTACATAGAGTGTGTGTAAAGATGTTGTCAGACAGAGAGAGTGACGGGCAGACAAGCGCGAGTTTGAGTAGTAGTTCAGATGAGTACCACATCTGTAGCGATGTTGTGTCATCGGACTTTGATGTGGAAGAAAAACGTGAAAAGGATGGTGATGACACGAGGAGGAGGTTTGAGCCAAAGGGCTCCTCTGGTGGATCACCGCAGCCTGGGCCTGCAGCAGAGGACGTCGATCAATCACGTGTAAGGAAAAATGACGGGTAAACAGAAGTTCGGGCAATATTCATGTTGAGCCAGCGTTCACACAATGAAAATATAAAAAAAAAATAACGCGCTCAAAACCGGAGCTTCAATAAGTTATTTGTCCGCTGTTTGTGAAATGTTCTGCGGAACTTTCCGTAGTGTTCTCTTCGGTTTCATCCCGAATCTGCATTGATCAGTAGGCCTGAGTGGGGCCAATTTATGCTGACGCTGTCTGGTCAAATTGTAAGTTGGAGAATCGTCACCTGATTCCGCCCTCCCTGGTCAGAGCTCCGTGACATGTGCTTTAAAGCGACTGCAAATTTGGTTTCTTCCTGTTTCTTGCAACAATTTCAGTCTGTGATGTATCAACCATGATGGTTTTTGCAGCATTGGCGTCTAAAAACATAATAAATGTACAGTATAAAATGGGGTGAGCCTACCAGGTCAGGTTGTCATTAAATCTGTGCATTTCCAACTAACATGTCCAAATTTGAGCTCAACAGGAAAACCTATTGCTAGAAGAGACGTGTGGGCAAAATTGTACTTGTCTATGCCACATGTCCTTAAACAATCACCATCACCATCATGTATAAATAACGTCTTGTCAGTCAGCTGAGCATGTAGGATGGGTGGTTATCCATTCGCTCACAAATTCACACATGTTAGACTTTTTCCAACAACCGGCAGCCAGATCCTCTTCAAACTTTCATGGGTGGCTACTAAGTTTATTCAAACGGTCATGTTCAAACAGTTTTTAAAATTTGTTCTAATTTTATCACTTTTTTTCTAGGGGCAAGGTTTTCTGTATGGAAAATTCAAACCTTTACTTTATTAGCTATGTTCAACAGTTGGGTTGTCCCAGCTGCTCCATCGATAGAATTTACGTCCCCAAACCACATTTTCACCTTCTTTTTGACAATGTAGTTTTATGGGAAGTTTTTTAAAGCTTTGAGGCCACGAAGAAAGCTTTATGGTGCCAATAAGCCATAAAGCTGCAGGGACGGGGGGGGGGGGAGGTTGAAAAACTACCACTTGGTCAACTGCTGCTTTGTAACTGTGCGGCCAGGACATTTCTGATTTTTTTTTTATTGCTGGCACTGCAAGGGATTTTTTTGGGGGGGGGGGGTATTTTTGTTAAAAAAAAATGTTTGTTCATTTTTTTCATGTTTGACTTCCTCTCCAAAATCACATGCAGGATTCTCTTTTAATGTGACAATTTGGTTCAATTCACACTATATTTAGATGCATTTTTGATGGATCTATATAGTACACGTATAAGAGTTTGTGTATCAGCCTGCTTCAGTGATTTTTTCGGGAAAATCTTAAAAGTTTTTCTGTGAAAATTTCAAAATCACATGGCCATTTGCTTCAAAATTGCACATTGACAGCAATTTGAGCTGGGCATTTTCATGTTGCACATACTAGGAGTGCACTGATCCAGCCAAAGATGGTACATGCAGGACTCTGGCCTCATTCCTAATGTCACACATCCACCAGTGTCATGAATTCTTAGGTCAAGTGACCATGGCCTTTTCCAACAGCACTTTTGTTATGGAATTGTCATATTTCACCATTGTCTGGGGCTGCTCCACAGGGATTTCATATTTACGGAATTAAGAAACAATGCTTATCCAAACATACCATGTTCCCTTTCAGTCTCTGTTTAATCCTTGTCATTCTCATACAATAGCTTCAAAAAATCTGTGAAGTTTATTCTCAATATTATCTCTTTCTTCTCCCAGCACACATTGCATGGGTAAAATGTGTTCTATTTACCAGCCAGAGACTCCTGTGAGTACATACATGGAATATCTGGTCCCCCCCCCTGCCCCCTTTGTCACCCAGCTCCTTTTAGAACATACATTGTCATGTATTTACCCTCATAAAGGTGTACCAGTGGAAAGCACTGTACTAGTGGTGGGACGAGTCGACCAAAGTCGCCGAAATCGTCGTTTAATTTGACGATGATCGAGCCCAAATTAAAGTGAAAATTAAGATCGATCTTTATTTTTTCAAATGAAAAACAAATGAATAATCATAAAATGACGCTAGATACAAGCCTCGTAATCAGGAAAGGTGGCAGCCGCTATTCTGCTCCATTCACAGTGATGTCATGGCAACATGTACGCATGTACTTCTGTTCATGATACTTAATTTTGCCAAAGGTTATTTCGACTTTGCGTTTAAAATGAGTATTTTCCTTCAACGCTGATTTAAATCAATGATCGGGCCGTTGTTTGTGACAATTGGTATGATGGAACTTTGAAAAACTGAGCAAAAATTGGGTGAGTTCATCGGTGCGGTCACGATCTTTTTTTTCCGTCCACCTGCCATGTTCTTCACATCGTCAAAAAAGCTGAGAACCTTGTCTATTTTAAGGACAAGCTCTCCCATTGGCTGAAACAAAAGTATTTTAGAGGAAACCCTTCCAAAACTGCTTCTATTTAAAACAGATACGACGTTATTTTAGTCGGAAACTACCGAAGACGATTCTTCGGAATATTCTAGGTCAGTCAGGTGGCTGGAATCGGTCACTTGGTGTTCGCCGTCCAATCAAATGCGTCGTTTTCTACCGCTGCTTCGGGAGTACTGGCTACCTCGTGTTGTGAGGTCTGACTTGGAAGATGGGCGACATTTGCATGAACACAAGTAATGATTACGGGACAATTTATTAAAGCAAGAAACAAAATTTAACGCTGTATATTGGTCAGAATGATGACATACTACCAGTCTTTGCGTACAATAGAGCAGAGGGTCCATTTTTTTTCACGGAAAGAGTAAAATACGCCAGCCGCAGGTAAAATACCGCTGCTGCATGTGTTGATCATGCTGACAGTTCATCAGTGACGGCAATAAAAACGCGTGTATCGACAATTTACTGCAGCAACAATCAAACTCTATGACAATAATTTAATGACAACTACGACACACAACCGATCTTAAGCAAAAATTAAAGAGGAACCATCGTGCGTGACGCTAAACCAAAGAAAGTACGCGGAACGGTACCCATGCAATTAATTGTGTTCACACAGGCCTGTCAGTTTTGATCAATTCGTGATTGAGATCGATATATTCACTTTGTTAGGGTGCAGGGCACCATTTTTCGTTTAAAGTGACAAAGAAACCACATAGAAATGTAGAGAAGGTCTTGCTCAACAAAATTCATGTTGATCATTTTGCATGAATTGCAAAAATAAAAAAGTTATGGCAATTTTACGCCAGCATGTCGCATGCAGCGCAACAAAACAAAAAAATGCCTGGTGGCTGGCTGTGCCGGATCCCCAAACTGCCCAGAGTGCTGGAGTTAAGTGAAGTTCATAATCACAAGTTAAACTATTTTGCTTTGCATTGAATTATTTATTTGCATTTATGATTGAATGTTTAAATGTAGTAATTTAGTAGTAAATGATAAACATCAAAATATTACTGCAACTTAATTGAGCATGATAATGTTAAGTTGAATGTAATTATGGTGAACTTTTTAATAGTAAACAGCTGAACATTTACTTGTATGATAGAAGTGATATACTGCATAATACTGGTACTGCTAGAGTCGTCTAGTAGTTGCTGGTTGAATTTGAAATCCAAAGTATATGGTGATACTGCTCTTAGTGCTCCATTCATGATGGGACTCTTTCTTTTGTTCATTCAATAAGGATTGTCAAGTGTTCATTCAGTTGTGAATTGTGAAATTTGTGTTGCATTTAATGCCATCAGTCTGAGTCTTCTGAAGTGAATACAATTCAATACAATATAGTATTTCAAATGAACAAAGCTACTTGATTGAAAACACAAACTCAGTTCTCTGTTTTCTGCCTCTTTTTTTTCAACATAAACATGTTAACCTGTTGGTCTGTTGGAAATTAGTAGAATAGTACAACCCAAGATAATTTTGTACAAAGATGATTGTTTGTTACTATACAATATTAATATGTATACTATATAGTAAAGAACATTTACCTTTATACAAAATTATCTGTATTGGCTTTGGTCCTGGCAGTTTTAGGTCTGCTTCTAACATATTACCTTCAGCTCGATCTTGACTCGAACTCGGAGGCTCCAATTGAGCTCAAGATCGATCATAATTTCCCTTCCGATTCCCAACACTACTTTAAATATTGATATATCTTAATGTTTGTACACATTATGGCCACGCACATAATGGGAAAGCTACTGATATGATCAGTGATCTTGTAACAGCAATAATGAGTTGCAAAAAAAAAAGTTTGCCAGATTTCCATGGGAAAAAATAAAATCTTACTATGGAAGGTGGAAAAAAATAATTGAGGTGGTACTGTGTAAGAAATAAAAAAGAACACCCAAGCAAAAAACCCAGCCCCCCCCCCCCCCCCCCCCAGAATATCTAATGGTTGCCCCCTGAGTGCAAGGCCTTCATTTTGGGTGTGCAGCCGGAGGAACTGGATGCCATGGCATGGGTAGGCCTACTTCAAATTCTAGGCCTAGTGCTAATAGTAGGGCCTTCTACTCACTGACACTGGTCAAGTGGTTGCGGTCATCTCTAGGATTATTCACTAAGTGTGTCTATGAATGCACTTGCATCGACTTATCATAACATGTGTGAGGATCACTGGGATAATCAAGGTGGAGTAATGGCATGATATAAGGTTTGTAACTTTGCTACATTTGGTTGTCGCAGCATTGGCGGCAAGTGCGGGATAGGTAGAACACATGTAGGCCTACTTGAATTACCGCGCCATCTATTATGGGCAATGTTAACTATCATAGGAACGCTGGACCAAAAATAATTAAAACATTGTAGTTTCGTGAAGGATATTTTGTGAACATTTGCTGTAATTGCTTTATTAAATGAACTAAACAAGCATAGATTTCTACGTACTTCATTAATGATGGTGAAATAGAAATCCAGGGCTAATATGGGGTGGTAGGCCTAATTCAGTGGGGGTAAGTACAGCAAAAAGAAGGGTCATCGTCATATATCAGATGTTAGGCTATATCACGGCAAACAAAGCATTTCATCACAGTAGCCTCTTTTTCATAGAGTCTACTATATTATGATACAAAACATATCATTCATTTATTTGAAATTATCTTTATGTTGCCTAATTATTGCGCTAGCAATTCCCACCTCCAAATTTTATCTAGGCCTACTCCATCTTTTCGTTTCTATGCTTAGAAATTAGTCTTTGCGTGTGTGTTCAACAATACTTTTACATATTGTTCTGTTCTTTATCATAATTCCTTCATTTTGTTATTTTGTCAATTGACTGGAACAATTATGATCCACATAGCAATTTATCACGGCCGATTTCACCGATTGGCATGTTTGCTTATTATTGAGAGGCTTTCATGGGAGCGACTTGTTTTGAAATATTAATGGTATTCTCAAGACATATATAATGTTTACGCCTCCCAATTTTGTTTCCAGTTTCAATAACCGGAACACAAAAACCAACGCTCCCTACGAAGCCAGAAGTCATGCACTAACACTCAGCCACCAGATGGCATCAGGCCTCAATTTCAGGTTGGATAAATGTTTCACTCTGCTTTACTTTTTGTTTTCACACTTGGATCTTTCCTTTCGCTTTATATTTTGTCCAAAGCTTTGAGAAAGGACCTACCGCTTATTTTATAGTCCACAGTTTTTTTATCAGCGTGCTTTGCAGTGTTTGCACCCAAAACAAGCAAAAAATGTTTAATCGGCTTGCAAGATGAGGCCAAACATTTCTGGTGAAAAGCTCTGGAAAACGACCCATAATCATATAATGTTGAATGCCGCCTTCATTCTCTCTTTATGTCATATTTTGTTTCAAAAGTTCTAATGGAAATATGTCGGGATCTTAGGGGAAAATTGCCATTATTGCCTTATTTACCCTAGCGAACTCTGGCTGTTGGGGTTTGGTCTGCGTCCGCAAAGGGTTCATTGAGGGTAAATGCTTTTTGTTCTGCGAGATTTGCAACGAAAAAGCACGCAATTATGTCTGCAGAAATCGGTTCATCATCCCCCCCCCATCCTTTTTGGGTGAGGGTGGAGAATGTCTCATGTTCATACGCCATTAGATCCGTGAAGAAAACCTGGTTTAAGAACTAACTTGTTGGTTTGCTTTACAAGTAGCAAATGTCACAGTTGACAGGTTTCCCTAAATTTCACATTAAAAATGAGCATCTAAATATGTTGCCACATCAAGTTAATTGAATCAATTTATATCGGCGTGTGTGTGTGTGGGGGGGGGGGGGATACCAGCAGAAAACTTTATTCTGGAACAGCTACCTACTATTCCGAACTTTTACGTTTAAAGTACAGACAAAACGTTTTAAAACAGTTTTTGTCAGAGAATTTATGCAAATAATTGAATGATGTATCAATGCATATATTTGGAGAAACACATAGCGGTGTAAATATATTGTATTCATACATTTTAAGCCTCCCTGTCGCCTGTAATGATTCTTTACAGATAGACATAACTTAGTACTTCATTTTTTTGGCCCTGTAAGTATTCCAGATGAAACTTAAATAGACGAAATTTTATTTCACAGTTCAGGGCCCGTATGCACAAAGGTGGCTTAGCTGTGGTTTAGCTTATTCCAGGGAACAACCATGATGTAAAGTCTAATCCGTATGCAAAAAGGCGTTGCAAAGGTACCACTGGTGTAAAGTTACACCTGGTTTAAGAATCCGTATGCAAGAAGGAAGTATAGCTTAATCCATCGTGCAAATGAGCTTAAACTGCCCCAGATTTCTAAACCTGCCAGGGGGATAGTTTCACGGAGGTGTAAGTCCCAGTGGAAGTCAATTTCCTTGTTTACGAGGGACCTGTTATGACATGTAAAGTAAATAATCATACCACTGTGCATTTAGTGAAGGTTCAGATATGGTAAAAGGCCAAATAGTGATACCACCACCACGAAAGATCAGCTCCATTTCGTATACCTTTTGCTGTCACCATTAATTAACAAAATTGTACCGTGTGAACATTATTCAAACATGCCAAATGGACGCACTATTCGAATATTAAATGTGTTTGCTCTACTGCAAATTTACACACGAAAATACTGTAATTACAGAAATCCACACTGTATCTATTACTAGTATGAAAAAGAATGACCGTTTCCTTGAAACTAAATATTTTATTGCAAAACTGTTCTTATGCTCATCAAAGAATACATAAAGGCACTATTCTTTTACTTTCATTGAAAACATTGCTTTAAGTGGAAACAAAATCAAACTAAGATTTTAACTTAACCTGGTTTAACAAATGAGAGCCATTATAAATATCATCTGTTCAAATATCGGACCAGTCACATGTTTTACCAACAGTTCAATTCACTGCACAGAACAAAAGTGATCTTTTCAACTTTTCAGCACCTTGTTTTACTTAAAATAACAAATTCAACTAAAAGTATGAATATTTATAGAATATGCAATATTCTTAAGAACAATATCAGTAAATTAATGTCGCAAGTGACTGAATAATGTCGCAGTAAAGTACTAAAGGTCACTTTCAACAAAATCAAGTATTGCATAGAAATACATAATCCCCCACCGGAGAACAGGTGATACAGTTGACCCAATTTTGGTGTGCAACACGCTGCTAACCTATAATGTGGCAACACACCATGGTAGATGTACATGTTACCGTGTATGAAGTATAGCCCGGAAAAACTAAAACAATATAAGAGGTCAAAGATCAAGGTCACTGTGACCCAATTCAGCGTGCGACCCACCTCTATGCCATGAAGTTTCCAGACACTAAATGTGGTAGAATAAATTCTTATGAAACAGGGAACATGGCTAGTATAGGACAAGGTGAAACGTTATGTGGGGTGAAGGCAAGAAATACGTCACAGTGACCCAGCTTTGGCGCACAACACAGCTATTTTATGAAGTGTTTACAAACAAAATTTGGTCGGTGTGGGCTAGCGTATAGGATATTAGGCCTGGTCAAGGTAAAATCATATGAGGGGTTAAAGGTACCGGTCATAATTTAGGGTGTGGCACGTCCGCTGATAGCGCTGCGTTCGCATTGACACCTTTGGTGATAGCAGCGTGCGACCCATATTGTGTGATCGACCAGTCGGCACGCATCTCTGGAAGCACCAACACAATAGACTCGTAAATCGCGCATGCGCTATGTTTGTTGATATCTGAGACCGGGAAATTTGAGTTCAGCACCCAGGAAAACCCCCGAGGCTGTCCTTGCGGTTTGACGGTAAGTGTATTACTTACAGAGTTGTTTACGAAATTTGCCTCAAGTTTGAGCATCGGTAACTTAAAAAATATGATGAAACGTTGATAAATGTTCATAAAATAAGTAAGTATATATTGTTTTGTCAATAATCCCAGAGTTTCATCGTTCTACGATGAGTCCATTTTTAGCCGCAGATGATTTTGTTGAGGCATGTCTTGGGTACCGGAGGCGGCCCAAATCCAATATGGCGGCCGCCATGTTTCTGATTTCCTATTCGGTGACCCATGTTTAAAAATCCATTATATCCTTCGATAATCAATGCCATCCGTTATTTTAAATAGTTCAGATGTACTCAAAGTCATTATATGTGACTGCAACTGGGGTTTAGTTGCATTATTTACATCGTAGACTGGGGGAAAAGTGAGCTGATGTGAACCTTCAATGTAGTATGGGCGCCATATTTATGATTTTAGACTCGGTCGCGCCTGTTACAAAATCGATTAAATTCTTCCATTATCAATGCCATCCGTTATTTGAAATAGTTTAAATGGTCTCCAAATCAATATATCTGACTGCTATCGGGGGTTAGTTACATTATATACATCGTAGATTGGGGAAAATCTGAGCTGATGTAAGCCTTCAATGTGGTATGGCCCACTCCTTGTCGAGGCTCGTTGCAACAATTTACATGCACGCAATCAATTTTAATCCACAAAACTAGAATACTATTTAATTCCATCCACTGTTTTTATTAAAAACACTGCATGTAATGTATTTTTCCATGTCAATTGAAGGATTATTTTTTCGATGTAGGCGATATTTCAAATACAAATTGCCAGTACAAAATTTAACATTATGCCCCGTCCTTTTCATCATTGTAACAGTAACACATAATCCATTTATTTTAGATTCTATGTTCACACCATCCTGTATTCCAGACAGTTATACTGTTTGTTTCAAATATCAATGATAATGCCTGTATTATTAGTTTTAATAGTAAATAAGCTGTTTGATATGAATACTATGAGTATGGTAATTCTAAAAACATTTATGCCATTAGCTGTTTCAACAGCCTGTTCAAGGAAGTTGGAGATTAATCCATATTCTGAAGAATGTATTATAATGCCATCCTGGCTGTATTTTAGGTCAAAAAACAAAAAAACCACCCAAATCTGTTGTGTACTCTACCTGTCACCTCCATCCCTAGTTATTTTTTTTTCTTTCACAAATTTCAGTTCCTGTGAAATAGCCTTCTAATAGGCCTAATATTATATTTGATTTATCCCCAACATAAGCTGTATAGGAATGATGCATAAATAAATATGAAAAAAGGTAAAATGTGTGCTTGTACATAACATATTTATTGATAAAATGTATTTGCTTCTAAAAAGATGAAAATAAGGTGTTGCTATTAAATTGAAAAATGCATAGACCTTAACAATGTTGATAACTCACTTTAATAGGACATACATATTGTTCACTTGCTGAGCTCTTTGTCTTTCTCTCTCTCTCTCTTTCTCATGTATTTGTATTAAGATTTATTGATCATTTTATTTGCAGGTTACCTCTACTTGGAAAGTGGGAACACACGGTTACAATTAAGCGTTTCAAGAATGTACAGGCTGTATTGTGTAGATGACTAGTTTAGCATCATGGGTTCTAATCAGCCACTTACGAACAGAGACATTTATGAATATTGGAAAGTTCAAAAACATTCAGTCAAAGAAGTGTTGGAATATGGGACAAAAAGACAAAATGTTGATTGGGACATACAGATTACTTCATTTCGGTCATCGCTGCAGGCAGTGGAGAAGAAAAGAAAGGAATACCAGCGCAGAAAAGAACTAAAACCCCTTCTGGAACAATATTTGAACAGTGAATACATACTTCCTCAAACCAAGCCAAAAACTCAGCATGATACTACTGCTGAGGAAGAGCCAAGCACCAAAAAGGGGAAGTTTGACTGTGAGTATGACACATTGAAAACAGTGAATGAGGCTGTTTGCAAAGAGTTGCATGAGGCGAATGCAAAACTGAAAGAACATGCAGTTGTGGATGCAAAACTTCAGATTCTCAAACAAAAGGTCAACGATTATGAACCAAGAAAGGTTAACCAGAAGCTGAAAAGAAAGCATATACAACTTGAGAAAAAAACAGAAGTTATACAATCTTTGAAAGCTGAAAACAAGAAATTGACAGCTCTTCACAGGAAAAAGAAAGTCCGCAAGCTGGGTACTGTAAGCAAGAAAGTAAAAAGCAAGAAACCTGTGGTTTGTAAGGTGGCGAAGAGGAGGACCGAAAAAAAGACTGTGGGAACCAATACTCATGATGTATCATGTAAAAATTGTGAAGGTGCCAACAGAGAGCTCATGCGAAGGTACAAAGAAAATGCTGAATTGCGATGTAAAGTTCTGTTACTTGAAGGGAAAGTAACTGATCTGCATGATCAGTTAGCAGAGAGTGTAAATCCTATTATTAATGTGAAATCAGATGGAAAAACATACAGTGACTCTCTCAGAGAGACAATATATTTCTGTCAGAGCAAAAACGTAGCCATTGACAACATGAAAGAAGTTGTCGGCTTCATACTGTCAAAGTTAGCTGGAAAAACACTCTCAGAGTTTCCAGATAGTACAACATGCAGAAGAATTGTCAGAGAGATGACATAGTGACCCAATTTTTAGTGCACGACAGACGCCTACCCCGTGAAATGTATAGCAGCGAAATGTCCTTGGATTAGGTCTTATGGAACACGATTGAAATATTCCCGCGTTTGGAAGTAAAGCGGGAATTATTTTTCTGAATGAGTTACGGAATAAAGTATCCTACGTGACAGAAAAGGGGTGAAGTAAGTACAGGTGATGCAAAGCATGGTCACGTGTTTTTTTTTTTGTACGGTTGCAATGCAGGTATTCAGTCACTCTGGGTCGGGCCTTCAATATATACATTCAAAATTTATTAACGATTTCAATTTTACAGGAAGTTTCTGTAACGAGTTTTGTTTATTTGTTTATTTTTATTTTTTGTTTTTATTAATTAAAAAAAAAATGAGGTGGAGTTCGGCATCTTATTCCTGAGGTTAATTTCCATGCGCCGAACACATGTTTCCAGAGTTTCTAGGCCAAGTATTGTAATTCTAAAGGTTTTATCTGATTTTTCCTGGGCGGCTACATTGACCAATGAAGGGTAACATTTATTGACGTTTGTTTTTCTATGCATTCGATTAAGACATACGTGGTTTTAAACAAATATATATACATATACATACATAAATAGTTATGTTCGAAAGAGGTGAGGTTCATTATTATTCAGATAAGTTAACTGCTTTTTGTACATGCATTATAAGAAAAAAAGGAAGTTACTTTTCATATGCAAGATGAAGGTTTTATGGCAATATGTTATAATCAAATACATTTACTCAAATAGTCAATTATTTTTTTTAATTAAAATTTGCCGGCTACTTAGTCACTCTGTCCGGCTAAATGCAATTTGTTTGTTAAATTGTGTGTTAGATGTAAGTATAGCTAAGAAATATGGGTTGCACAACCCGAAACTTCTTGTGGGGTTACAGGAAGGGAAATAGGTCATAGTGATCCAATTTTGGCGCATAACACTCCGGTATTCAAGGAAGCGTCTACACGCAAAGTTAGCTATAGGTTAGCGTGGGCCCAAGGGTATAAGAAATATGGCACAGAATAGCCCCTGCGCAAGGACGGACAGACAAGCAGACGAGTCGCAAACTTTATAGTCCCCTTCCAGTTCTTGGTGGGGGACTACTTATCGCCTATCATAATATGACATGAGAATTCAAGCAGAAAACCATTAAACAATATTTACAAACATTACATGCATATTTAATTATCTTTCTAAACCCTTTGTATTAAAGTAGATATATGTCCACCGACCCTGTATCCTGTGGTACAATACAAAATTAATAGTACCACTTGTGCCAATCGTGTTTACCTGAGTTGAGCATACAGTTCATGCGACATATTATAGAACATAGATTATGTTTTCACTCATATAAATGATCATAGCAAACTGTTTGGCAAAATGAATTTCAAATACATCAACCATCAAATGACCTTGCCTGCGTCAACATATTCTAAGTGTTCTCACACTTTTCCTTTTTGAACAATGCTTCCGATATTATTGCGAAATGTGTGCCATTTCCTCAGATATTTTACAATAATATTAGAATCTTTGCTGTAGACAAAACATTTTTAACACTAGAGTCCACAGTCCACACGTTCAACAACCAAAAAGAAAAACTAGATATCTTCGATACGAAACATTGACTGAAGGGTCCGCATTAATAAAATTTGCTTCAGGTGGTCTAGTTATGCCACAGTATAATTTTTTTCCGGCTCAATAAAGTAAAAAGTCCGCATGCAAACATATGCAAAGTATACATTTAATGAAAGGTCATTCACAAAAGTGCATTTCCTGATCAAACAAACTGTTATTTATGTGACAGTTCGTGAAAAGATCAAAATTTTTGCCTTTTCCACAATCTACTGACCATTACTTGTTTAAAAATGTATACATCGCATGTGTCTATTTGAATACTTCTTACAATATGCAGCTAGCAAAGGTATAGCGCACTTATAACACTGGGGCATAGCTAAAGAACGTTAAAGTTAGTATTCTTTTTCCTCATGTTGCCAATTCTCCTTTTTTGGCTTTGCTGTCCACGCCTTGTACAGCCATGGTTGTTGTGGCAGCTGGATTTGGAAAAAGGGTTATATGGGGTAGATAGAAATTTTAATGTTCTATTGAAATTCCAACATGCTATCCTTAGCACAGACACACTTTGAGGATTAAATAAATACAGATAAGTTAATTGTTTATCATGCACTGATATAAAATCAGTAATATTTCCATTATTGACCAATCTGCATACACTCATTTTCATTTTGACAAACATAAATCTGAAGTCCTTTGCCCCCCTCGTAACATAATGCAATCTGTCAATTAAAGGGGACAGCAGTCACACGACTGTTCTCACTGTGCTTCCCTGGGACAGGTCAGCTAGCCAGTGTCAGGAAAGGGGGTTGAAACTTGTACCAAGGTCTGCAGTTATACAGTGGTGTAACTGCCCCATGGATTAGTTACCCCGGGTATTACTACACCAGCTTTTATGCATACCAATTTTCTTACACCATGAACTGAGGGGTAACTAAAACCGTTTTAGGTTATACTATGGGTAAGTTACACCTCCTTTATGCATATGGGCCCAAGAGTTGGGCTGAGCTGTGGACAGTGGTTTTAACATTTAATCCGAATTTTAGATATCTAAAATTCAAATTACAAATATCAGCCAGACAATTTTGGATATATTTAAAGATGAATGAATTATAGAGTGTATCCAATAGGGCTGCATTACCTATTTTCAGGATATCCAAATTTGGCCTTCTTTCAACATATCTTTAATTGATTTTTAGATACTAGTATGAATGATTCGAATATTAGGTATCTATAAATCTTCAATAGATCTATCGATAATTCAAAAATCATGTGTTTATGGATATCTATAAATGATTTATATAATTTGGTTATCCTTAAAGATATCTTACACTAATTTATAGATATCTTTTCAGATATCTGGAAACAATTTTGAGATATTTACAAATTATTTTTAGATTTCTACAATTAATTTCTATATATATTATTACTTCGAGATATTTAAAGACATGTAAATTGATGTATAATTCGAATTTTAAATACATGTATCTAGAAATCATTTACAGATATCTATAATTCGACCTTTTTTTTTTTTTTATTAGAGTCTAAAATCAACTTTAGACATTTCTCAAGATGACCGCCATTGCAACATGACATTAACTACTTCCCACAGTTTCTGGTGGGAGCTAGGCTGGTTCCATGCCCCTACTTTGTCAACATGACAAATGAAACATGAAATTTTAGGAAACTGTGGAATCATCGAGAGTCACATTCTCTGCTTTACCATTTACACATAAAAATTAGGTGCACTGATATTTTTCCACATTATACAGATATTTCCTAATGCGATCACTGTTTGACATAGGCCCTTCAGAAGTGAATGAGAGGGCATAGAACCAGGTTACCGAAATATTCGGCAATGAGACAGCATACATTATTTTCTAGGTGTTAAATGTCTGCCATCTTTACAGATATGATCTAATTTAAAAATTCTGAAGAGGTGGAGAATTAAAACAGTCAACCTGGCGGAAACGGTTGCCAATCAAATTCCGTCTGTGAACAGTGAGGCGTTAAAATGTTAATTTGGACATTGAGGTATCGTACTAACTTCATGATTTGAACAAAGGTTGGCAAGGCTTTCTCCGAAAGTAGAAAACTATACTTGGGTCAGCATCATGGCGGGTGTGCTTAGCTAGCTCGATTACACACAAATGTGTGCTCGGATTTCCAAGAGTGAGTGCCTGTGGTTCAGGGGAAAACCCTCACTTGTGCAGTCCATATCATGCGTGTCTGAAATACGATCGGTAATGATTTTATATGATATGCGCATATTGCCTGTATTGGTTAGATTTATTATCTAGCTGATTGTTGATCATTTGAACTGCACTTATAGCACGAAATAGTAGTGCTTTCCAGATAAGAACACCACTCTGTGTCTTTCCAAGCTAATCCGCAGTACAATGGCAATGTCGTGCTCACTAGGGAACAGTGGTAGCCGAAAATTGTGTCAGTCAAAGATCAAAATATGCATTTACATCAAGGGTAAAGTTTATGACTTCCCTTCATAGTGTTGTTTTTGCAACCAAGTTTATACACGACTGAGAGTTCAGTGACCAAGTGAAACCAAAGGAACCTGTACTTGCCACGGCAGTACTATCACATCTGCAACTGGCAATCTTTATATGCTGTCATTTTATACAGTGAAACACACAAAGGAAGAGAAATGAGATGTCATATGAGAATCAGTAAAAATGCTATGGAAATAGATTTAAGTTTGATCACAACTGGGCAGTTCAGTTCAGTTATATATGGGATGATGTGTAGCCTGTAGCACAATTGATTCAGTTAGATCACTGTGGGGTTTTATGTCGTTTCAACGTACAGACAGAAAACACAGGCTTTACAGGTTCGAAAATGCAATAATACGTGCCGCAAGAGTTAAAGACAGTGCTGTGCTTCTGCTGGTTTCATTCCTGGGCATTGTGTTTGCTTCTTTTATGAGATGGTCAGGGTTCGCTAGATTTGGGTAGTTAAAGCTTTGTTGCGCCTGCAGGAGCTCACTTTACGTTCACGCTTCGAATTGTACTCACCTAAGTCGATTATAGATTTATTGCTTATAAATAATAAAATGTTTCTTTACGCTTTCCAGAGTTTTTCGGCCGCTTGCGCCTTTATCTCTGGTTTGGTGCGAGGCAATTCTTTGAAAATTATATCTATCGGCTCAAAGATGCACAGATCTTTCATTGTATTGGATACATAATTCCAGCCATCCAGGCAGGCCATTATTGAAGCATCGTATATTGTATTTTGTTACATATGTGAAGTATTTTACTTGTGTCCATACTGAACATTCTTTTTGTATCTGTAGGTTTACAATGCTTAAAAAAACAGCAAGCGTGAGCATACTATATAACTAAAATACTGAGTTGAATTATTATTGGTTATATTGTTGTGGGAGTTTAGGTAAAACAAGCAATTTTAAACGAATGGCATATCAAAGATCTTAACAGTTCTTCAGAGAGCGACCAAGGTTTCAATTTCAAATTCTGGTGAAGCACCTAGAATGGATTAGCACAGGCGCATTTCAAAATAGATGGCACCCCCACTCTGCCATTGAGTGAATCCGGCCTAAATGCCATCCACATAGGACCCCGCATGCTCTATAAAACTTCACACCATAATTTGTCATCGTTCCCACTAGTAGTGAATTCATTGTTCAATTTGGATGTGCAAACAAAAAAATTCGGAACATTCAGCAAGTTTAAAAAAAAAGACTTGAATAAAATGCTATAGACGCCTCACAATTTTACCTGCGGTGAATTGTTGTACAGTCAATAGCTGTATGTATGGACCAGGCTTAGGGCAATGTCCAACCAATTTTGGATAATCTTGTTCATTTTGATATTTGGGGATATTTTGGCAGACATATATGTCGTCTACCATATGTCTATATTTACTAGTTCTAGCCCCAGTACAATCTGACAATATAAACAAAATACGTTCAATGTTAACATGGTCGTCAATGGATTATGATAACGTTTGGATATTGATTACTGACAATTTATGTCTGCCCTAAAAAGTTCCTTTCACATGGATATTTCTTTAACCAAATTATCTGATTTTAATCAAATAAAAACTGATTTACTCTAAAAATCTCTAGAGCAAACCATATCAGGGATTTTCTGAATAATGATCAGTTCTTGTGTAAATGCGTATCAAAAATGAAGAGTGCCACAATTTCACGACAACCATTTTCCAATTTTAGTATCACTATATCGTAAACACAGGGGGTACGCAGAATTTGCTGTGGGGATGTGCTGAAAGGGGAAAGTTGAACTGCGAGGGAGCGGAGCGACCGAGAGGGGGATGGGTCTTGGAGGGGGGCAGGCCCCCCTCCCAGAGTAAGAAACTTAAAAAAAAAAAAATAAAAAAAAAATAAAAAAAAAGACTTAAAATGATGGCTTCTGGTGGACCTAAATTGTTGATGTGAGCATTGGATACCATACAGTCAAAAATCACAATGAATATCCTTTTTAATGTACATATGTATTGTGCAGTAAGCCAGTGACCAGCACATGTACTCATTACCAATGTACCATTCACAGGCAAAGAAAATACTAACACTCTTATAAAAATTGGCTGAACTTTGCTGAAAGAAATCAGGCAAACAACTCTTAAGTATTTACATATAATCATTTATTATTTATCATTGTAGCATTGTAAAGTGGTAGTGTGGAGCTAGCTCCATGCAGGTATGGAGCACAAGTGTAGGCCTGTGTATAGCTGCATGACTGAAGTGGACTGATTTTGTTGTACCTTTATGCTTATGATCCTCCTTGGTAAATGTGTCATGGCCAGATGCATATACTGCTCAATACTGTGAATAAAGTTGCCTTTTTCCTTAACATATACAGTGAAACAACGATAGTATGGACAAGTCCCAAGTGGGACTTTTTGGAGTGATTATAGGAAAATTAAATAAATCTAAACTGTTGACCTAATCTGAGACTAGGAGTCTCAGACCTAATCCATTGTATGAATTAACATTTACATTTTGGCAGCCATAGTAACCAACCCTTACACTTACAGCAATGACTACCAGATCCCTTGCTTCATGTCGGGTATTTCAGTAAAGCTGCCTATTATCAGCTCTATATGGACCAATTCATTTCACTTTGATGATCATAGCATAGCATATTGATTTCAATTAAATTCAGACCAGATCTGCCTTTGACTTGACTACTTGCAGCCTTCATAGATACAGAAAGACTGGCACAAATAAATTGTAAGTAACACTGCAAGATGTCCTGGTACCAAAATCATGTTTCTTATTGCATAGGAATATTGCAAAAGCAATGTACTTCTGTCTACAATACAGTCATGCAATACTTACTGCAATTTCCACCTCACAAGTTCTTGGGGCACAAGGTCAGGTGATAGCAGGTTATCACTCTACATGTCAAGGGCGCTAGTAAGGTCCACATTTTTGCTGCAGATGACATTTGGCACCACCCCAAGCAGTGGTGTTACAGTCACAGCATGAGCTACATATAGCAAACAGATTTGAACATATATGATTTACAGTGACAAAATATTATTACCAACATTTTACATAATCATCATGACTTACAAAGAGCAGAAATGATAAATTGTGTATGTCATTTGAAAACATAAACAGGTGATCAAAGTTATAAATTGCAAGTAAGCTCTATGACTTAAGCTATGATACTCCATCACATTGATTGAAGTCAGTTATATCATAAATGAGAGATGTAACATTTGAGCTGTAACATCTTATTACGAGGTTTCTACAAATTTTTCAAAAAAGTATAGATAATGTTGAATTGGTGTACCAGCATGAATGAAGTAAAGTATTTTCATAACTTAAAACACTTGACACAATGAACTTTTAACTTTAAAAAGTTCAGTTTTTCTTTTTTTACTTGTAAATTGTACAAATATAAATGTCCACATAAACATAGTAAGACAGCCATTAACTTACCAGGGTGAAAATAGTGTATAAAATACTGATTTTCATACATAGCTCTGTTGATGAATCTGGTCTGATCCTGAGAAACTTGGACATGCATCACCTGGTTCATGGGGATTGAAGATTCACATAACACATTCCAACATGCACGTAACTGAGTCCGTGAGAAGATGCATATACATGCCAGCATGCAAAAACCACATCAATGCTAGTGTAAGTTATGAACACTGTAAACTGGTAATATTATTTTATTTTGAAACATGCACTGAAAAGAAAACACGTAAAAGTGAACACACAATACTTCGGTGTTAAAAAGAAGATACTATGAAAAACCAATTTTTAAAGCTGTTTGTTATTTCAGCAAACTGGTCAGCTTTGTGATTCTCGGACCTGGCAAGTCTGTTCGCTTCAGAGTTATCTCTAACATGATGCCATGCAAAACAAATATTAGTAAAATACTAATGGACACAAGAGAACTTTACTTTTATGGATGATGAGTCCACAAATTTGCTGCTTTTGTTTCAGGTACACAGCATAAACACAGAGCTAACGCAATTAAACTGGTGTCAATCTTTGCTAAACTTCAGGGATTAATCTGTGACGCTTTTTTCATAATCTTATGAAGAAGTTCCCTATAACTACAATCCTGCACAGGGACTTGCTGATGTGATAAAAACAAATATTTCAGTTTTTCTAATTGGTCATAGCACAGATTAATCCCTTTAACAAGCAATATAAAATCCAAACACTCAAACTACTTCAATTTATCATTACCTACATGAGAATTGCCTATCAAGATCAGCAATGATATGGTCAAGAAACGGTATGGCCAAATTCTTCTGATAGTACTCTTCTGCAGTTGCCGCAGGTACATTCTCACGGTGCCGCTGCCTTGCGTGGCATACATGGCACAGTCCCAACTGCTTCTGCCAGTCGGACAGGTTGTTGGTACATAGTCTGAAATCCATCATACACATCTGTTCAGATTTTTGGTAGTCCTCTTTGATGTCTTCAATTTAAAAAGATTCATCATAAAACTTTCAAAATATAAAGGCTAGGAATTTATAATTGTGGCTCATATATCATAATTTGTAAGAAGTCTTTTGTGTCTGGATCAGTATAAGCCAGCAAGCCATAAAGATGTCTTGTGCATGGCAAGTATTTCAGAAATTTTAGCAGGTTGGATCTCAAATGAACGCCTAGTAGTTTCTATTCAGCAAAATAAAACTTGTGAAAGTCGCCTTTGGAGTTAGTGAGTTATTTTAAAAGGGAATAATTCTTTATGTTGGTTATACATGATTTAAGTAGAGTATGGCTGGGACGCAGTACCTGTAGATGCAAGTGTAGGTGTAAAAACTTTGATCTTGCAAATTTGACTAGTTACAAGAATGCTGAAAGGCACCCTATCTCACCCAACTTTTTTAATTCACACTTATTTGTCCTGAAAGTGAAAGTGAAGTCACTTATCCAGAATGGACATTAGTTTAATAAACTCTCCAGGTTGATCATGTGGAACGGGAACGACATATTTTAACCTTTTTTCTGAAATGCACCAGCTACCCCCAAACTATGTTACAACAAGAAACAAGGAATTTTTCCCTGTGAGAATCTACCAAATTCTGAATTTACAATTGTTATTATTTTGGAGTGCTGCACACTGTTTCAGATTAAAAAAAAAACATATTTGTATGGGTCGAATGTTTTTTCTTGGAATTAAAACATTTCTGGTGCTTTGTTGCAATTATTGTACATCCAAATCAAGAAATTTTCGCCATGAGGCAGGAGTTATCGTCAGTCATTTACTTTGACTTTTACACTTTTTGGGTGACAAATTATAAGCACAAAATGTGTGCATTTGTTCAAAGTGCACCAAGAAATCACGAAAATTCCACCTGAAAGAAGAAAAATGCCTAACGTTTGAATGCTTCCACATAAAGGACTCATAATTATATGCTAGAAGCCTAGTATCATGCATCAAAATATCTAGAAATTTCTGTAAATAATTTACCAAATGTATTCAACAAAACTGTTAAGATGTTATGCAAGCAGTCAGACATGATAAACTTGAATGGCGATTTGGTCTTAGTGCGGTATGTATGTGACATTAATTACGTTTTGAGGAAATAATATTGATTTTCTGCCCAAAGTTATCATTCATATCTGTACAAAGTTGCACCTGTTCTATTGATGCAAGATCTTCAAATTACATTTGAACAAATTCTTCCAAAACGTTTAAGATATGATTATTAAATACATTTTTGCCCCATGTACGGTCATGCTGCAAGATCGAGTCAACAGCTGTACTAGTTACTCTGAGCAGACATATGAACGGAGTCCATATCTCTGGTCTGGGCGCCTAGAAAGCACAAGTTTAAAACTGTAGAGAAGGGATATCTTATGAACCGGATATGATCGCTTTTTAATTTTTATTCAAGACCATTGAGAAAAGAAAGAAAAAGGAAAGAAAGAAAGAAAGTAGGAAAAAAGGAAAGAAAGGAAAGAAAGAATAAAAGTAATACATTATTTGTTTTTCTTTTTGTTTATTGTGTTGTTTTTTGGTTTTTACCTATACAGTGACATAGTAAATATTGTAACTTAAAAAGCGTCAAACCTGTGAGAATGACATTTTTTTTACTTGGGCTTATGTCGGTTACAATTTTCAGTTCAAGACGTTGTTGTTTGGCTGCTTTCAACGGATGAAAGCAATCTTCGGAGTCCCCAAGAATTCGAGTTGGCTTGAACGACGACCTTGGCATCTCATTACATTGACATTTTCCAATGCAAGTCTTTAGGATTCTAAATAATTTCATGCACCTTCAGCAGCAGCAGTATTTGCGTGGCTAGAGCTAGTTTGAGAAAAGACTTTGATTTCAACTGGGGGCTCAAAATGTTGTGATTTGTTTGAGGCTATCTTAAAAGTAGCTGCCTCATTGATACTTTATAGTATGGGAGACCCCGCAGGTACTTACATTAACCTGTAGCTCATGTGCCTTGTGATGCAAACAACTTACAGATGAATGGACAAATACGTTTTTTATTCTCGCATATATCTTTCTGCCGCTGGCAGTAAGTTTCTGAAATACAAGTGTTTTGTCCTTGGTTGGGCGTTTCCTTTTTTCTTTTTTGTTTGTTTGTTTCGTTTATTTGTTTTGTTTGTTTCCTTTTTTAAGATTGTCCCCTTTGTCAGGAACGACAGCTGAGTAAATATATGCCCCTGATGAGCACCCATGATTGGTGTGCTGCTGCCACTTAACGACCATCGAATAGGTACAAAATAAGCTAAAATTGGTCGCGGATAAGTTGCATGCACGAATTGGTGAGATTGTAACTGTTCACTGTTCCCAAAGCAGCAACGTAAGGTTGTTTCTCCGGACCACCCATCTATTACTTCTCAAGGCCACACACTGCAAAATGTCAATACCCACAAATTTCTTGGTGTTACTATACGCTCTGACGTGAGATGGTCTGACCACATTAACAACCTAGCTGCTAAAACTGGAAGACTTCTTAACATTATGAAAAGCCTCCAGTTTCGCCTGGACTGCCAAACTTTACAAACCATCTATTTTTTTTTTCATAAGACCTGTTTTAGAATATGGAAGTCCTGTTTGGGATGGCTGCACATCAACTGATGCAGATAAACTTGAAAAAATATCCGTTCACTGCTGCAAGAATAGTTACTGGCGCGATGCAAGCCACATCGAATGCTAAACTGTATGAGGAGCTTGGAAGGCAAGCCATGGCCTCTGATAGGAAAGAAGCTTAATTATCAGTAATGAATAAAACAGTTCATGAATTATTACCTAACTATTTGCAATCTATACTGAACCCCAATGAAAAGTATCCACATGCCAATTTTGAAGTATTTTATTGTTTATACTTGAAACATTTCATACCTAGACGTGCTTAGAACTTAACAAAGCATTCACTTTTCTGGCGTAAAAATAATGTCACGCTCTACCGACATTAACGTCACTTACAGGCAAAAAATGTCATTAACTGCCCTAATTGAAAGTCACACAAATTTTTCTGTTCAATATGGGATGTGGCCACCTCGAGCATCAACACATGCTATACATCTGCGGCGCATACTGCTGACCAGGGTTTGAATTCTGTGTTGGGGAACATTATTCCATTCTTCCTGCAGAGCTTGGATCAGCTGGTTTCGGGTAGTAGGCCTAGGTGTCCTCCGTTGAATACCTTGGCCTAACTGATCCCACAAATGTTCAATAGGGCTCAGATCGGGTGAGAACGCTGGCCATTCCATGACATTGATGTTGTTCTCATTGAGAAAGTTCATTGTTAATCTTGCAGAGTGTGCACGTGCATTGTCCTGCTGAAAGATCGCCAGATCTTGATGCTGCTCCATAAATGGGACCATGTGCGGCTCCAGCACCTCATCAATGTACCGCCTAGCATTGAGGATCCCTTGAATGACCACTAGGGGTGTCCGGTAGCGGTTGCTGATGCCTGCCCACACCATGACAGAGGGTCCACCCCATCGATCTGCCTGACGGACACAGGCATCTGCATATCTCTCCCCAGTCCGGCGCCACACACGTTCTCTGCCATCTGCTCTGCTGACACAAAAACGGGACTCGTCAGTAAAAAGGACGGTATTCCACTGCTGGCGAGTCCACCTGGAGTGTGCTCTACACCACTGCAGTCGTCTTTCTCCTCTGGGTTGGGTCAGCAGGTTACCCCTGTAAGGTCTTCTGGCTGTTAGGCCACTGGTCCTCAGTCGCCTCTCCACAGTAGAACTACTGACAGGACGGTGATTCACCCCTTGAGTCTCACGGGCTGTTTGGGCTGCTGTACGGAAACGGTCTCGCAGGTGCATCAGCCGGATGTGACGGTCTTGGCCAGGTGTTGTCACTCTTTCTCGGCCAGGCCTAGGCCGATCATCTACGGATCCAGTTTCTTGTTGCCGTTCAATTAGTCGTTGGATGGTGCGCCGAGTACACCCCATTCTTTGTGCGATTTGAGTGATTGGGACTCCACCCTCTGCAAGCCCCAAAGCATGGTGTCTTTGACCTTGGCTCAGACGCGGCATGATCGCCTCAACACACCTGAGACCACTGGCTTTTTTCTTGGCTGAACATCCCTTTTTAAAGCCACTGAAAACATCAGGTCATTTTAGCCATCCAATAGGAGTGGTGGTCAGAAGCCATATTCGGTGCACAAAAGTCACATGCATTATGTAACAACCCAGCAAAAGTTAAAAAGTTGTCCTGAATGACCCTGATGTAGGCTCCAAACCATGCATATATGCACACACAGTACTTAGTAACTTACAAAATTAATGTGTTAATTTTTTTATGTGGATACTTTTCATTGGGGTTCAGTATATTATTCCAGATAATATGAATCAATTTGCTACACATTGTAATACTCGACAAAGATATGATCTGCCTCATTTCAGAGCCCGCACTGATTTATTTAACAATTCTTTCTTGCTGTCAACTGTACGCCTCTGGAATGAATTACCTTTGGAAATTCGAAATTTGCCATCTTTACCCATATTTAAATTTAGATTACTTGATCACTTTGGGTGGTCTAATAAGCGTCCATAGTATTACAATTTTGGTATGAGATATAGTTCTGTATTGCATGCTCGCCTCCGCTCGCGCAGCAGTCAGCTGAATTCCCATCTGTTCAAGACTGATGTCAAAACATATGCCAGTTGTCAATGTTGTGCAAGTAATGAGGATGCTTGGCATTTCATTTTTTCTTGTCCAAGGTATACTGTTATCCGATCCCAACTACACAATATCATTTCATTGTATGGTCCTTTTACATTGTAAACTGTACTTTATGGTTCTCCTAACTGCACTCTGACAGAGTACACCCAAATTTTCTCTGCAGTTCGAGATTTTATTGTGCTCGCTAAAAGATTCACACAAACAAGTATTGGCTGAGGAATTATTTGTTTTTCTTACTCAACACTTTATCCGAATTAATTACCTAGAAAACCAAATTTTCAATTACTTTGAATGTATTGAGCCCCCCTATCTGTCCTGTCCAACTGAGATGTCTTCTCACTCTTGTATCGGGGCAGGTCGGTGGGCCCTGCCTCACTTTGAGGCGATTGTGTGTCTGTTGGTGTCCTGTTTAATTCTTGTCTATTCTTCCACGAGAGGGATTTAAAAAGGGCTAAGCCCTCTTCCCAATTTTTAATTGCCGATGAGAATATAGTATCTGTACATTGTTGAAAAAAATAAAATGCGTTTAAACTAAATCAACAAGGATTTATCCGTCTTTTTGGACAAAAATGTTAACTGACTAATACTATGGTGCCAACTACCAAGATTTCATTTTGTTACCACTTATACAAAAACTCGCCAGTACTTTCGGACCTGTATCCACTATCCGGGTAATCTTATCCATTGAGCTTCCTCTTTGACGCGGTGGGGCACTTGGCACTCAGCCTATTGCTGACCCTTATTTCATTGACTCAGGTCGACTTCTATGTCTGATACAAAATCCTAATTCTGGGGTCTACAACTGGTCACTGTTTGTCGTTGTATTTACATTTTCAGGTGATGCTCACTCGGGAACAGTCCCATTATATACTGTACATTACATTCATTCGACAAATTATCGTTCCCATAACACTAATCACACATATATTTTGGCGCTACCTCTTCAAAATAGCCAATCGACTTGGCTGCCATTGTGAAAATAGTGAGTTCCGCACCCAATGGCAGTGGTTTGTAAATGAACATTGGGACAATCTTACCGAGTGGGGGTGGGAAGAGGGTTATAATGTGTGAAACCAAAAGTATATATTTTGCAATTATTTCAAAGCATCAATAATGATATATATGCTGTGGCTGGGATTCACTTTGATATCCAAATCAAGTGTACTTTTGACAGACTGTCCCGCTATCAATGCATTAATTGTGCAATGTTCAAAATGGCCATCGAGCGTGCAGTGTCCCATTAGGATTTGTAACTAACGATTAAAACTGCTTGAGACACAACTGAGCGGGCAGATTAAAGTTTAGATTGTAAGTCATCTTTTAAAAATACGCTGACGAGCGCTTGCTACGGTAACTTGGAGAACAGACACCTGAAACCTGGCGATACTAGATACCAATACTGCACTCGTCATGGTGCTATGCTTTTCCCCAGGCCCAAGTTGACCAGCCAGACAAGTTGAAATAAAATGCTCTGTTTGAGTTGACTTTACTGCAAAATAACGGCACACGTTGGCCAGCTTTTCTGTTAACTTTGTCTTACAACTTGGTTACAGTTGATTTGAATGACCATTTATTTAACGGGTGATTGTTTATGGGGGTGATTTTATTGGTCGGTCGCAGGTTGCAGATGGTCTAAGGCTGTCCAACTGGAGCACTGTAGCAAAATTTTGCATAACAGTTTTTTTGAAAAATGCTACAGAACTTATATCCAAAATAAGTGTTTCTCATGTGAAGAAGCTTATTGAGAAAATGATCCAGGGAATGTAAATTTGTTGCTGCCATTGGACAGTACCGTGGTCTTGCGCATCAGGTCATTTAACATTGCAAAAGCGTCTGTGCACAGGAAATCTGGTTGTTTTTACCAGGTGGGGACTGGGCCTGGTAATTGCAGGTACTACTGTACCATGATTATACCTATTCCCATGCAGAACCTACCAGGGTATATCAAAAAGAGTGAATGTAAGAACTTTTTCAAAAATTAGGTGAAATCATTCTTGATGCATCAGATGGGAGTACTGGAGAGGGACCGCTTTATATACATATACTTTCAGTATCTTAGTGTTATCAGTGGCCTGCAATTTATATATATATATATATATATATATATATATATATAGCAGGTCCCCAGAGTTATAAAAATTACGCCTTTGGTGCTTATATTTATCTATGTATTAATTTATTGAAAATTTAGATCAATCTTCTTATTCATAAATAATTAAAATATTTCAGCTACAAATCTGTTCAAAGCAATTAAATATTTTTCCGATTTCATTCTTGCATTTCTACTTTTTTCATTTTGTGGTCCCCCATGATGATAAGCCAAGGCAGGATTCCCTAAGCATCTGGTATTCTTATTTCATGCATCATAGTTTGGTGTGCTTTCAACAACAATATTGCACCATGATGGCATATGTGTGCATAAAATATTATCAATCAACATTCAGTAATATAGGTTAAGTACATTCAGGCCTAGTGATTACCTTAATGTGTTTTTTCTGCCTGCTTTTAGAGAGAAAATATACAACTTACTAATTGCGGGATAAATTATCTGTTAATTTGCCCCCAATTAATAAAAATAATATGTGTGCAAGAATTCTCTAAAACCTTGCATGTATGAAGACAAAATTTGTCTTATCTTAATTGATAAGATGGCTATACTGTTTTTTTAATTTATTTTTTACTAATTTTCACCAGACTTTTGTACAATCTGAGGGAAAATAGTCCAAATCAATACAATAATGACAAACATGTTGTGATTTCATCAACCATGTGAAGGCAAGATACTCAAAATTCCCCAGAATGCACCATTTTGCATGCTCAAATTCACAATTTTACATGTGTGTGGGGGTGGGGGGGTGCAAATGCCCCCAGACCCCCCTCCTCATATGCCTTCGGCGCTTTAGGCCGTGTAGGTCATTTCTGGGCCACTGAGAAAACAATTACGGACTTGTTTGGGGGCACTTGGGTCTCTGACCGAGTTTATATCACTTGCCTGGGTTGATCAGTATTTATTAGAGAAGGGCGGCTTAAAAGTACCTTTTTTGGGTTCCATTAATTTTAGGGTTGGGCCTTTTTAGTAGGGTCTGTCAGGTTACCGGAACCACACATATATTTTTGTTGGGTCTTAGATCTCTGTTTCCTCTGTAGTATCTCATAGCTGGGTTGAGAAAACTCAACTCAAATTTGGCACAAATAATTTTCACTGGTTAGACTTTATAATAAACTTGAAAGAGGAAATGTAGTAAATTGCAAAAACTCTCGTTTTCTGGTTAAAAACAGCAACAAAGCAACTTTGGATGTGATCTCCTGCCATATAATTCTGGATCTAGATCAGCTGTATTGGTCTTTTTGTTGTTGTTGTTGTTGTTGTTGTTGTTGTTGTTGTTGTTGTTGTTGTTGTAAATATGACAATACTCAGAACAAAATGCATGATGGAAAGGACAGAATTTATTGTAGAAAATGTTGACTGCTAAGCTAAACGTTTAGCAAATTGGAATTTTTTCTGTAACAAGAAGATGAATCGCCACCCACATTTCTGCTCATGATGATTGACTGGTCGTAGAGTGTACAGGGGATTTAAGGGATTGACATGTGTGAGACATTATTTGAGTGTGCCTATCTCTGTCAAAAAAAAATTCTTTATGATGTTTTATGAAGAAAGGATTTTTGTTTAACTGTAGAAAATATTGGCTACCGGCCTATGACTATACATGGTAAACCCCTTCCTAGTCAAACTTAGAAGGAATCACTGACTATTTTTCGCGCATGTTGAACGTTGTACTTTCGACACGCGCCAGGGAAACATTTTGGTCTCAGGCATATGATCATGATGCGTCTTCTCTATAATTCTCAGCTAAAAATATTTGTCAACATGAAATTTTAGTAAAAACATTAAAGCACACAACATTTTGCATCCGGGCGCTTTTGAGAGATACAGTCTACTTCTCAGCAAATTTTTTGTATCGGGCACGATAAGCTAGGGAAGTGTAATCCCATGCAAGTCTTGTTGGGTGTGCCTACTACACCAAGTCAAAGAATACTATTTTGCTAAGACGCTCAAGGATGGCATTAGATAAATTATATAATATCTTGCCTCTAGTTGGAATGGTACGTTTCATGGGTTTACCTGAAAACGTAAAGGCTTTTATGCTCTACTGGGCACATCAAACATCATAACAAGGTTTGAAATTTATGATTATCAGCTTCTTTACCACAAATGTTCATACATAAACATTTATTATAATAGTATTTTAATTATTTGATTCATCCGATCTCTCTGTGTCTATCTCTCTCTTTCTCTCTGGTCTGTTCCTCTTGATATATAGGCAGGAAGAGAAAGACAGGCAGCCAGATATTGATGGACAATCAGGTACAGACGAACAGGCAAGCAGGTGGCCTACAGATTGACTGACAGAAACTAGTGTTACGATGACCATCTTCTGAAAATTCTATACCGTAGTAGAACTCAACCAACAATGACAACGATCATATAACTTCAACAATAACAATATACTAACAATCAAAAATCATTACAAAGTAGGTAGATAAAATCATGCACCTAGCTAGGTTGGTATTCAACAGTAAAACGGTCTGAAGGGTAAATCCTAATCCATGTTGAGAGATTATCCACAGGTACTGTCTCACAGTTCCAAGTCCTATGGCAGGTGCTAAATAGTGTGGTACAAATCCCACAGAGGTACGGTTTGGTTCCAATGTAGTACACAAAGTTGCGGTGCTGATCCAAATCCCACAGAGGTTCAGTTTGGTTCCAATGTGGTACAAGTAACACCAAATATACCAGTCCACTCAAAAACCTGTCCATTCTCCACAGGTACAATGTACAAATGAGTATCTCCTTGGCAAAAACAGTGTCTCACAGTCCCACTGGCTTGAAGTCACATAGCTCATGTCAGATCTCTGAATACTCCTCTCCTTTAGCTTTGAAGGAGGTGCTTTATATATTTAGGCTTTGAAATTTCACCATTATTCCAGAGTCTTCCAATAAGTCACACATCCCAGATCACTGAAATTGGCCTATTTCTCCAGGTTACAGAGAAAACATTTCAGGAAATCTGTTATGGTCATTACGTCTGATCTTTTGCACATATATCAATATAGCATAATAGGAATATTATACAGATAAAGTCTATAATATGTATAGTCATGGTGGTATGAAGTGGAACTGACGTCATAGGTGTTAAAATTACATTCAAGTGATGTCCTACCTGGAAAAAATTGCTTCACGTTTAGACCAAAAATATCACAGAAACATGCACCCCGACATAATAAGCCGAAATACTCCATATAAGAGCAAATATTAGAGAATCAGTCTGCAGTTAAGATGGAACTGAAAATCCAAAGTCGTTGTATAAACACAAGCATTTTGCTTTTTTAAAGTGTTTTTGTGAAAACTTTGGTTATTTTTTTACTGATTTCCAATGGTGCTACTTCGCAGTGGGTGGGGATAATTACTCCTAGCCATGATCCGTCCTAGAAATATATTCTTGCATTGATAAAAATTCGATATTTGGCTCAATTGAAGCTTCACCAGAGCCAGATAATACTGTTTTTAAGGTAATATGGTGCAAAACTGAAAATCGAGTCATACAACACTATAGATTGACTTCAGCCGGAATGTGGTGAGCGCCATTTTGAACATTGCACAATGCATTGATTGCGGGACAGTCGCACAAAAAATACCTTTGTTTTGGATATCAAAGTGAATCACTCAATACATACTTTTGGTTTCACATGTTGTACCTCCCCCAGATCGCCAGAATACTATCCTCATTTACAAATCATTGGGTGCGGAATCTACAACTTTCAAAATGGCATCCAAGTGCCTTTGAGCTGATCGGATATATGGAAGAGGTAGTATCCAAAATATATGTGTGATTAGTGTTCAGGGAAGGTTAATTTGTCGAATAAATGTAATGTTTAATATATAATGGGATTTTTAAAGGTTGAGCATTACCTGAAAATGTAAATACAATGCCATACAGTTATCAGTTGAAAGAAAAAACCAGAGTTCGAAGCTCTACCTTCCAATGTATATTTAGATATGGCTAATGAAGGTAGACTAACTGTGGTAGGCACTGCTATGGTGAACATAGAACTTGGTGAGCATTCATATGAATGGGAAGTGTTTGTGGCACCCATTGCAGACAGTGGCTTGTTAGGAATGGACTTCCTATATCATCAAGACTGTGTTGTTTCACCTAAACTAAGCGGCCTGCAAGTTAATAATGAGTGGGTTGATTGCAAAATTAAATGCTGCCCCCCGCAAGTTGCAAGGGTGAGCCTGAGAGAGACAACCATAGTCCCTGCAAACAGTGAATTGGTCCTTGAAGGTGAAATTGACTGTAATACCTGGGGCTCACAATGTGCTACAATTGAGCCAAGCCATGAAGGTATAATTGCTGAACACTTATTTGTTGGTAGTACTTTGATTGATCCTAACAGAGTTGACCTGGGTGTGCCAGTGTGCATTATGAATACCAGCAGTGAGGACATAGCCATAGAGCAGGGTACAACTATAGTACTTTACATGAAGTAGATCACATAGAGAATAACATACCTAGTGAAGGTAGTATACCAGTTCAAAGTATTAATGTGCATATGAACCATGAGACTAAAGAAAGAAAATCATGTTTGCCTGGGAAAAATTGGGCAGAAGACTTGGTAAATCTGTAAAAACAGCAGTTGCACAGAATTAAATGAAGCTCAAAAACAGACATTCCTGCTTCTTCTCGACAAACATAAGAATGTGTTTGCTAAGTCACCCGAAGATCTGGGAAATACTTCTGTAGTGTGTCATATTATTGATATAGGTGATGCAAAGCCCCTGAAGCAGAGGCCTAGGAGAGTCCCAAGGGCTTTTGAAGGGGAAGAAGAGAAAATTATTGCAAGTTAACTTAAAGCAGGCATTATAAGGGAAAGCACTTCACCTTGGGCTTCCCCCATGTGTTGTGTGAGAAAAAAAGATAGGTCTTTTAGGCCATGTGTTAACTATCGTTATCTCAACAGTGTCACCAAGAAAGATTCTTACCCGTTACCCCGTATTGATGACTGTTTGGACTGTGTAAGGGGAATGCGCTTTGCATCATCGATCGATCTCCAGAACGGCTATTATCAAATTAGTGTGAGGGAGGAAGACCGTCCCCAGACAGCATTCATGACCCCATGTGGTTTGTATGAATAAAATATTATGGCAATGGGCCTGACCAATGCCCCATCGACTTTTGAACATTATATGGAGATAATCATGTGCGGTCTACAATGGAAGCGCTGCTGTATATATCTCGATGACCTTGCCTGCTTTGCATCTTCTGCAAAAGGAATGTTTGAAGTTTTGGATGAAATTTTGGGCCAACTGGGAAAAGCGGGCTTAAAAGTCAAAGCAAAAAAGTGCCAGTTCATGCAGCGAGAAATTAAGTTCCTAGGACATGTCATATCTGAAGAGGGTATCAGAACAGACCCGGATAAAATTAAAGCTGTAGCAGAGTGGCCAACCCCCAAAAACATCACTGATGTTCACAGCTTCTTAGGACTGTGTTCATACTACAGATGATTTGCAAAAGATTTTGCAGCAAAGGCAAGCCCAATGCATGACCTGTTAAAAGCTGGTCAGGCTTTCAATTGGACTAATGAATGCACCCAGGGTTTTGAGATACTGAAAGCAGCACTGATAAGTGATCAAGTAATGGCGTTACCAAATGGTACAGGTATATTTTACCTGGACACTGATGCCAGTAGCACTACAGTTTCTGCCTGTCTGTCACAACTAACATTTGATGGGAAGACACAATGTGAAGTGGCGAAACCTATCGCATATGCCAGTAAATCACTTACAAAAGCTCAGCACAGATACTGTGTCACACGTCGTGAACTGTTGGCTGTTGTAACATTCTTACAAACCGTCAGACATTACTTACTGGGGAGAAGTATAATTGTGAGAAATGTTCACAGCTCCCTTCGCTGGTTAATGTCATTCAAGGAGCCTCAAGATCAAATGGCCAGATGGCTAGAAATGATATCTCAGTATGATTTCAAATTGGTTCTCCGCAAAGGGTCAGCTCACCAAAATGCAGACTTCTTGACAAGGCAGTCATGTACTCCTGAAGAATGTGACTGCTGTGATGGAAAGACTATACCACAGGAGTTGCCATGTGGTAGTTGCCCCCCATTGTAGAAAGAAACATGAGATGTGGTCAGAATTTTTTGACACTGAAGATGTGCTCCCATTGTATCTTCCCACTTGCAGTGTTCAGGAGAATATGCCTGATACCCTACCCAGCATTCAAGAAAAGACTGCACCACCTAGACTGGATAGTACCAGGCAACCCAGTCAAAACAAATTTCTCATATTGTTCACAATGCTTATGGGACTTCTAATTAGCTTTGGCAGACAGGTAGCATTAGTTGCTCAGCAGGCAGTGCTGAGAACACAAGCCAGTGTTTTGACTGGCTGGAACTGTGTTCTGGGGCTGAAACAGAGAGTGTTCCCAGTCTGCAAAATAGAGTGTGGCAAGAAGAAAGATAAGGTTTCTTCAGAAACTGCTAAGGACAGCAGTGCTGAACTGGATGGGGAAGTCCAGCTGGACAAGGGTATTGGGCCAGGAACAGGGTTGAGCACAGGGGCAGGCCTGTACAGAAACTGGAATGGCAGCCATATCCCAGTTGAGATAGCAAAGCTGCAGGCTAATGACCCAGACCTGGGGACTATAATCAGCTGGTTAAAGACACCAGAATCATGGCCAGTTAGGGATCAGGTCACAGCCTACAGCCCAGCAGTGAGAAATATGTGGCTTCAGAGAGAACAACTTGTGCTTGCTAATGAAGTCTTGTATAAAAAGTGGGTTTCTGAGAAGGGGGAGGAAGATAAGCTGCAGCTTGTTGTTTCTGCCTGTTTACATGAAAGGGTTTGCAAGCAGTACATGATGCAGTGACTGCTGGACATCTGGGGGTCAGAAAAACCTATAGCAACTGAAAACAAAGATTTTACTGGTATAAGATGAAACAAAGTATGCCCAACTAGATTAAAAACTGTCTCAAGTGTGGGGCTCAGAAAAGGCCCCTTAAAAGGCCAAGAGACAGGCTGACACAGTACAGGGTGGGTGCCCCCATGGACAGGATTTCAACTGATATCCTGGGACCTTTCCCAATCACTGAGAGAAAAAACAAGTACCTTTTATTAATTGGCGACCACTTCACGAAGTGGATCAGTACTGTAGCAATTCCAGATCAAAGTGCCAGTTCAGTTGCAAATGAAATTGTCAAGTTTATATTGATTTTTGGGAATTGCTTAGAATTACACTCGGCTCTAACTACCAATCAAGGTTGTTTAAAGAAGTTTGTAAGCTTCTAGGAATTCACCGAACTAAACATTCACCATTTCATCCATCTAGCAATGGTTTTATTGAAAGTCATAGCCAGTGCTTAGTGAACATGATAGCCTCCTATGTGCACAACAACCAAACAGACTGGGATGTCAATCTCCCACTCTTATCTGCTGCTTATAGAAGTTGTGCACATGACAGCACAGGGTACAGTCCTAACTACTTGAGGTTACAGACCACAGTTGTGATTGGCTGGTTGCGCATCCCAACAGAGATAGTCCGTAATTGTGAAAATACCGTGTTTTCAGCATGATGTAGCTTCTGTTTAAATAAAGTTAGCAAAGTCAGGTTTGCTGCATCACAGAGTTGCTTCATTGGTGGTCATATAGGTGCACTGTCTTCCAGGCCAGGTGGGAACTTTATGGTGGGGAAGTACAATGATGTGACCCCGGCCAGAGCACAGTTCATACACCTGTATAAAGCTGACATCCAGGTGTTGTTTCTTATTTCAATTATCACGAAATAATGAGCTGGGAATTGTATGTCAAAAATTTGTCCGTGTTTTTCTCACATTTTTATCCATTAAATACCATTGAAGAAATTTTAAAATACCAAAATGCTGATTTTTTAGATTGGAAAATGCTAATATGAAAAATAGAAGGATTTATAACTGTAGTCTGTGGCCTTGATATTTGGGAGAGAAACAATGATGCCCGTTGAAGTTATGTTTGGAAGCCCTGTTGCTGAAAATAATGAGAGAGCCCCAACTGAAAGTGAATATGTGGCAACCCTCAGACGAAAACTGAATGAAGTTTATGCCCATGTCAGGGAGCATCTAGAGAAAGCTAGTGAGAGACAGAAAAGGGACCATGACAGCAGAATTCATGAAAGAACATATGCAGTGAGTGACTTGGTTTACTACTGGGACACAACAAGAAAAATTAGCAAAAGTCCAAGCTGAACCCAGATACATGCTGTGTTGTTGTTGAGAAATACAGTGATGTGCTGTATAAAATTCAGACAAATCCTAAATCAAACCCAAAAATATTGCACCATGATAGACTAAAGCCCTTCCTTTCTGATAAAATTCCTGAATGGGCTATCAAGTTTCAGAGGAAATTGCAAGGAAAGGGGGAACTCCCACACCCAGTGGCACCACCAGTGATGGCCTAATGAGCAAAACAGGTATCACTAATAAAAGTATCAGACCTGCGGTTCAGGGAAATAGGCCCCAAGGTGCAATGGTGGAGGAGGATGACTCTGAACCAACTTGCATCCCGGAAACAAAACCTGATAATCATTCAGGCATGGGTACTTCTAGGAGAAGTCCAAGAATAAGAAAAGCAAACAGACTTCTTCAGGATATAATAAACCATGCAAAGTTGACATTAAGAGTCTGTGGACACTTAAAAGTAAGTGCAATCCCCCTGAAAATATACCTCTTGAGTTAGGCAACACCTATGAAGGGCAAGGACAATGCGGGGATTAAAACTAACCATAAGGACTGAGCCGGTATCCTGTATTGTAGCAAGGGAAGATTTATTGCGATAAAATTATTATTTAAAAAAAAAATGAACAGTGTGTGAGCAACAACTCTGAAGGACGGACACTAACAGGTGCACATACACAGCCTGGACTGTTTCCTTATGGATGTGTAAAAAAAATAGTAAGTAATGCGTATACATATATATATTAAATAGAACCATATATAGTATTGATTTGTAAGATTAATTTTATGTTTGTAGTTGATTTTGTAGGTATGCTGCTGGTCTCATTCTATTCTAAGTTGAATTTTTGGGGGCAAAAATGAGTCTGGTTGGGGAGAGTGTTGGGTGCAAGTACCAGAGGATACAAGTTTGCCCTTTCTAATATGTGTAAAAAGTAAGAGTCGGGAGGGGGGGGGGCAGAAGAAGGTAGTGTCCTGGCACTGTGAAAGCGGTCAGTGGAGGCAGTCTGCCCGGTAAGGCACACAGCCATGGAGGCCTGCCAACCACTCTACCAACACAAGTTTCCCCACGGGGGGGGGGGGGGGGGCAAGTGCATGTGGTCAGTGCAGCAGTGGAGTAGCGGGGAGTGCCTGAGGTGCTCAGCCAGTGTTGACATGTTGTCTGCCCGGGCTGATGGGCCTAACTGCACCGGCAGTACACGCAGGCCATGCAGCCGGCACTCCCTTCCCTGCTAATGGATCCAACAGCTTTGGTGATTCAGAGGTCCACATGCAGGCAACCTGATACCAGTAAGATCAGCATGGATAAGGGCCAAGGGTCTGTCCCGGCTGATTTACCGGTGGTTTGATGCCACACTGACCGTGCAAGTTGGAGGGGGCAAAACACCCACCCTACCCGGTGCAGGTCCGCGCAACTTCTGTCTTGCGCGCGACCACGGCGCAACGGCCTTGGATAGTATTAATGGGGGGGGGGGGATGGGTCCCAACTTAGAGTTAGTTGGAAATGGGGATCTCAGCCAGTAGACAGGAGACCAGCAAATAGGAGTAGGGCTACAGTGATAAACTACATTTTTCATTACTTCTGTTCTACTACTCCGTCATATTTTGGCTTGCTACCTGACAAGAAATACCAAAGTGGTGGAACAGAACAATATCAAGAGCTACCTGCCTGCCTGACCATCTATATCTACCTATCTGACTGTATATCAAGAGCTACCTGCCTGCCTGACCATCGATCTATATGTACCTATCTGCCTGTCTATCAAGAGCTACCTACATATCTGACCATTTAGCGGCTTAGCTACCTGTCTGCCTGTAAATCTGTCATTATCTGTAAACCTGTGGGCACGTTTGTATTCAGTGGTGCACATTCTTTTCACGGTCTGACTATTAATGTTAAATGTAAATGCAAAAAATTACCCTATTTCCATGAACTATTATTTCCATGCATGCATGCATCCATTTGTATCTATATAGGTCCACTCATGCATCAAGTCCAAATCAAAATACCCGCGGCTCAGTACTATAATCCTAGTATTTTGTTCGCTTATGTTTACTGGTATAGTTTCATTTAGCGGTCTGACTCGTAACGTAAAATGCAACTCTGCATTCAACTTCCACGCACCTATCCATCCACCTGTATGTATAGTCATCCAATTATCCATCCATTTACAGGTAGCAGTTGGACATTTAACGTGAAATGTAAATGCAACCATACCCTGCTTCATTTGTCTTACTGGATGTTTGCATTGAACGGCAAATGTTTAATTTACTCTGGTGTGATGCATTTTATATTGTCATTTAAGGTCGCTCCTGCACGCGGATTTGTATTTATGTTGTATATATATATATATAGCGGTATGTTTACATTTAAAGGTGTGATACCATACATTAAATGCAAATCTACATTTGAGGACCCGTTTACACGTAATGACGTAAGAGCCATCGTGCAGCTGCACAGCTTGACCACACTGTGGCTGCTGACACGGCAGAGCAACAACCTCTAATAGCCGCTAGAGGTCTCTGAATAGCTTCTTAACTCTTTCAATGTCAACTGCAACTGAGGTCGAACTACCTAAGACAAACTACTGTTCGACTATAATAAGGGCGCTAGATTCATATTCTCTGTGACGATTCTTTTCAGTTAAGTACCAGCATACCTATAGTTCCGGAGAATATAATGGTCTGGGTCAACAGCTTTCTTCGGCGCGCTGTGGACGCAAATGCGCCCACGCCGAAGGAAAGCTGTTGACGCAGTCCAAAACTTTACACTCAAAGAGTAAAATGTGTGTGCATGGCTTCTGAACGTTATAATGCTGATTGTTAATTCTTGTATTCTTACGCTGTTTTTCATAACATTTGAAAATTGACCAAGATGGCTCTCGACTTTTATCGTACACCACAAAGTGATCATACCGAGAACTATGTAACGCTGGTTTGTGAGAAGTACAAATTCAATCTTCGGATGCCACAAAGTGCCATCGATGCTGATGATCACATTATCCGCCCATGCAATCAGCAGCTTTTTTTCCGGGGGAAGTGCTTTGTGTTTTTTATTTTTGTGTGTGTGTGTGTTTTCTGTTTTGTTTGGTTTGAATTCACACAAACATAAGTCTGCAGAGTTCATTCCCAACTCTAACTTTGGTATCCTTTAGTAATCATTTAGTAATGGGTAAAGTATGGAGTTACTGTTGGTCCTAGTTCTCAGCTGGACGTAATGAATAATGCAATAAAAGAACACGGTATTTTTTATTCCTATTTTAAATTTGCCATTATTGTTTGGATTCAACCTTGTTTATTTGCTGAAAGTAAAATGTTGCACAAAAATTTTATGTTTAGTTTATCACATTAACTGCTGTGTTCTTCTAATTTACTGCTTGATGCAATATATGTCTGATGCAATGATACAAAGAAAAATCACGAGCAATGCCAATCAAAAAGAAAAAATGATTCCATACTTCACTATGAAGATCAAAGCTTTAGCAACTTATAAGCATGATAAGGAGAAAGATATAAGACGGAGGGTAAAAAGAAACAACGAAACGGGCCAAAATAAAGAAGCCACTCTGTTTATAACAAATATCGAGGAGTTTTTGCTTAGCATACTACTTTTAGCTTCAAATTGTTAATCTTCTTCGCAAATAACTTCTGCTATGATTAAACAATGTATTGGCTGAGTCTGAATGTATGTCGTTTTTATAGTCAACTATGTATAGCAATATATTAGGTGTGTATTTCGACAGATGAACGACACAGCGTGTCAGCTGAGTTAAATTAATTGCTAACATTGGATCATAGTGTAACGCGAACAGACAAAGTGATCAATGTTATCAAGATTTGAAAACGATATGTATGCTCACAAAATGCCCATATGAGCTAGTTTGTTTATAGCAAGTCTTGCAACGTTTTCGAGCAAAAGGTATTAATTCACAATGCAAACTCTCTGCCTGACATACAAGTAAAATATACAGAAAACTGTATGTGGAATGTTTGTAGCTGCACCCCCCCCCCAAAAAAAAATCAAATCATAGATAACGGTTGAATTAATCGCAATAGGTAAGCGAAAATTCTAGTTTCATAAAACTTTTTCTCACTATTTTTCAAAATTTTCGAGGATGTCACATTGTACATGTTCCAATGTTGTCGTTTATGAGTCACAATTTTTTAATTCTGTATTGGCTGTGAAAAATATTTGATTACCACTTATACAGAAACCCGCCGGTACTTTCGGACCTGTATCCACTATCGGGGTAACCTTCTCCACTAAGCTCTGTCTTTGACGCAGTGGGGCGCATGGCGCTCAGCCTTTTGCTGTCCCAATATATATTGTACATTACATTCATTCGACAAATTAAACTTCCCTTAACGCTAATCACATATATTTTGGATGCTACATCTTCAAAATATCCAATCGACTTGGCTGTCATTTTGAAAATTGTGAATTCCGCACCCAATGGTTTGTAAATGAGCATTGGGACGATCTCGGGGGTGGGGGTGGGTGGGAAGAGGGTTATAATATATGAAACCAAAAGTATATATTTTACAAATATTTCAGAGCACCAATAATGATATGATATATGCTGTGGCCGCGATTCACTTGATATCCAAAATAATTTTTTTTTTCGACTTTCCCGCAATCAATGCATTAATTGCACAATGTTCAAAATGGCGCTCACCACGAGGCATGATGGTGTCGTATCGCATTTGAATTTGTAACTAACGATGATAACTGCTTCAGACACAACCGAGCGGGCGGGTTCAAGTTAAGATAGTAAGTCATCTTTTGAAAATACGTTGACGACCGTTTCCCCTAATAACTCGGATAACGGACACCTGGAACCAAGCAAAATATTAGATACCGATCACCGCACCACCGGCACCGTGGCTATATCATAGTATATGCAGGAGCAATGCTTCTTCCCCAACCTATTTCCAGAACCTGCCAGGGTATATAAAAAAGAGTGAATATAAGAACATTTACAAAAATAAGGTTAAATCATTCTTGATGCATGAGGTGGGAGTACTGGAGAGGGACCGCTTTATATATTCATAATTTCAGTATCTTAGTACTTTAAAAATTATGCCTTTGGTGCTTATATTTATTTATTTATTTATATATTAATTTATTGAAAATTTAGATCTGTCTTTTAATTTATAAATAATAAGAACATCTCAGTTACAAACCTGTGCAAAGCAACTTAACATTTTTCTGACTTCATACTTGCTATTTTCATGTTGTGGTCCACCATGGAAATAAGCCAGGGCAAGATTTCCTAGCCTTTTGTTGTTCCCATTTCATGCATCATAGTTTGGTGTGCTTTCAGCAATTATATTGCACCATGCTGGCATATGTGTCCTAATATGCATGTATTTTATAGAATTTGTGTATTTTAGTATTTCGATTGTACAGTCTTTTCACGTGCATGAATAAAATATTGCCAATCAATCAATCAAGCAATCAATCAATCAATCAATCTATCAATCAGTGATAACAGTTTAGTACATTTTGGCCTGGTCATTATCTTAATGAATTTTTTCCTCCTGCTTTTGTACAGAAAATACACAACTGAGTAATTGCAGGATAATTTATCTGTTAATTTTCCCGAACTAATAAACATATTGAATATGTGTGCAAAAGGCGTTACATGTATAAATACAAAAATTGACTTATCTTAATTGATAACATGGCGATGGTCTGTTTTTAAATTTATTTTTTACTAATTTTTGCCATCAGATTTTTGTACAACCTGAGGGAAAATAGCCAAATCACTACAATAATGACTAAAATGTTGTGATTTCGTCAACCAAGTCAAGGCAAAATTTTCCACTCGAAACTCACACGAATGATCACCAACTTACATTCCGGTTTTTTTTTTTTTTATCTCTAATTAAATTCAATCCCCATAAATACCACATTTTTAGTTCCTTAGGTGAAAGCGAAAAAAATCTCAGCAACTTGAAATGCTCCATTTCTCTCCTTTCATTTGGCTGCTAAACCTTTGATTTTCATGTGTACAAAATGGTAAAAACAAGAGACTCAATAGATGGGCCTTATTCACTTGACATCACCGTTCCATCGTAAAACACTGCACGTTTTACAACATAAATTTCGTTTTATATATCGGAAAACTAATAAGTTATTTCGTTCTAGTGACTTGTCACTGGGTTACAAACTAACAAGAAAACCAATGTGGAGGAGATGCTGTTACAGGAGAGGGTGCCATATGCTTCAATTTTCAACCAGAATTTGAACAAAAAGCACCAACTTTTGGGACGCTCTTTATATTCAGAGTATGCTAAACAAATATTTAATCATTGGTATGCACATTTGCGAGCTGTTAAGTATTCAAACAGTTTCCCTTAATAAGTGATTTGCGTTCTACGTCAAAAGCTGCCTTTTCTTAATCGATAAGTTCTCGGCACTTATGAAGGAAGCATATTCCTGCTGTGGAAGGGCACATGAATTAAATTTCTTCCAACGTCACTCCTATAAGCTTCATGAATATGAATGGGAGATAGATCTGTTTGTACATTCTATTGCCTCGATAAAAATAACATGAACAGAACAACATAGGCTCCGAAGTGGACATGAGTAAAATGCCCATTGGAGGTAGCATACACCCACCCACCCCACCTCATATTGCACATGCATACATGTTAAATGTGTTATGTTTTAAAATACTGCCTGCAAAAATACTTTACACATACCCCCTCAGGGCCTCATTTAAATGGTTTCAAACTCAAAAAGTATCCGTGTACCCGCCTGATATAACTTGCCTGAGGAATTCAACGTAAATAGCGGACAGGCAAATACATTTTTATTTTGTAAAACCTGTTATCTAACATTTGAGATTGTATATAAAAAATTATTAATGCAAAGTTGATTTATTATATGAAATCTAATTACTGTATCAACTCTATGGGCCAGTTCTTAAATACACTTAGAATTGTGACATGCAAGTGAAATGCCACATGGTTTTCTGATGTTGAAAGGACTCTTGAACTAAATCACATAGTTTTAGAGCATAATTCATGGGTAACTAACAGTGTACATATGCAACTCGTGTATCCAATAACGTGATAGAGAGAGAGAGAGAGAGAGAGAGAGAGAGAGAGAGAGAGAGAGAGAGAGAGAGAGAGAGAGAGAGAGAGAGAGAGAGAGAGAGAGAGAGAGAGAGAGAGAGAGAGAGAGAGAGAGAGAGAGAGAGAGAGAGAGAGAGAGAGAGAGAGAGAGAGAGAGAGAGAGAGTGCAACGCGCTTTTTCTGTGTTTGTTTTGGAATCATGAAGAGTTAAATGTGATGCTTGCACATGTTTTACTCCCCTGGCGACTGACACACCCCATCCATAAAACTTAAACAGATATGAAATAATTCCTGACACTATTCTTAGGCCACAAAGTTTTCAAAATATAATTAAAACTGAAGAGATATTCATAAATTTGTACATGCATGTGATATTTCACAATTTTGTATGCATGTCATAAATGTAAATGTTGGTTCAAAAAGTAACCCACAGAGTTAAAACTGAGGCCACATTTGACTTCTTTTAGTGATGCTCTTGTGGCAAATGTTTACCTTTCACCCAAAATTTCTTTGGTATACGGGTATGAAATTATGTTTACGTTTAATTATGTGACTTCGACCAACCGAAAAGAATGCTATAAACTGAAACCGTTTGTAGAAACAAAGTTCCAAGGAAGAACAAATAAACGGACAAAATAAATAAATAAATAAATAAACAAACAAACAAACAAACAAACAAACAAATAAATAAATAAATAAATAAATAAATAAATAAATAAATAAACTAGTTGATAAAATAATAAATAAAACAAATACAACAGGCATGGTTGTGTTTTTCAATGAAGCACAATTTAATAACTTATGGTGTAGATCAAATTATGCAATTGACAATCCGATGTCACGGTGACCGTTGAAATTATGCATTAATTGGTGCATATCAAATCAGCATGTACCTAAATCTGTGAACCATGACTTTGTCAGTGTTGTATTTTTGTCCCCCATGCGTGTTATCGGACGAGGAATTGAGTGAAGCCAGCGGACACCAGATGGCACCACATCATTTCTGCACCACGTTCTTTGCTCTCTCTCATCCTATCGTGTTTCAATTTTTTCTTCTTTTTCCAAACGTTCTCCCAAGTTTGAGACAAATTTTCCTCTATAGGTTTTAATACAGTTTCTGAAGAGAAGCAATTAAGGTACACAGACAATTGATGACATGGCAAACGCTGGCACAAACACGTGTTTAATATGATCATTTTGTCAGCGGATAGTTACCCATTTTATCCCCCCCCCCGGCCCCGCTTAAATTTGAATGTCGACAGTTAAAATGTTAAGAATCAATAAGCTAATAGTATAGCATTCATTTTTACGCCCTCGGGTGGCAGCTCCTCCAACCAGGTCCTGTCCTTATGAAAATTGACCCTTTCCTCCACATTTCTAATTTTGTTCAAATCTACTGTTGTCTGCTTTACGCGGTTGAACTACCTGCCTCGTGGCTTTAAAACATTTTAAACGAGACCAGGAAGAGCGCACTTTAGAAAGAGTATTGTGCTCGTTAGCGCTTAGAGCTCTAAGCCCAGGCCGTATATAGACGAAAGTTTTCAACACTATTTTGTGCTGGCATCAGCGGGGATATACGCTTTGACTGTTGCTCTAATGTTTACAAATAGTCAAGTGTTTGTCAATAATGGTCATGGAAACAAACATAGAATATTTCTTCTACGAATGAATGGTTCGACTTTTTAAATACACGTCTCGTTGACATAGCGCCGCTTTCTACGACAAATTGCTACAGCTTGTCAAGAGTCACCAAAATGTATGTCATATCCTGTAAATTTGACTTGCTATCAACTTTGATATTTTTGTTGGTCTTTATTTAACCCCTTCCGGCTCAAACCGTCAAGAGAACAGTCTGATGTAAATTGTCGTCTGCTTTAACGTTATTTTAGCGTAAAAATGTCAGGTTAATAGAAAACATTTTGCTGAAAATTGTCGTCAAGACCTGTCATTACGGCAAGCTCCAGGTCAATAGTTTTCCTTGCACCGTGGAATGCTATTGACTCATGTTTGTTGGAACCAAGATAGGGTTAACGAAACAAGCATGGGCTGGTCTATCGTGGTCTACATTTTCAAAATGCATTGTTTAGAAATGGAAACCATAGCGACACGTTGAGAAACTGCAGAAGTACTTCTTCTATTGTTGGTTTCATATGTGTCAGAATAATATTTTGACCAATCAAATATCAGAATTTTCTCCTCCTATAGGTTTATCAGGTGTCAAATTGAAATCGACAGTGCGTAGAGACTGTGTGCTCATTCACATATCGCTTTGCACATATCCATTACTGAACTTCAAGGGTCAGTTACAGCAGAAGAGCAAAGCTCCCTATCGAGTTGATTAAAAAAGTATTGTGGCGGCAAAATGGACCACAAATTGACTCCAGGGTGGCCTCTTCTTTTATTCCTGCTTCGCAAAGACATCAAGAAAACTTGTGTTCTCTCATAAATCTGCATGTTCAAGTCTCTTGCGGCTGGAGACAGACATTTGTCTAATGGTATATTTCATTCAAAATAGCCTGTGTCAGCTGTGTCGCTTCCCACAAACTCTTCCCGCTCAAAATTGAAAATGTCGTCTGCTTCAGTTGCTTCGCTTGCAAAGCCAGGGGTTGTTTGGGTGAAATGTAGAAATAGATCATTAGCTATACAGACAAAAACAGGTTAATACTGATGATCAGGTTAAAAAGTTGTCGTGTTTTGGACGCTGAAAGTGGATCGATTTATAATCGGTCAAATGTTGGTGAAAACATACTGTATCAGTACCTTTCATCTCAATAGTTGTTTGTAAATATGATAAATTTTAGTCAGTGAGTGATAAGTGCCTTTAAATAACATTTGTGCACAGTTGATGCGATTCGCATATGAAACAGCATCCAAACATTTAAAGATCGAAAGATCGACATGTGCTTGAGGCTGGATTAACTTCAGACTGTCTCGTAGTCTTTAATTTCTGCATGATCGCAAAAATACACAGATTAAAACCCGTTCTAAAGTTCGCCTGGTTTTGCACATGGCCTTCAGCGTTTATCATGATGGGGTACCATGTACTAGTAGAGCATATAAATCAAGCATAAAAGCAAACCAAAAACATTATTTATCCTGACGGAATCCTCGGAATATTAACATTCAGCTGCACTACAAATTACGATTTGAAACTGAAGGTTTGACCTAAATCGGGGACTACGAGAACATAATCACAAAACTTAACGAACGCTCCTGAAAAGTAAATTTCTATAATATATTCATATCAACTCATTTTAAAGGAACGAGCTGAGTATAAACATCATAAAATTTGCCCTACGTGCAGATAAGTTATATTGAAATTGGACAGTTACCAAATTGGTCTTAATATACTTTTAATATAACTAATTCTATGCAAGAATGATCAACTTGAATATGGAACAGTCGGATTCAAAACACCATTATGTAATCATCCTTATTGTCATTCGTTTTTATTTATATCTCAAAGAAAGAGTTTGCCAGAATATGCAAGGAAATCCTAATGACATAACATAAAGCATGCGATTTCATAGGAAAAAAGATGAAAAGTAAATGAGTTAAGATTTTCAAAAACATACGTACAGTACGCTATAGAGGGAGGAGGTCAAATGTGCACGTGATGCACCCCTTTAAACGATGATTTAGTAACAATGAACCAACATTGTAATTGCCACTGTATATTAACAAGAAGACTGGGCATATGTGCATAGCAAGCCCAATAAATCTTCTTGACACAATTGCACTTCAAATAAATAAAAAAAAAAAAGGTTGAACAGGTTCTTCATAAATTCGGTTCATCCCTTGTCAATTGAACTTAGAAGTAATCATTTTCAACTGACTGGAAGTGCTGTATCTGGGAAAGCGAAGGGGGAAATGGACAAGAGTACTTGTATACTCCTTTGAAAATAATGAAAAAGTTGAACCATCACTGAATAAGCATATGAGCTGAGCATGCTCAATGAAGTTTGTCCCTTATTTAGGTCATAAGTCATCATATACGATTTTCTCCCACTTAACATACAAGTATACCGCGACTGGGTTGTCGTATTTGTTTTGCGTAGACCGAGAAGCACTTTCACATGGAAACTTCGGTGCAGTTAGGGGGCTGCTATGTGGGCAAGCTCTTCACAAAATATTTCTGCTATGTAAATCTGTGCAGTAATACAGATGCAAGTGATAACATTGTCGACATTAAAACAGTTTGGTTATCGTGGCAGTTATCTAAGACAACTGCAAAGTCGATCATAGTCAACCATTTTTTTTAGACACATTACATTTTTGCTTCGTGGGACGAAGACAATTTATAACAATGGGTTTATGACTTTGTCTCTCCTGTCAGGTTTATGCACCAGTCGATTATGTTATGTTGAATACGGACAGAACGTGCCGTTCATATTTTATGTGGGGAACATCGAATTTGCCGAGAGGGGAGCTACCCATATTTGTGAAAGGCATTCTGACACGTTAAAAACCGGTTCACAGCAGGTGAAGTGTTACATTGAAAGTAAACTCAATCATTGGGAGTCGAGCTTGAAATTGCATGGCTGTAAATATACAACTGGCTTAAACCTAATAATTTTTTAGAAAGGATCCGTATTTGCGGTTGGCCCAGGCATTGCACACGAAAGGGACGATACGTTGCCTAGCGTACGCATATGTATGGAATGTGCACTATATTATCCTGAGGACTTGTAAAAGCTACAGTGTAGTATTTATGCTGTTCACTCTGCTGTCAGTCAGTTAGCATATTTTTTGGCAGTGAAATACTGTCATTTGCCAGGAAATTACTGTTATGTACCGGTAACATCCGGTGGCTCTCGTTTGCTGGTAACTTATTAGAAACTCGAGCATTCAAGTCAAGAGACATATCCCTGTTGCTAACAAAATCACCGGTATCCTAATAATAATAATAATAATAATAATAATAATAATAATAATAATAATAATAATAATAATAATAATAATAATAATAATAATAATAATAATAATAATAATAATAATAATATTTTATTGAAACTCCCGCGAACGAGGAAATACTGCAAGATACATCAAGGTGATATAATGCTATGTATGTATATATATATATATATATATATATATATATATATATATATATATATATATATATATATATATATATATAAATATATATATATATATATATACATACATACATATATGATTACATATATATATATATATATATATATATATATATATATATATATATATATGTATAGGGAACCATTGTGTTTGCCATCTCTGTTAACGCTAATACTGCAATGCAGCACACAGCACACGGCACCGAGCCAACCGTGTTCTGACCTTTATACTGTGTGAAACTGACGGTCACAGGTCATAGCACGAGTTGGTGCTGATGGAAAGTGGAAAAGGTGGTAAACATGGCTAAGATTTTTTACCTTTATTCAAAAATGACACATACGTGTCATTCAACAGCGTCTCATTGTCACAAAGTGTGTTTTAGTGTGTCAACACAAAGGTCTTACTCGAAGACGTCTGACTTTACTTACAAGGCACCGGTGTCAGGTGTCCGTAGTTTATTTTCTGTTTTATAAGTAATACACTTAAATTTATTGTGAAAGCTGAGTTTCTATGTTTTATGATTCATTGACATTTAGAGATACAGTTTCGTACTGTTTTTCCTCTTTGCATGTTTTACTCCCTTGGCGCATTGATATATGTACTTCTGTCTTTATAAAGATCAGCTCGCATTTTTTAGCGATGATAATATTTGTCATTACAGATATCACCCCGACGTTATACTGTGTGAATGTCACGTCCGTTTGGATAATGTTACAACTAAAAAAATACGATGGATGGCCGCGTGAAGCTGACACAGTCTTAGGAGTGTGCAATGGTGATTATGGCGGCTTGGTTAACAGCTTGGTCGCTTTGATATATGATTTATGACATGTCGGCGAGCACCAGGACCACCGACTTCGCTATCTGCAGATCATTCACGTTTTGCTTTCAGTAAATAGTGCTTAAGCACAAAACAAGACACAGAGATGGCCTTTTTTCCAGGAAAATGTTCCAAGTTTTAGTATCGAAGCATTTTTCACAAGAAAAAACTGCAACTTTTTATCTGTGCATTAAAAAAAAAAAAAGAAAAAAAAAGAAAGAAAAAAAAATCACAACTGATCTGTTTCCAGTATGAAATACAACAGTATCATCTTTATAAATGTGTAGCTTTTTGTCGCAGTTTAAACGTGGACACAGACATACATATGTACACCTTTGGAAATAAACATTAAGTTGGTAAGTTTGATAATTAAAACTACTATACAATCAACCACCTATTTTGATTTAGAAGGGAATTATCCACACTTTAATATGAAAATGTGTTTCTTGTTTAATGAGCGAGCATATTTTGTACAATATATTCAATTGAATTTTCATATACTGCTCTTTTTCTGGACTACAAAGAATTCTGCTGGGCAATGCGCTAACATTCTGACGCACACGCAACCGCTGTGCATATCACCTACTGGTTAAATTAACAAGTGGCCGTTTGCACGGCACCATATTCGTTCTGTAACGAGGCGAGACTGGTAAGAAGCTATCTCTATCGCTGCATGAAAGTTGGCGTAGCCAAATGTGACAGATGTAGAACCTGTACTCAATTCACTATATTTTGCCTGACACGTGATTTCGCTCACGAAATTTAATTGCTTTTGATTCGGCTTTGCACCATTTGTTCGTGCGAAGGGTCAATAGAGGGCGCTTTTCCTTAATTTTACTGGATTCCTCGTTGGCCTCCGACCGCGGCATCATAATAAAAGCAACAGAGGCCTATCTGCAGTTTTGAAACTCTATCCAAAGAAACCAACAAGATTGAGAAACGACATCGAAGTTTTATTTGTTAGGTTGTACAACAGACTTACGTTTATAACAACTTTGTTCATTAGCTGTCGTTAGCAACACATACATCCCAGTTTTGGCCACTTGTGTAATGTCCACTCTGGCTTTAAGCCGAATCATATTCTTCCAAAATATTATGTGGCATTTACATCCAATGCTGATTACCCCACAAGTCAATAAAACATCGCGATTATTTTGTCAACATGTGCTTAAGATACCACATCATGTGAGTTCATTTTTTTATAGGGAACACTTTGCACATGAGACAAGATAACCTTTACAAAATCAGGTATCTTCCCCCCAAAAAAACACTGGTACCATGGGAGCAGGCAGCAGCTTAATAAGTTAAGAGTCAAATATTCAAGACAATAATAAATATGTAACTATACTTGTCTCCCTCTTGACCATGCCATCAGATGTCCCATTTAGAATGCTATTGATTTCTAGCCAAGTATGACTTGTAATTTAATATGCATTTATAATCATATAAAAAGTATATTCCTTCCTCTTTCTCCCTCCCCCCACAGTAGATATCACTTGAATATTAATGTACAAACAACATACAATAGAGAAGATAAAAGCTAAATGGCGTTGCAGTTCAGAATGACATCATTCCAATAGAAAAAAATGCCCTGCCGAGGCCCCGATTTGCGTAAAGTAGCTATTTCTGGCATATTTCATATGATTACCATTTGTCATACATTACAACTCATATTAATACGATTTTCGATTTTTTCCCCAAAATATCGGGACCTTCGTGCAGCAAGGGCGTATCTCTATAGACTCTTGTTCGTATTGGATTTAATTATACATGCAGCTACCACCTCATTGGAAAAGTAAATTTTATAGGATTTTACTATGAAGTATTAGGTGTATATTCTTGCCTCTCAATTCCTGGCCGGAGAATTGATATGCAGCTTCATTCAATTTGCTCGCCTGTTCTTATACGTCACCAAATTAATTTTACCAATCAGTCCATAATGTTGAAATGTAGCAAGTTCTTTTCTTTAAAGTTTAAGAACAATTCTTGGAGCAGCACACAAACTATTGATTATACTTTACTGTTGTAACGACACGTAATTCTAAACAACCATGCACCAGCGACTAGCTTCTAAGCTAAAAGCAGAACTGCGCCACTAGTTAACCTCCAGTTGCATGGATAGTTTCATAACAGGCATGCCATTTGGGTTCAGTGCGTAGTCGTACTCCCCATTTAACATGTCTAGCTTCCCGAATATTCAGTGGAACCATCTTGCTGTAATAATCGGATTGTATATAGGGCCTAGTCCAGGCCAAAACTGTTGTGGGTGCCGAGAAAACATCCAGGATTGACAAATACTTTCAACAAAAATAAACCAGATCACAGACAAAATTGTGCGTGGCCTTGAAGTGACTTTACGTTCACCAATGTTACTATTTGGCTTATTTTCACACAACTAATGTTAGAGTAACCTGTAATCCAAATACGACCTAAATTCTGGTTTTCTTGCTTTTAAGACCAAATTTTTTAGAACTAAATTTTAACATGATTATTTCTGCGTCCATTTGAATTCAACCTTTTCCATTAACTACACTTGTTCTTCCGCCTGGAGTAGGGGACACCATAAATTTACATAAGACATCTCAAGCCCGCTTTCACAAAATGAATTCTGAAGAGGCGGTGGTTTTAATATTTAAAATTAATAAAGACAAACAATAAGTAACGGGAGTGTAACAGGTGGCGATATTCAGGAGTGTTCTCTTTACACACGGATCGAAAAAGGACAATTCTTTAACACAGTAACACATTGTGTCACAAAAATGGTAAAATTGCTACAGGCATCTATAAGCCTGGGAAAAAATATGTTTAAACTTAATTGCAATGTCAGATAAAAGTCGAAAATGTAAATTAAGGAGATGTCTCGCCATTCAAATGAATTTGAAAATACTGTAAATGTGCTTATTTTCACTTGTATAAATGTCTGCGATTTTTGCATTTTAGGCTTCTACGTGTGGTTTCAGTTTCACTATTTTGGCCGTAGGACATATCATTGTACATTGTAGTACTATTTCATTGCATTTTTATTGTCATGATTTCATGCCATCACCACAATACAGAAAATTAAAAATGCAGCTCATAAAGCGAATTCAATAACTCTAAACTTCCAGGTATATTTATACATATGACCTGAACTTTGATTGTCCCTGGTGTGTCTTTGTACACAATTCGGTGGGGGATGGTGCAAGTAGGCCTTGCTCATTCCGCAGCCAAAAAAGCCGCACACAAAAAATAAGAAAAACACAAACAAAAACAGACAAAAACAAACGACAAAACAAAACAAAATACACCAACCCCCAAACCTTTTCTTCTTTTGATTTAAAAGGGTATAGATCTTACATCATTCACTCAGAATGGCTAAAAGTCAACCTTTTTAGTATAAATGAAGGTACTCTTTTAAACCTAAACTTTCAAAATTAAATGAAAAAGACCCCAAGCTTCCTCTTATCATCAAAACTTACCATTTGAGCCACTTGGCTCCCTTTTCAAATTTCTGAATCCGCGACTGCTCTTGCAGTAGAGAAGGTGCAAGGATTCATCTGACTGAGAAGTCACTGTTTTTCTAAAGTATATTGAAATTGTGTTAATATTAGATTCGCTTTCAGTTGGTCAGGTGATCACTAACTGATTTCGCGTAACCCCCTTGTTCACACAATAACCACTGATCCTAAAGTTGTCAAACTGATTTACATAAACGTTCCAATCTCAAGTTCCAGCTCCGTCCATAGCGGGGGTAATTTGATTTATCAAACAATTTGAAACATTTTTTATTTTTCTTTTCAACTCCCGCGAGAAAAACCTTATAAAGACAGCTTTGCGACAGTACCCGACCATTCATTTTTCTGTGTTCATTGTTTATACTCCCAAACATACATAGCATTAACAGTCTGGTTGTCAGATGGCGCACGTAAATTCACAGTGGGAACATTGTTTTGTATCGTTTCACACATCCTCGTAACGATACCATCGACCGGTATATTGTAAGCCAAGTCATGTACGTGTGCATCTTCTAAATGTCTGAACCCGAGTTTTCATATGCTTATACGCTCCAGCATCAAGAATTTACTCTTCACTCTTTTTCGGGCGAAGCCTAGCTACAACTCTGTTTCCGGAGTCAAATGATGTCACGGTAGTATGCCATTTACACGTAGCGTTTTAATGGCATCACAGCCACGTGACGTTACGTCACTTGCAGGTGTATTTTTCTATCATTGTCTCACATTTCTTGCACTTGACAAAGCAACACCACACAAATTTACAATGACATCGCTCCACGTGGCGAATAATCTGTGTATTATAGCCTCTGCCACAGCAAAGTAAAGTACAACTTTCCGCGCCTTTCGCCCGTCTGCATTCGCGTCCTTTAGTACCAAGAATGCCTTTTTTGCCGTCAGGCCTGCAATAGTTAGGTGACTTATGAACAAACACAAGGTCCTCTGGAGATATTGGCGATCGCCGTTTTTGCTTTTCTCGACGTCTGAGTTTCTTCTTGGATCTTGGTGCAATTTCAATTGGCTTCTCGTACTTTTGCTTTAAATAGTCTCCGATTTCACGGAATGTGGGCATAGTACGCCAACAGGACTTGACTGCACACGAGCCGGACACTCCATGGCAACGACATCTCATACGCATCCGATCTTTGATAATCTACAAAACACAAAAGGAGATAGAATCAAGAAAACCATGAAATGGTTAATATATGTCTCTGAAAGGTGCAAGTGGCCGACTTGAAATCTGTGTGAATAAATCACAGACGTTCTTTTCACTAGATTTTGTTATGACCAATATAAAAACGGCACCAGGCATACAATCCTTTAGCGTTCACCGCTCGCACAGCACCCTAATATATGCACTTCAGTTGTACATGAATTCAATGTAAAGCGCTCATGTGACGCATCTCTACCCGGAGTGAAGGAAGACTGCATATTAAGTCATAATTTATTCTTTTCAAGTTGATGGCAACAAGACTAGACCTTTGTTAGACGTTATTAATCTTATGTTAACACAATATAACAGACACTTTACGAGTTGTATTATGCCAGCCTGTCCTGTGTGCGCACTCGTCATTTGTATTCATGGCTGGTGTTATGGCTTCATTCAAATTCAATTTTGAAACTGGTGGATAAACAAGCTCCTTTCTGAAACAAAATTACCTCGATCCTTCCAGATAAAAGTGAATAATAATAGCAACATATAAAGGAAATGGCACGTTGGAATGGGCAGAAGATGTTGGTAGACCATAGAATATGAAAAGTTGAAAAAGTTGGAGCGGCAATAGAAGAAGAAAGCCCGTCACCATTGGTATAGGCTGCGGCTAAAATAAACCATGCAGCTCGGTAGCCACCTCTGAAACCTTATTTCAAAGAATCACTGACAGAAACTACAATCTGCATAAAACGTGTGAGTGACAAATTCTAGTTGTGAGTCAGAGAAATGAGCTGTAATCTGGAAGCATAGAGCCTGGAGCGAGGGCCAGGAACGAAAGGTAAGGCCGTAGGCTATCTTATGGACAAACATGAGACGTTATTACATGTATATATACATTGGATACTTTTCACAAATTTACACTATTTCCCACTGCATATGTAGCGTCCTAAACAGATCTGCAACAATAACTGTGTTCCTCTACTGCACAACAACAGATTGCTCTGTGAAGCAAGCAAGTCTCTGATAATAGCAAGCTAACGAAATCCGTTTTCAACTTCCCGCGGGTTGGTGGGATGGTCGCGCGCATGACCGATCACATTGACGCCACTGCACCTGTGGCTTGGAAGTTAAAAGGTCAAGCTGGTCCTTCTTGTGGGAAGGGGGGGGGACTATAGAGGTAAACCCTTGCACGTCTATTTCATCGGTTTGTCGAATTTCCTGGAGTCTGCAAAGCAGGCTGGAGACTTGCACTTGTACAGAGGCATTTTGAAAGAATCGACATACAATTAATACAATCAAATGCGACGTACGGACGACAAGAGTTTCTCTAATTCCCTGTTGTGCCAGTTAGTGTTTACAACAGTCCACTGTAATAATGACAATATCACACATTGAAACAATGTACTGAAACCACTTGAGTTCAAGCCTCTATTTGATGGTATCCAGGAGTGCTCAAATGGCCTACAAATGGTGGTTATATGCCTGAAAATATCCTGGTTACATCAATGTAGATGTCGGTTTATGTAGAGGGAAAACTGGAGTTTAGCGCAACTAAAACTTCGGGAAAACCACAGCTTAAAAACGAAGAAAAATTAATTTGTTATAAGTGTTTAATTTATACACGATGGCACAACATTGTACTGATTTAATACACTTTTAATCGAACAGGTTGTCGGGAAATCCATATCGTTAAGAGGAAAACCATTTTGATCTATTAACCCCAAAATTCCAATAAATGTCCAAATAATTCCTTTAAGCTGTAATTTTTGCATTTTATTTCAGGTGTGTTCATATGTTTGTTTGTACTCGTAATGTGTGATCAGAGTAGATATTGTGTTTACTTTTGTTTTGTTTTGCTATGTTTGTGTGTGTAATTCTTTCTTGTTTCCCTCGACAAACTGCTGTAATTTTGTGGCAGAGTTGTCAATATCCATTCATTCATACAGTTGCAAAAACATGGATACTTTTCTAGTTATTTCCACAAAGAAGTCCACGGCTTTGTTTATTTTAATTTAGAAGATTCTATTTATATTGCCCAGATACAATGTCACCCCAGAGTTATAAATACATGTGTTTTACCTGATGCTGTTTTTATGTCAAAGTTTTACTTCTGAAATTTGTCATGTTCAGATTAAAAGAATTGTCATGATTACCGAACAGAATGAGTGGTATTACTTGTGGGACGATCTTATTTTTCTGTGATCTCAATTCTTCGACCTACAATGGGAAATGTCTTTGAAATTCTGAATTTTGTTTAGTGATATTAAAACTTATTTAAATGCATGAAATACAAAAACGTTTTTAGAAATAAACATGTGAAAACAATTACATAATACCTAATGATCCATGATGAGTATATGTTGCCTTCTGAAGCTTTCAGATTAAATTGAAATGACATGATTTGTCATAATATTTCCAATTAAGTCTAATATAAAAGCATCCTGTTTCATTTCAAAACACAATTATCGAACAAAAAATGCGCAAAAATATATTTGCCAGGATATAATATTTTCTCCGTTTCTAAGCTATTTATTGCTAAGTGACATAGTACGCGTACGTTCAGTATCATTTCCATAAAGTTGATCACCTAATTCTATGTTTTCAAACTTGCAGAAAATCCACTTTCAAAACGTGAAATAGCAGGTGTAACATTAATGACACAATTATGAACTCGATCACAACACACACACACACACACACACACACACACACACACACACACACACACATTCAAAATCTGTATAAAATCTACTTTTAAAAAGTGATACAATGCTTATAGTATTTAAATTATTCAACTACAATATAGATTACATAATTCAATGCAAATTATGTCAACCAGTAACTAAATTTTCTTTTGCGAGTCCATTGTTAACTTTCTTGTTTGGGGACATAATGTGCTGTCTTTGAATTTTCTTTCTCATCTGAGCGGAAGGGCAAATGTAATCTCCACATGTGCAGCTCTCCTTGAACGGAGGTCTTAGCTAAAAAGACATAGTAACATCTATGACTTTGGCCGAACTGACTTTACATGTCAATAGCTGCGGTTTGGCTGCCAGAAAATAAGACCACACACAAATCAAAACTACTATATCATGATTCTGGAACAAAACCCGACCTGGCAGAAAGGTGTACACGTTCGTTCCGTCAACGCGTTTATTTCAATTATTTTGCTTCGATCGTTCGCTGATGAGTTTTGACACAATGAAAACATGACATCTGAGATGAAGTATAAAGAAAATGTAATAGTTCTTGCATTTCACAGGAACAAGCTTTCTCCAATTTATCTGCTTCGGCAATAGCTAGCAGAATGCGTCTTTTGTCAGAGACCAACTGTTTCTTAAACGACAGCGCTTGAATCTGTCAGTATACAGTTAAACATAAAATTGTTCAACCGTTTTACGACGTAGATAACACATGTGAAAAATACTTTTTTTTTTGTTTGCTAAATGTGCATAAATGCTTAACAACATCAACTGAAGTTTGCCTTCCAGTTTCAACGTCAACTTCTGATTATATGTGTGTGTGCGCGTTTTGGACAAATTTCTTGAAATTTTACACTCTATGGAGGTACACGAGACGTTGAATATACTGAAAGCAGTTATCATCCATTGTATTCTTATATCATTGGACTGGCTTGTGTGGTTGAGTAAAAATTTTTATCAAGAGCAAACATCGCTTAAAATTTGATCTCGATCTTTGCAGCAACTGGGATCCTAAAACTTTATTTTCATTCGGCCCTTTTCGTAAATAGTTCGACCAACCGAGGTTTTTTCCAGGAAACGTTTACATTTTTCTGAAGTCGCCAGTATGCATGGGACATCTTTAACAGAAAAATACCAATATAATGTATTCAGAAGCTTTGATTATTTTGCTGTGTTGTTATTTATTATTCATTATGTGTTTTAAAACTGTCGACGGCTTTGCGCACGGGGCCCAAAACGCGCTCAGGACAACCGTCAACTGATTGGAAAATAAATCTGAAAAAAAAAGAAAAAGAAAAAGAGAAAAAAAAAACAGGCAACATTTACGACTTTTTTGCCTCTTCCAGATGATCTTTTATGAGGAAAAAAACTTTGCTTATGGATATATAGGCGTTAAACCTCTCAATGCACCGACTTTTGGACGTGTACCCAAGACCGCTATATGCAGTAGATGCGCAAGTGCTGACGATCCCACTCAGTCGCAGGACACCTTGAACCAACTGGAAAGCAATGCACAGATTAACGGCGTGACACACCTTTATAACGCTTCTCAAGTGAAATGCAACTTCGTTCTAAACTATTCCGTATATATAATTTTTTTTTCAAGTAAAGCTATTTAAATTATATATTTTCAGAAAGTAGACACTTTGGTTTATCTAATACACTGCGCAGATCCTTTACGTTTTCTAAAATTTATATTATAATTGCCCGTTTTTAAAAATTGAAAGTTTCAGTACTTTTTAAACGATAAAAAATTACGTCAACGACTAATGCAAGTACAGCTTATTCCTTTATCAGAAATCCAAAAGGGCATGTCTCTCTACAAAACCGTATTTTGAACTTTTGATGAGGTATTTAGTTTACATTTAAAAATCATTAAGAATTTAAACTTAATTCTAAATTTCATGTCAAATTTTCAACAGCTCTAAAATTGAAACCAAGGCCTTTGAAGACTTTCAAATGCCGTTTTTAGCAGGCTTATTCGTTTATTCTTTTTATATCAACATATATGTGCATTTTGGAAAGCGCTATGCTCATTTTAAGGAAAATTTGACCTTTTTTTTAATCAAAACTTTATTACTTCAATTATATGAACGAAAAATAAGATTGTGCCTCAAAATCATATGTGATTGGGCGTTAGCTTTTGAAAAGATATATACTTTTAAACGGTTTGTATCAAAAACTATTAAAATAAAGAGACATTTTTGTGTGATGGTCGAAAGGTGCACTACGCTGAAGATTAAAGCTCAGAAAACAAAAATTTGTGTTTTGTTTGCTACAGGGCAAAGTAAGCATGCTTATTTCCCAGCTAACGGAAATGACCAAATTGGAATCTGACAAGTCTCTACTTAGTAAGAGATAAAATTAAACTTCAATAGTACTTTTTAATTTTTATTAATGAAACATAATTTTAGATGATGAAGCTACCAAAACAATGTGTGCTGCATTGAAAAGGTGTAGAAAGCTCACGCTGTCGGTTGATCGACAATCACAATTATTTGACTGTAAGTAGAATTCCTCCAACAGGGGAACATGGTACTGAAGTTTGGTGACCGTCACAAAATGATACGACTAGCACATTGCAGCTGAATATTGACAGTATATTGACAGGAGTGAAATAGAGAACCCCAAGTTGTATGATATGTGGAGTTGGGTACGTCTCCATTAATTGTCGCTATTCATAGTCGAATTCTATTATATTGAACCGATGTTGGAAGCCAGAGAGCAAAGACCCAAAAAAAAAAGAAAAAAAAAGTTTATAATCCCTTGCTTGTTTTACACTACGAAAGATGTTTACAACTCCACATGAACGTGCGGTACAAGTCTTCAAACTTAGCTCAATTGTTCACAAATCAGACAACAAACAATCAGTGGTTTATCGCCATCACTGCTAACTTCGACTAAAGTCCTTAAGCTAAACTTCTCTGGGTTATCAAATGGATACCACATTAATATTCTTTGTAAAAATGCCTTTTTTTCAAGTACCACTTTGCCTATAGTACCATAGCATATATGGTCTAAGTCAACAGCTTTCCTCGGGGCGTTTCGGGCCCTCAAAGCACGCCGAGGAAAGCTGTTGATTCAGTCAAAAACTTTGGCACTGACAGAGTTAGTACTGTGAATGCCCTTACTTTCAAGTGGTTGAATTTTCACGTTTTTGGGGATTCAGGCATTACACTGAAATTTCAATTTCACTATTTTGAACAAAGTTTCTATGAAACCTATATTAAAATTATATTTCACTGTACATTTTATTTTCACGATTATGTGCCATCAGCGAAATAAACGAAAATAAAAACACAGCAAAATAAAGTGAATTAACAGTAATATAACTTAAACCAATGCACACGGATATATTAACGTACACATTTGTAAATCGCAGGATATATAATTATGCTCAATGAGATAAATCTTCGAAATATCTCTAAAACAGGTGATGCGGAAAAAAACACGGAGATTGATCTGTTGAGCAGACAGGATCTATAAAGATCTGATGGGTTTGAAAAGTACCTTATAAGTAATTAACTGCAATGCCACGCACGTGTATTATCTAGCTTTAGCGTCTTTAACCATACATTGCCAGTAGGTATATTGTTTTAGGGTATATCTAGGAAAAACAGGATCTGCAATCTTTGTGACAAATGAGTGATAAAATATGTGTCTTAATTGTGTTATTTGTTTAACAGAGATAGAAAGGAATTAATGAAGAAATAACCTTGGAAAAAAAAAACAATTGTCCTTTCTTCATAAATTTGAAGTGTTTCTCAAACAGTACAGACATTACGAACCTTTCGATGGTTCTTGGTTTAAAAAATACTCATAGCTCCATGAATTAATCTTTACACATTATGTGTGTTCACTGCACGTTTCAGTGCCCTCTTTCTCCCTATTTCATCACTTGTGTTGTCTTGATATACTAAAATACCGAGTTGTATCGCCATTTATCTTAGGCATGTTTTACCATTTTCTCCTCCGTACCTGCACAATTTCTTGGAATAAAGCCCGATTCCATTAAGAAAAGACAAATTAATAACACGCAGTATACCCTGAGTGACCATTCGTCGTATAATATCACTAAAAATAGAGAATACGAGAACTTGGAGTATAATATCAAAGAGAAAAAAAATCCCTCATTCCAGAGGCCTTTTGGTTTGGCCCTCAGTCTGCCAGTCACAGTGCCATGCATGCGTCAAAGGACTTTGCGTTGCCGTTCCACTGGTGTTGTTTTTTGGGGGGTGACCTGCCACAATACGCCTGTACCCCCGCGTACCTGCCAGTCCAACAATAATAACGGTGTCTTTGATTTGATTGAATTCAGTAGCTGTGTAAGATTATCGGTGTTTTGTGGACATTCTATTTGCTAGTCTGGGAGGGAGAGGGGACTATTGATCCTGACACTCACAAATAATTAAGTGCCCGAGGCATCAGCAGGGGCTCCACAATTGAGCCTCTTTGCCGAGTTCACCTGGCCATCATTCCATTGACCATCCTCCTGATTAACAGGTGTTGACATTTCCGCCAATTTGACCATTGACAGGGCGGCTGTCACAGTGCAGGGGGGCACCCGACCACCCCCGGCACTCCAAAAGTTCCGACAAGATTTTGTAAGGTTTATATTTGCGGATAATACATCGGCTGCTATCGAAATGGCAAGTCCTTATAAAGCAAGTATTGTGCTCTGATAAGAGATATTGACACCCCACGTATAAATCCTATGTAGTGCCAAATAACGTTTCTCGACATTGATACTTTAACATATCTCGCCTCTTTACTTACATATGGCAATTGAACTATGAGGGCTTTAGCAATCTTTCAAACGGGGTCCACACCGGAGTTTAATGGAAACTTGATTCTGTATAGACTGCCGTTCATGTGTGAAACCAGGGCAATAAATTTGGCTGATCGTACACTGAATTACAAATACGGCGGAACAGACTCCCAGAGACGAGCACATGAAAGCAAAAAAAGCTCAATTGCCACCGGGGTCATAAGGGGGTAATAGTAACCTACCACAAAAAGAACGATTTGCGAGTCAGCGTATGCATTGCCAGGTACGCCATTTGGCAGACAAATGCTTTGTGGCCACGTACATCGCTATGATTAGCAAATATGAAGATTATGTTTCATACTTGGGAAAGCAAATGTAGTTGGCATTTGGCTGCGGGCTCTACTGAAAAGAGAAGTATGAATATTATTCCATGGCAGATGCCAAATTGCGCCTTGCCTCTTTGCACCAAAGTAAAATGACACTCTTTCTTCTTTGTTGGTTTATCGTGGAAAATATGAACATTCGCAAAAATTGTTATCGCTATCATTCTAAATTTCTTCTCCAACCAGATTCAAAGAACAGGGAAACTGCAGCTGCTGTACAAATTTGATAGTACAAAGAAGGACTCTTTGACTCACTGAAAAAAAAACAAACAAAAACAAAACAACAACTGTTGTATAAAATTGCACTTTATCATTGGTCACGTGTTCCGTTTGTATCAACTCCTGTACATAATTTCGCAAGAAAAGCAATTTCATTATTTATACAGAACCTTGATCTTGCTGACTGCGAAGAAAACTATAGCTTTCTGTACTTTCCATTCGTGTACAAATTGTTATATATAAAGCTGTAAGCTTGTCGTTTGAACTCACACCCGATTCAAATGTTCTAAAAAAAAGAGGCACTGCGTCTAGAATTTGATTTTGTCTCTAACCGGGACAAGTTTTCACTCCATGCGCAAATGTTTAAAATGATGCGTTTTGTTTGAAATCAATATGTATGGTTCTGAAGACTAAAGCGTGACATTTTCAACAATGTAGATTGCTAAATTTCCAAGACTGATAATTTGCTAGTTTCCTCTATCCAGGGTAGCCTCCTATTAAGAAATCTACTTTTAAAATAATAATATTGTTATGAAAACATATTGCTCAGAATTGCGCTCAGTTTACACGCGTTCTGGTCCAACATAATGGACTTCTAAGCACTCAAACTTTATTAAAAACTCGAAATTTTCAAATAAAAATTGAGCTGCTATGGCTTATATTGGACTTAATGAGATATCATGCTAACAGCTTTTCTTAAAATTTTATTTCTGACGTTGGCCCGTTCGCCTATCATATATTTCGCTGGATGCTCCCAAAATTCCTCAAATATTATAGGTTCGGATTTCTCCACCAGTCTTGAAATATTCCTTAAAACCGGTAAAGAACAAGGGAGGACCAGGCTTCTGCGCGTGGCCGGTCAGTTGCCAACCGGAGATTCCCAACGACGGCAATGTGTCATGAGTGGTTTAAAGAATGGTGAATGAAAAAAGTCACCCACGGTATACCAGGTAATAAAATCTGTGTTATGGTATATGACATATTTAAAGTATAGTGTCCTTCGGGTAGATGGGTAGGATTGTCCTTTATTCTTTATTCTTAATTTTATTTATTCATTTATTTATTTATTTATTTATTTATTTATTTATTTATTTATTTATTTATTTATTTATTTATTTATTTATTTATTTATCTATTTATTTATTTATTTATCTATTTATTTTTGCGAAAGCAGCTTTAATGATTCATATTTTACATTAATAAGCGTAAAGCTAGATCTGTTAGATAATCTAAAAGCTGACACAATCTTATGCCGATACGTGTATACTGGCGTACACCACGTGGTGGCGGTCTGGCAAACAACATAGCAACTGCAAATGCATATTATTTTATCATAAGTTCTCATTTTGATTGTTCTTATGAACGTTATCTGAAAGACGCATCAGTTACAACTACATTTTGGACATGCTAAACATGTGTAATTACACAATCTGACCATGTGATTGATTTTTTTTACGTGGACTGATCGTTTTGGGCTTTTGGACGCAAATCCTGACAATTAAATGAACGTTTATTACATTTTGTGGCCGAATTGAAATAAATCAAGAATACAAAGTGGTCGATTTTCTGCTCTGTTATTACTTGATGTCTAATATCAAACATGCCACTCCAGGGACATTTGCGTCAACTTAAATAACTTCCAGAGGGGATATTTTACAAAACATAAAAGCAAAGGAAACGCTTCATTTCACTGACCTACATGATATTATTTTTACTTTTTAATGTAAAAACAAAGAACATGAAATTAACAGAAAAATCCAATTCGTTTAAGGTAAATGACCCTGGCAATAAGGGGCACCTACGTGCAAGCCATAGCAGCAATTTTTAATAATTTTAGCCGCAGTGTATCGTTGTTTTTTTCTTATGACATGAAAAATTTAATGTCGTCCGCCGGACAACTGGATTGTGTCCGTCGACCACTTGCAAGCCAGGATGCCAAGCTGCTGATAACAAACCTGTACGGCAATGACAGCATGATGGTGACAACAGAAATGTTACCCAAAAAAAAAAAAATTAAGTTTTTGTTTTAAGCTTCAAACATTACATAAACCATGAAAGAGAAATTGTCAAATAAGTTGTAGCTTTCATCTTTGTAATAATATCTGTTGTAATGTTATAACTGAGTGAATGATGTAATGATAAAATTCTAGACAGTTTGACTCTGACAGGGGCTAATGAACATTTTTCATTCATCAAGACTCCACTTCTTTTTATTTTATTTTGAGTTGGCCAATGCGTTGTCACAGTGTACTGTCCGTCGGATGCATTACGGCTTTAACCTGCATTACATAAAAATAAGAACGGTTTCTAATTCTCATGTTAACATGTCAATTTTTGTGAAGCGTAAATATAAAAACAAACATGTTGGCATATGACACTGAAATTTAAAATTCTCATCAATACGGGGAAGATTTCCAGCAGAACAAAAAGTACTTGAACACTGATATATTAAGTACTGAATCAATTCTACGCGAAGGTAGTCAAAGCTGGTTGACGATGTAAAATATGAAGTTAACCCACTCATGACACTAAACTAGAAATTCAATCACTCATCCGTCATGAAAAATGGAAACTGCTGTCCATTATGAGATAAGTTTCCCCCAGACTCTACCGCTGTTGTAAGCTAAGAAAACCAACAATTTACAATGTGCAGTACTTGGAAAATGTGGCTACAGAGATACTCAAGTTCTCAGCAAAAATCGAGGCAAAACGCCAATCAGCCCACCTCAAACGCAAAATAGTATCCTGTTCAAATTTGAAATGATATGGGCATATATTATATATTGGTTCCACCTAAACATGTATGCCGCAATACAGTCTAAGCATGAGATCGGTTTAAATGTCTACATCAACATACCAACGGAACATGAGCAGACAGTCAGCATGACAAAGGCAAGGGTTCAACAGATTATACAGGTCAGCGTGAGTCCTTGATTTAGATATACTCGACGATTGGCTGGGCATTATTCGTGTCGAAATGTATAATTGAAGATATGCTTACGTATAAGTTAGAAATTACTCCTCGGATTTAGATAGGCCCACATGCCACTGTTTGCAGCATGGTTTATGTCAAGACAGTTCGGCATCATTAACTCTCTCCGTGCTCAGCTCTATTTGGGGTCAACAGCTTTCGTCAGTGCACTTAAAGCGCACAAAGCGTGACGATGATAGCCGTTGATCCTGGACTTTTTCGCCCGGAACAACAGACACAGTGGTACTTGAACGAAAATTATGTTGATGAGGAACTTGAATGTGGGAACTACTCTATTAATTGAGAGGAGGATGAAAGTTGTGGTGATCAATTTGCAAAGGATCAAGATATGCATACAAGTAAATTATCAGAATCATTACCGCATCAGAGCAATGTCCACTTTCCCACACTGTGGGCTGCGTCAAAGACAGTACACATTGATAACGCTAAATTACGTCAACTGCCCTTAACCTCGATGTGCCGATATTTTCTATTATTCTCTGCAATGGACACAATATATGGCATTTATTGCAGGCACCCTATTGTGGAAGTGGAAGCTAAGGTAGGCCCTTAAAACGTGTTTTTTTAGAACGCTAACAACTTTCTTCCTCACGCTTGGCACGTATTGTATGCACCCAAAGCGCTCAGAAAGTCTGTTGACATGAACAAACCCTAGAGCGTTAAGACAAGATCTATTTTTAAAAACCCGGAGTATCTTATTCTTTATTTGAAGCGAAAGTGTATAACACAAGCAATATATAATGAGCTCAAAACAAAATTTATATTTCCTTGTGTCAGTGAGATTTTTTATCATTATTTTGAATGTCCGAATAAAATAATAAAAATAGAATGAGAACATACCCTTAAGTCCCTATTTTGGGTGTCTAATCAAAAGTGGTGGCTGTTTAAATACTAAAACAGTTAAACAGTTCTGCGCTGAGCTGACAATGCAAATATAGATTTGTAACTGCCGATGTACATGTAACTTTGTCTCTCTGTTCTTGCAAGTATCAAAATAACAATATCCGCACCTGCAAGATCGCTTCAGTCCCAGGTTTCAATGCAGCATGTGTCAAGGCACAATCTCGCCAAGTCCAACCTCAATGGGGTTAAGGAGTTTTCCGTACTGGCGTACTGGGCATTTTAATTTTCCGTACTTATGTACTGGAAGCCCTTTTTAATTTCCGTACTTGCATCATTTGTGCATTTTCTTTTTTCGCGCCTTGTACCAGGAAAAAAAATCATTACTTGTACCAACGAACTTGCCCCCCCCCCCCCCCACCACCACCCAACCCGAATCCGATCAATTGTTTTTTGAAAAAAGTACAAAATTACAACACTACCACCCAAAGCCCAACCTTTGGCCATCAGTTTTAACATTTGATCAGAATTTTAGATGTACAATATTCGAATTATATATACAGGTAATTTAAATACATTTTATTTGAAAGACGGTTAGGCGCCGGGCAGAGTCCATTTAAATCCTTCTAGTGATTAAAATGTATCCGTGTCTGACGTTTTTAACCACCGTGATGGTTTGTTTGCATAATGCATATGGAACTAGCAACTAATCAGGAACGCCAATGTTTTGAATATCATTTGGATGTCACTTCTATGGGACTTTTATTTTTCAAAATGACAGGAAGCTTTGCAAGGTATGTGCGCAAAACTGACCACGAGAACTGCGTTTGATGGAAAAATGCATCATGAGGAACAACACAACATCAAAGGTGAAAGTGGTTAATTAATATTCAACTCCAGTTCAGAGGCACACCATAACAGGCTTCTTAAGTAGATCAAGACTTGTTTCCAGACAGATGTAATAGGAAACCACATGCATTATTTGTGTGATATTGAATATTGCGGTGGCAAACGTGATCAAAATGTGCTACATTTGGGTAAGCGGCTGGCCTATCTGGAGGCTGCGTTTGCAAGGATGTATATAATTATTTTCAATATTTTTCACCACACATATTTGTTTATATCGACGAAATGACGCTGACAGGAACCAAATGAGCTTGGAGATTTAATTTTGATACCCCACTTTGACAATGATATTAATAGGTGCAAATAGTAGAACACTAGCATTCATTTGTGCAGTTTCGACCTTCGCACTAAAAACTGCCAGAGACTCTTGTACAAAACGTATAACAATGCACTTGGACATAATCAACAATTAACTCCACACAACCACCAGCTTGTTAAACTTCACCACTTTCTGAACTATAGATGCTTGTACATTATGAACAATTTACCTGAGACAGTCACCAGTCTGTTTAACTTCGCCACTTTCTGAAAGTTACATTTCCCAAAAGGTCACAAGAAAACACACCTGTCTTACACACATATGAACTTCAGAGTTAAAAGCTGATATCAGATTTTATCTGTGTCGTAACCTATCGAGCTGACTGAATGAAAGTCACTTTTACCAATACCGTATCGTCGACATGGTCCACCTCAACTTGTTAGATATTTGGCTTTCTGAATTGCCAAAGAAAAGGAGGACTGTAAAGTGGCGGCAATCCGCCATGAGGATGGGTATCATAGCTTCTCAAAGTTTCAAATCAAATAGATAGCATAAAAGGCGCCGACGCCGCTTGAGTTCTCCGCCCAACAATGGGACATGATGTATGTGCGCATTCAAGAAAATACTTAAAGACCATCAGCAACAACTCATTAGGGCGTTTGAGATTTGACTACTTCTTGTCATCTAAAGCCAGTATACTTTTGCCGCTTTCACACAAGAAAGGGAGGTCCCAGCTAATGGGTTTTTTTCAGCGGCATGCGTGATATACTGTCGATAAGAAAAGTGGACAGGTTTGTAGTACTTTGGTGTGCTGTGGTGGTCCCTGTAGCATTGAAACACGTATCAGGGATTGTTACCTTCTGCTTGCAAGGTGGCAAGAGTTTTGCTTTTCTGGGCGGCACGTATATTTTAGAAAAAAAGCCAGCGGTATATACTTAATTTCCCATCTGCTATCCTTGTTATTTGTAACCGTTTGCTGTATTATGTACGACTGCTTGTCTGCCGTGATAAACCTTCTGTCAACCTACAATACACTTCGTTGCATACCTGTACAAAGTTAGCCTTTGAGAACAAGAGACAACCCCTTTGTGAAGACTCAGAAGCCGCCATGTGTTTGTTATGTATAGTTCCTGCCAGTAACAAACATTGCGCCCATCATCTATACAGCAAATTGTGTATTTAGATACAATTAAGATAAAAACATTTAAGGAAATACCGATTGAATCTAAAAAAAGAATACGCCCGGTCATAATGTTTCGTAATAGCCTTTTCTAAAAAGCCAAAACGAGCCCCTGTATGAAGACAGCAGGCATTAGAGGTGCCTCTTGTACTGTGACACCGCATCTCTTGTGTCTTAAGAAAAGGAGCTAGTTTTGAGCAATCTCATTCTAACTCAGAAGCGGACTGCCAATAGAACCTTGTCTAAGTAACTACATTATCAAAATAACATCTGACCTGTGGAAGTCAAGCTATTATGGGCCAAGTTGACGTTTATGCATAACACGAACCAAAGCAACATCTCCGCTTCAACAATTATTAATTGGAATCCAGGTCTTCGATCGCTAAGCGTGTACCACAGTGGTAATTGAGTGTTTTTCACAAAAATCGATGTAACCAAAGGTAACATTTGGTCATCAAGGGCCTTTGTTGGTCCTTTCAAAGTGTCATGCCTTACGGGCGTGCATCCTAGAGTATTGCTAAAGCTTGCTAAAATAACCCATTTTTAATTTTAATACAAAGACTAACTTAACAATCTATCTACGTCTTTCTCACCTGTAGAAAAATTGAAAAAGTGGCAGTTAAAATTAACTCCGATTTGGATTCCGTAACAAATACAAATCCTTAACCCATGCAAAAGAAAGCTATTGACCTTGGACGTGCATTATGATAGGTTATTTGCATTTCTCAGCAAAATTCTTTTACCTATTGACAAGAAATTTAATTAAAAACGTAGACACAGATAATAATTTACATTCGAACGGTTTCGGTAGGAGAGGGTGAATATACTTGAATCATGTTTTTGATCAGTCCGAGACCAGCAATATTTCTATATTGGTAGGAGAAGTCGACAAATGCCTTTCTTTAGAGGAGACTAAACCCTGTGTTTCTGGCGGAGTGCAAATTTCATGGAACTAATCTGTGCAGCAGGCAAACGTTGGCAAAAAACCAACCAAACAAACAAACAAACAAAAAAAGAAAAAAAAAACCAACAAAAAAAACCAAACCAAAACAAAACAAAACAAAAACAAACCAAAAAAACACCCCCCCCCCAACCTAGGAGACAGCGGGTTATTTGCTGATAGATATCATATAATACTTTCAGATCGTTATGTTCCGCAGATGTAACTTGAAATGCATTGCTATATGGAGGGTTGGTAAATGAACAACTCGACAAAGTCGCCCTACATTGATGGATTAGGCTAAAAAAACAAGGTTATGCAGTTAGAAAAAAGTTTTAGACTTCAATTGGAACGTTTTCAATCTGGTGCATAACACGTAACAAACAGAAAATAACTTTAAATGCAACTGTGACGAATATACATACTGAGCCCTTCCTTATGAGGGACCATGTGAACGATGGACTCGAATACTGCGTCCCAAGATCATGACATATCTGCACGATATAAACAAAACAAAGCGCCATGTGCAACTTGCAGTCTATCTGTTGATGCGATAAGTGGCTTCTGGAAGAAACGGATGCAGCTTTTTGTACATGGATACTTGGAAGAACTGTTTGAACTCTAGTAACGACTAGCCCATTGGAGTTTTCACCTTTAACATGAAGATCTTTTCATTTTGTATATTTATTATTATCATTAGTACTCCATCGGGGCAGATCAATTATTAGTGTTTTAATTTATAATTTCCAGCAAATAAAAAATTAACCTCGCGCAAAATAGAATACAAAACTACGCAAGTAAAGAAAGCACCAAACATGTCATAATGGGTGTTCTACATATGAACTGTACCATGGCAATATTCCCAAAAGTCAATTAACCCGTGCATCTACGTTATGTATGATCGGCAGATGGGCTTCCATTTAAGTCGCAAATCTACAATGCGAGCATGGCCGATAACAGTGGCACTCTTAAGCCATAGTATGGTCTCTGATACTCTCAATCTTGTGGTCACGGCTCTTTGATATAAAAAGGTTTGCTCAACAGCACTTCTTTTTAACATATATATTTTTTCTGAGACACCAAATGATATCCCTTCACCTGACAACTTTTCCCTTGGTCATCAAGAAAAGATGATCATAACATGAGTTATGCCAGTTGTTAGTTCCAGCAATGAATGTACTGAATTTGTCTCTACAAAGCAATTCTGAATTTTAGCAGATACCTGGAGGCTCAAGACAACAAAAGTGTTTTTCTTTTCATATTTGATGTTCAGATCGATTTGCATCAGATTCGGGTATCTCAAGGGTCAAGGCACATGGACGGAAAGTGTAATTTCCCAGTACTGAGACAATTTGCTCTAAAATGCCCGTATAAAACATTTACAGTATCAAGTATAAATCGTCAGAATATTGTTCTAGTTTTTACATGATTAAAATGTTAATATATAAAGTAGAAATTGCCAATAGTATTTATTGATTCTAATTGATGCATCATTATAGTATTCAGTTATAAGATAAAGCGTATTATATCCTATCATTGATTTCAATCGATGCATCATTTAAGTGACATGCTACACCATAGAGTGTAAATCATCCTGCCATTGGTGCTAATTTTTGCATTTTTACAATTTTATGCCATGCATTTTAAGTAGAAATCGTCATATAGCTTCTACCATTGATTACAGGATGAATGTGAGATGCTATAAATCTATCATATGGTTCCTACCAGTGGAACAATAAATCATTCGTTTTGTGCACAGCGCTGGAATGGAGCATTTATTCGAACAAAATCTACCTGTCTCATTCAAATTCTTTTATGCAGCATGTATCATAACTTTGCTCATATTTTCCATGATCACTCCACTCGCGCAAAAAAAAAAAAAAAAGGTAAAAACCACATTTTAAGGTCATAGTACAGTTATGTTGCTCCTGAATACCAAGAGCTCCTGCTTAAGGCATGCATTTAACTTGATTTTTCATCACTACAAAACACGGGTAGTAGGTATCATATGTCCTAAATCAATTTAATGAAAAAAATATAACTAGGCCCTGTCGAAGTGTAAACGTACGTCTACAAAGTATAAAAATAATTTTTATACAAAGTATAAAAATAATTTTTATACAAAGTATGAAAATAATTTTATATAATTTTTAATTTTTCCATGTCATGTTGATTTAAATCGTTTTTTTTTAAAGAATTAAATAGTAATGGCTGAACAGTATGCTACGTACCAATAACAATGCCCCTATTTCTGACAAGCCATAGTGCCATCTAAAAGACTTCACAATCGCATTCCTCTATTCACCCTCATAAACCAATTATCTTAATGCCACGAGCACACTCTGAATACGCAATTTGGTTATATTTATTCAAAGACGAAAATATATCGGGTCATTGGTCAGAGGAAAATTGGGTTCAAAAATATTTGCACATGTATATTGTCACGGCGTCTGATTGGCATCAACAAGATAAGAGGAGAATATATCACTGTAGAACTTTCGATCAACTTGATCCTGCCAACGGGCAGGTGGATACCTAAGTACCATTGACTAGGATGAAGTTAGACCGTTGGCTTAGACAGCCAGTCAAGTGCATGTTCCTTTGAGAGAGGTTTTTTTCCAGGCACCAAATTTCAGATTTATTCATCTATTTATTGTCTTCTTTATCCTGGGACCCCTTCAATGTTACCACACTGTTCTGCCAGGAGTCCCTGCAATAAATAAATCCATACAACACACACACACACACACACACACACACACACACACACTGTTCTGCCAGGAGTCCCTGCAATAAATAAATCCATACAACACACACACACACACACACTGTTCTGCCAGGAGTCCCTGCAATAAATAAATCCATACAACACACACACACACACATATATTTATATATATATATATATATATATATATATATATATATATATATATATATATATATATATATATATATATATATATATATATATATATATATATATATATATATATATATATACACACATATATATATATATATATATATGATTAGAATAAATGCAGATAAAAAGAGAAGCGTGAAACAGTCACATTCAGTAGAACGATGCCTAAAATCTCGTACACTCTTTGCATTTTCTAAAAATGTCATGTTATCCTTTTAATATTCTTTTCAGCTTGGTATTAAAAACACAAACCGACGTTGGTTGTCTCGTGGCTGGATGGAGATTTTCCAATTAAAACTTGCGTCATAGACGAATGTGCGTTTGCCCATTTTTGTTTTGACTTTGGGTAGGATAAGACAAAAGGATGTAGCGGAACGTGTTGAATAATCATGGTGTTGAATGCCGTAAGAAAACTGTTCAAACAAGTATTCAGGAGACTGATTCCGTAGGAGATTAAAAAAAAGGGCCCAAGTGTTGTCAGTCCATAGGTTCTCCAGTCTATTGCAATGCAGGGAGCCCAAAACTTCATTCGTAGGCGTGCGCCAAGGAACAGAAAGAACCAAACGACCTGCTCTTTTATAAAATTTGATCAGAGGGTCGAGATGTGTTTTTGTCGTATTGGACCAAACTGGCGAGCAATAATCGAAGTAACGGAGGACCAGAGTATTGAACAGTATCTTCCTTTGAAATAAAGACATGTATTAGAAATGCAATTGAGAAGATAGAGTTTGGAACTAATCATGGCGGCAGGTTTAGTAACGTGACAAGAAAAGTTAACTTCACTGTCTAGCTAGACACCAATGTATTTAAAACTGTTTACCTGTTCAATGCTTTGACCCTCGACTGAAAGATGCAGAAGATCTGCATTCTGCAACTTCCTATCACTGCCAAAATGCATACACATTGCTTTTTCCAACATTTAGGGTCAGGCGATTGCAGGCAAGCCATTTATTTGATGATAAGATAAGATATAAGATCACTTACCAAAGCCTCTGGTGCAACTGCCAGCGGCTTCAGTGTTGGATGGACACAAATCAAATAGTGATGGTGCTGTTTACTTTTTAAATAGTGTAATATTATCTTATTGCAGACCTACAATAAACTGCTTTAATCTAAGATTGCTGAAATGTGGTTCCTTCATACTGGGCTTGCTGCTGCCTACAAGTAAAACTTTATCTCAAAATGTCATGCTCTGCAACGCCTGCATATCATCAATGCCCGGAACCCGTTAGTCGAGTTCTGTGCCTTTCAATGTGTGTTTCTGTCAGTGCCTACCTCTAAAAACATAAACATAGGAAAAAAAATTTTATGTTATAATTCATTTTTTCACCGAAATACGTTCAATGGATAATTTTGGAAAAGGCCAATTCAGCTTGAAAAACAATAACGGGTCTTCAGCAGATAACCATCAGAACAAGCTTCGGAGCGTGGAATACCCGGATGAGTATCTCTGACGCTTGTCCCCTGCATCAGCTCAATGATTATCCAAGACAATCCACATGGAATTTTAATAAGATATGAACGTGACATGGTACTGAAATAGGACGTAAAACTAAAATATACGGACACTTGCTTTTTATGTGAATAATGAGATATGTAAGTTTGCTTGACAACTATGATGATGTAAATATACATGTGAAAACTTGACCCTCTGATGGACACCGTTAGTATCCTGCAACATAGAGCCGGATCCTGCGCCTGTGTGGTACATGACGAATCGCTGTGGATCCAACTGTTGTTAACGCTGTATTAATTTCAAAAGCACTTGCGAATTAACTTGGGGTGTTCTCGGTATGAATTAATGCATTTTGTGTATCAAATATGTCGTGTGTCAAATAATTTTCACTACATAATCTTGATAAAACGAAGCATGCATCGTTGGAACAACGTCCGCTTTATTGTAAAAATATAATACTATACGCAATGTGCTATGACTGATAACGTACTTCAAGACGAGGCGACTGCAATGCTAATTCCTTTCTATTTTTTCGTCACAATTACAAGCCCGCCAAAGGGATCGCTTTATCATAAATGTGCCCTTATGATTGTTTCACAATAAATGATGATGTGTCTCTGTGCGAGACAGATTGCCAGACTCGATGGTGGCAAATTTGTTTTTTGAATGACGTATGATCGATATCCATTAGTGTGTATTCTTAACCTTTCCAAAGGTTAACACAAGGGACACCAGCATTGTCGTTCTCTTGTGGTCCCCAGCAGAATACTCACTAAAGACAAATTTAAGTGAGTGGGTTCTTTGAGTGTTTGCTTTCTTCAGAGTGTCTATCAGGAGAGCCACCTTCTAAAATATTTACCTGATATTCGTATCCTTGTGGGTTTGTTTAATCTTGAACGTGAAGTTGTCCGCTTGATAGTGTAACTGTTGTGGATTTTTACTTTCAAGTGACAGACGCTGACTCGTCATTCTACATCCTGGCAGGCGTCCCCTTGGCCTAATTTACATGTATTATTAAATGTTTTGATAGAGGAAATCAGCAGACGGCCATTTACAAGTTCAGACGTACAGTTAAACTACCCGACTGGAAATTGAGGGTGTTCATAAATCTGATCGCATACCTGTTCTCATGATTGACATGTGCCTGTTTTCAATGTTGTTTGTGAGTTGTGCATGCGTCATTTTAGGTGTCATGCCTTTGGTCGCATCTTAATATTGATCCTGTAATTCTATGAATAAAGCAGACGACGGTTTGATTTTCCCTCCAAGATACACCCTTCAAAAGAACAAAGAGGAGTAACCAGGATCAAGTCACATATTCTGGAAATAATGCACTGGAAATTTGAGTTGTTCTACTGCAGAGCCTGGTTGATTATTTAATTATAAGCCATATTGTTACAGCTGTGCATTCATGAAATGACTGAGTTTACTTTTGAAGTTGAACCATGTAATAAACTTCTGACATTCTTAACCTTTTCCCCTTCAAATCGCCGAAAAGAGCCCGGATATAAATTGTCCTTCATTTATTTGTTTGTCTATCTATCTATCTATCTATCTATCTATCTATCTATCTATCTATCTATCTATCTATCTGTCTGTCTGTCTGTCTGTCTGTCTGTCTGTCTGTCTGTCTGTCTGTCTGTCTGTCTATCTATCTATCTATCTATTTATTTTGCAAGTGGAAAATATTTTAGCCGAGAATTGCAGATAAAATCTATCATGGCGGCACGTTCTAGGTTAATAGCTTAATTACTTCGGTGAGGGTTGGGCATATTTCACTGAACCCTCGCCAAGGAAAGTTGTTCATTCATTGTCGTGTTGACCAGCAAGGGTTTAAGATTTAACTGAGCGCACAGGATCGTCCACTGGAAGTATGTACTGTTTGGGCAAGGTATTTCACGGCTTTCATTCCCAGGACCCTTAACTGATCTAGTTAAAAGGAATGGCAAAGACGTAACTAAATACTAGGGCCTGACAAGGATAAATGGACTGACTTATAAATTGTTCATCTTGTAAAGACTACGAGGCATAACGTGTCACATTGACTGATTATACAATTGACCAATACCAAGTGACAACGCAGTTTATATGTGCTCAATAAATGAGACATTTGGACCTCCCGCAGTGTATTATGGAGAGCAAACATTTTTCTTTCAATTAGCCGCACTGTTGATACATCCCTAGGTATAAAAGGACAGAGAAAGAAAATAAAATCACAGACTGCCTGCCTTTCCCCTTTAGAGTAATTAAAGATAGATGGTATGCTGGATTTTTTTTGGCGGGGGGGGGGAGCGATAAAAGACAAGTTTCTGTAACAGCTTTGCTTAACTTTGGCCTCATTCAGCTCTTAATACCGATATGAAATAAAAAATCCATAAAATAAACGATAATTAGTCCCTGCTGTTCAAAATTTTTGTGCCAAAATTAAGGATGAAAAACCAGTACCTAAATCTTTGTTTTACGAATCGACAGAAGTGGCAATGTAAAGTAATGGCGAGTTGTAGGTGATATTGTTGAATACATGGTTAAGGGACAGTTTTCTTAGCAGCGAAGACAGTATGAAAAAAAATACCGCACACGTTTCCCAAGGAACAAACAAAGATTTTTGTAAGTAGTATTTCTCGCCTTTTTAATTATGTATAACTGGGTCTAAATTGGAAAAAAACCCGGTCAATGCAATTTCTTTTTTCTTCAGTCTTGCACCATAGCAGCTCCCATTGTCCACAATTACACATATTGTAATTCACACATACCTACCCCATGACACCAGGGAACGTAAATTTCGTCTCTAATGAACTTGTACTTGTGCATGCTCTAAATAGATATATGTACATTGCACACAACATCAGAAAAATTCGTCTGTTTTAGTATCGATTATCTGTGATCAGACACATTTCATGTAGGTTAAAACGCATTAGCTTTCTCAGAAATGCAGGTGAATTGTTGAATTATATTGTACGCATGGTACGAAATTTTCAATGAATTTAAATGCTTACAGAGGTTCAGTAAATATAAATAAATTTAGACGCTTACGGATCTCTGTAGGTGTTCAGCGCATTTCGCCAATCCCTACCCCCACCCCCTTACAAATATCACAGCTAAGTTGACCAAATACGTATAGGCCTACAATGCGTTTTATGGTTTATGTTGTTTTCTCAGCCACATATATATCCCAGCCTACTTTGCCGTAATAAACTGAAAAGAGCCCTGGGACAGGACCATAAAACCAGCGACCGGTTGGCGTACTAACACGTACATCAAATTGATGCGTGTCGCCCCTGTTCACACTTTTTCTCACATTCACACTTCATTAGACTGTAAAATAGTATGCTCCCCGAATGATATTACGCCCCGAGTTGTGTCAAATAGTCCTTCGGACATGTAATGAAATCGCCTGGTATAAAGCATTAACGCACAATTGCATCTTGAGATTACAAACTAGCAAACAGTTACATAATGTTACATGAAGCCAAGGATGTAAATCAATGATCGACAGCATTTCAAAGGACCCACTTTATGTCTTTATGGGGGCTATTTAATCAAATTACAGCAAACCCGTAACACCATAATCTTGAGTAGTTATATCTGTAAATGTGGAAAGTTATCGTTTTAAACGTGAACAAACTGGTAGGAATAAGCAGCTAGAGAAACTTCACGTAATTGATACAAGAAAGTGTTTTGGTCCCATATGTAATATGAGAGGCCATGGAAGTGTTTGTACATTCAGCTGAATTCTCTCTCCGATAAATGAATTCTGGTGTACTGTGTGTATTCCCTTTGGATGATATAGTTAAGGTAACACTGCATAAACTGCTTATATGAATCGGAACACTTTGAGTATATTAGGGCAGGTTTGGTGAGAGACAAAATAAAACAAAAGACCGACACACAATAGCACACAAGGGAATCAAAGTTAAGCCATAACTGCACACACCAGTACGTCAGAGAAATTTTCCTGTATCTTATAGCACAGCTAGCTTACTCATTTTTTCTCGCCCTTTACCGTTTTCACCGGGGCGTTTTCAATGCCAAAGAGATGAAAAAAACTTCTTTTCAAAACAAACTGAAAGTATCATATCGTTTATTTATCTCTTAAGTACATTAAAAAGCTTAAATGAAAGTTATATAATACAATAGAACGCACCTGCTGAACGATAAAGTTTATCAGACATCCGAGGAGGAAACGTTTTGCAAGAGCTACTAATCGCCGAAGGCGATCACTTCGGCAAAACGTTTTATCCAAGGATATTTAATAAACTTTTTCGTTCTACACAGAAGCTGCGTTCTATTTCTATTCCCACGTACCTAGCAATTTGTTATGAAAAGTCGCCAAAATATTAGAAAAGGCGTAGGACTACCTGCACAACTGAACTTGGTCAAGTGCGCGGCACAAGCAGTAGCGCTTATGAATATCTAATCCTACTTTACAGTTATTCGGTTATTAGCAACGGAATAAACGAACCAGTAAATTTAACGTTGCGACTAGTGGCAGCAATATTCTAAAATTTTCCCACACATACATATTAATCTTAAAGAAAATAGTGGGATATAAATTACAGATTGTCATGTCATGATGCCTTAGAAACCATGAAAAAAGCACTAGTCAGCCAAGTTTGGATCGAAGATGAGACATATGAGTGATGTAGTCAAGTAGTACCTACACATGCCTAATAAAATAATTTTTACCGGACATAAAACGCACGAGCACAAGGTAATTATAGTTAACGTGGGAATAAAAACTGCGCCCATTATAGGCAGAGGTGTCATTCCCAACTTCAATTTATAGGTTAGTGCTGCAGGACCATCCAATGAACTACAAACAAAAGTTGTAGAATTTCAATTTATGTTAATTAGGGGAACTTAAAGATTAATGATAAATGTTTTAAAAACTATTGTAGGTAGAGGTGCCACTCCAACTTCAATAGGCTTGTGTTGTAAACCGCAAACAAAAGTTGCAGATTTTCAATTTATGCTATGTAGGGGTACTTGAAAAGCTTAAATGTTGAATATCCTCAAAACTATGATATGTAGATGCTCCATTCCTACAGGTTTGTGTTGAAAACGCATCCAGTGAACCACAACCGAAAGTTGTAGCATTTAAATTCATGCAAGACTTGGAGGCGCACATACAGATTTGCTTTGAGGCACATCTTCTTTTCTAGGTTGTATATTTTCCTCGTCATTATAAGGCATGCAAGCCATACAGCTTCCATCGTATGGGTTTCTTTTTTCATTCTTGCCCAAACTGTTCAAATTATAGCAAGAACGCCAATAGGCGTGTAACGGGGAGGCCTATATCAATTTGGGTATGGGGTGACACATCGTAGCATTTGTTTGTCTAAAGGTGAGAATGCAAACTTATTGTGTTTGATTTCATGTGGCCCGATTTTGATGATGTCAAAGTTCATCTGAGTGTACAGGTATTTTCTCAGGAGGATGAGGTTAGCCGCTGACAATTACAATATGATCGATCGACTTGTATCCTTTTACTCACTGACGGCACCTGCGACCACAACTATTCAAACTAGCCTATCGTAACAGGGGTGTAATGAGGCCAACCTACACACTTCCTGGCAAGTCAAGAGCGAAACCCGGGCCACCACAAAAATATAGCGCAGGCGTATCTCATATGAGGTGCGGCTCCAGCAGTTAACCTTCGGTACACATGGCGCTGTCAAACATCAAATAGTTGTAGATTGTGCAAACTTGATAACTTTCAGGAAACTGAATCCGTGTATGGCGTAGATTAATGTGGTACACATATCGTTTGCATCTGATCCCTTTTCACATGTTACTTCTTGATATTTGAGGTAATATCGACGATATTGCAAAGCCACGCTTCCGCTCAGCTACACTGCATGGCAATGATATTTCAATGTGAAAACAACAATGATGATGATGATGGTGATGACGATAATAAATGAACTTGTGTCCATTAATAATAAAGCGGAAAGATAGGTAGATCCAAGGGGATCTAAACCCCAACTTCATTCATATATACTGAATATTCTGTTTCTCCCGTGTAACAAAATCGACCATTTAGACTTAGATTTTCAAAAGTTTAACTACAACAGACTGATTTTCCAACAGAAAATCAAATGTCTCCCGGTGGAACACTTACGTCTCTGAATAAGCTACAGGTGATAACAAATTACAAATGACCAAGTTTGCTTGAAAATTACAATCCTATTTTAGCTCTCACCTAGATACATTACTCTAGCAATTTTCATCAAGTTCTTCAAGACATATTGCAGAGAAACCAATTTCACATAAATAACCCTGTGACCTTGAAAATTAAATCGAGGTCACCCAAATACAATCCCAACCTAGGTCTTGCCTGGATACATAATCCTACCAAGTTTCATCAAATTCCATCAAGTTCTTCAAGACTTATCGCACGGAAATCAATTTCACATAAGTGACCCTGTGACCTTGAGAATTCGCTCAAGGTCATCCAAATATAATCCCAACCTACGTCTTGCCTAGATACATAATCCTACCAAGTTTCATCAAATTCCATCCCGTTCTTCATGACTTATGGAACGGATACCAATTTCACATAAGTGACCCTGTGACCTTGGGAATTCGTTCAAGGTCATCCAAATCCAATCCCAACCTAGGTCTTGCCTAGATACATAATTCTACCAAGTTTCATCAAATTCTGTCAAGTCCTTCAAGACTTATCGCACGGAAACCAAGTGTTGAAGAACCTGAACAACAACAAGAAGAAGCAGAAGAAGCGGAAGAACGGGCACTAAAACAATATGTACCCCGGCTTCCACCGGATATAATGAGACATAATGAGGAAGACTCCGCACAAACTAACCCATTATTTCTAGTTCCGGTTCATCGCCTCTTTCCACTTGTATGTGCATATATATATACATATGCTCAGAGTATCATCTGCTTTGATGCGCGCGAATACACATGGTGTCTGACATGACTTGTTCAAGAGTAACCACTCTTGAAGTAAGTATTAAACGTACAATAAATTTTTATGGACGTCAGTCAATATGGACTCGTCAGTGAGCATCATATATTTCAATCCAGCAGATTTTTTTGGCACCGTTGTGGCCCCCAGGACTACTTCATCTTTGGGTTATGCGGTTTGGCAAACGGTAAATAAATCATATGAAACCTTGGTAGCTTACTGCTGTTGAAAAGCTTAAAGTGTCTAAAGAAACGTGTCTGTGGCCGTGACGGATACAGTAACCAGTTATCTGGAAAGGGGGTAAGGGAGAGAGGTACCAGCCCGATTGCAGTGGCAGTCATTCTGCACTAGTGCAAGGTGCGGGAGGGAAAAGAATGAAAGTTTAGAAAGGATGGTTGGTGCGATCGAGAGATAACGGGGCTTCCGGTACGCAAGTGCGGTAAATAAAAATGGCCTGCACGCTTGTAGGGTAACCCCGTTTACGCCCTCAATATGGAGAAGACGTGTCCGTCTGTCTGCATACCTGAATAGCAGAACGGGCACAAGACTGTAAAGGATTGTTTGGAATCATCCATGAGACCGAGGTTTATCAATACTTTACCAGATGAGCACTTAAACTATATGTACACACTGCATGATCTGCGAGACGTGCAAATTGCTGACCTGCGATGCTTAAACAGATTTCTCGCAATCTATGGATATTAACGCCTCTACCAAAACCATGTATTGGTAAATGACATTCCACAGATAAGCCTATACCACTGCATGCAAGTTTTGTTGGTTTTCGTACGTTTCTGCCCTACATTTACTTGCAGTCCGCCCTCATGGCATGTCGCTATCAAGTTTGCCACTACAGAAGTTACAGTCATACGAGGCAACAAGTCATGTAACGGTGCGCCTCGTTTATAGTTTGATTGTTTGACCCTTGCTTCACCCAATTTAGGTTCGACCTTGATGGCAGCCGTAGGGTAAATATGCGTCTTCATGGCCAAAAAATGCCTCGGTTGCACATGTTTTTTTCCAATGAGAAGGCTTAATGCGGGAGTTTATTTTGTATTTCGACTACGAAACTGAGCAATTTATTTCATTATTTGACTGTGCCATTTTTGATATTTGTAAGAGAATTGTTATGTCAAAAGGCAGTTGTGAAATACTCTTATTTACACACAGAAATACTTTATTCGATTTTGTACCTCTGCAGTGTTCAACTTTAGCCCTGAGTACTGTTTTTCTTCTCCTGTACTGTGTACCGCCCATTTCAAGATTTCATTCACTCCTTCCATTCCCCTCTCCACGCAGATTTCCGAATTTGGCACCAAAGTTAAAAAATGCTAACATGCCAAGTGAGTTTATGGTGAGGATGGGTGTGCTATACAATTTTCGGGAAAACATAAGTTTTGATTGGTCACCATGGTAACGAAAGTAAATTCTGGGGAAACCAAGTACAAAACACTCTTAATCTCCTAATATTATAAACATACAAATTATTGCTTGATACGTTAACATCAAGAAAATTAATATAGAGTCCCAACCAAACACAGTTTTCAAATGACCACCATCATAGTTGGTTGCCATGGTGAAAAAGTATTTAATAAAATGGCCAAATTTTGGTGATTAACTTTTTCAGTATACAGACGTGTATATACACCTGACTGAGATGGCTTTACGAGGTTTTACCACCTGGCTGTCTGCTCACCATGTACCATTGTGCCACTTTTGTATCATGCATGTGGCGTGTGAATAAAGGTATTTTCAATCAATTTTGAAAGTGCATTAATTTAGTTTCCCTGAGCAAACACATGTACACAACTAGAAAAGAATATCTCCTTTGCAGCAAATCTGCTTGGTGCCTTCAAAATGAGAATAGTTTTGAAGCTATTCAAGATTTGAATTTTGTGTATTCACCTAATTTGCATAACTTAAAATGATACAACTTTGGCTCTTGGTTCATTGGATGCAGCTGTGTTACAAACCTATGAATTGAAATTGGAATGGCACCTCAACCTAAAATATTTTGGAGATATTCAAGAGTTAAATTTTGCTTATTCACCTAATTTGCATGAATTAAAACGCTAGAACTTTGGGTCGTGGTGCGTTGGATGCGGCAATGTCACAAAGCTAAATTGAAGTTGGAATGGCACCTCTGTCTATTATAGTTTTGGAGATATAAAACTTTAAAATTGTTCAAGTGCCCCTAATAAGCATTATTCAAAATTCTACAACTTTTGTTCACAGTCCATTTGATTGACAGTTGTTTCAAACCTACACATGTAAGTGAGAACTTTCTATCTATAATATTTTTGAAAATATTGCCCTTAATTTGCATAATTTTAAATTTATTCTAATAATTATGCTGGAGAAATGATTCTGAAAATTAAAGTTTTCCAAGTGAGCGTAATTAGAGTAAATTAAATTTAACATCTTTCATTTTAATATCATTAGATGCTTATATAATAAAAACCAATAATTTGAAGTGGATTGACACTTCTGTCCATAATACATGTACTTTTTAAGATATTCAACATTTAAATATTTTAAGTGTCCCCAATGCAGTTAGCATTCTTATTTCATCAAATGTGCATATAGTACAAACTTATTAAGAAGAGATAGATTGACACTTTATGCATAACGCACTTGAATATCTTCAATAAAGTCGTATACATTTATGTTTTCACGCCATTGGATTTACAAACATCACAAACCCAAACAATGCTATGCATACTAGGAGTACACAAATTTCCAACTTCAAAAATCTTGAATATTGCCTAAACTGTAATAGACAGAGGTGTCATTCCAATTGGTACTGGTGCAGTTATGAGTGTGGTGTACATGTATGTGAAGTATATATACATTGTACAATACTTGTAGCAACTGAAAATGTGATAATCAAAGAAATCTTACATTTTAAAACTTGAATAACATCAATAATTAATACTCAGACACACAATTCCAGTGTTGACTTATACAGTGAAACCTCGCTACAGTGGTGCACCCTGGAGACCACAGAAAAGTGCCCACCCCTTGACAGAGTCAGCTCTTTTGGGCAGTATGGATGAGTACATGTGCATGGACATGTACATTATTCACACATGCATATATACATGTACAATATATGTACATGTAGATATCATAACTCAAGCGGATGTGTATACATGCAATACAATACTGTCTCGGTCCTTTACTATATAAACAAATTTTAACTGACGCTGTCAGGAAACTACATGTACATGTACCTGTATGGTAATATTTTTCAGAAAAATGCCATGACTTTGTTTCTTGGCTCGTTAGATGTGGCCATGTCATAAACTTATAAACTGAGCATGACACCACTGTCTATAATAGTTTTGAAGTTATTCAAGATCTCAATTTTGTGCATTTGTCTAATTTGCATAAATTAAAAGCCCATAACTTTGGTTAATGGTTAATTGATACGATTATGTCACAAACCTGCAAATTGAAGTAGGAATGGTACCTCTATGTATAATAGTATGAACTTATTCAATATTTAGATTTTGTATAATCCTACAACTTTGGTTCATGGTTCAGTGGATGCACCTTTGTCGCAAACCAGCACAGTTAAGTTGAAATGGCACCTCCATCTATAATAGTTTTGAAACTATTCAAAGATTTAAATTCTTTGTATTCACCTAATTTGCATAAATTAAAATTCTACTTGAAGTTGGCATGGCACCTCTATGTATAATAGTTTTGGAATTATTCAAGATTTAAATTTTGTGTCTTCACCAAACTTGCATAAATTATAATTTTACAATGTTGGTTCATTGGATGCAGCTTTGTTACAAGCTTAAGAATTGTAGTTGGAACTATTTATTATAGTTTTGAAGCTATTCAAGATTTAGATTGTGAATGTTCACCTAACTTGTATAAATTGAAATTCTATTACTTTGATTCATGGTTCATTGGATGCGGCCATATCACAAGCCAATAAATTGAAATTGGAAAGACACCTGTGTCTGTAATAGTTTTTGAAGCTTTTTAAGATTTAACTTTTGCATATTCACATACTTTAAAAAATATAGACCCGTATCTTTTACATGGATTGCGAAGCAGGCCAAGCCTATATTAATCACTCTCCTTGGCATAGGTGTTGGCTTGTCCTTTCCTACCCAATTGTTTGGTGGAGGAAACCGAAGGACTCGGAGCAAACCACGGTGCACAGTCTGAGTAAACCATATTTATTCACCTATACTTTGCATAAATTAAAATCCTACTCTTTTGGTTCATGGTGCATTGGATGCGGCTTTGCCTTAAACCTACATATTGAAGTTGGAATGGCATCTCTATCTATAATAGTTTTGGAGACATTCAATTTTGAATTTGTCAATGCCCCTAATTATCATAATTTAAAATTATGCAATTTTTATTTGCTGTCCATTTTATTGGCAGGTGTCACAAACCTATAGATGCACATTGAAATTCTGTGTCTATCTGCAATAGTTTCGAAGATATGGAGCCTTTAAAATTTTAGTTGCCCCTAATTTGCATAATTTTACACACCATGGCTACTCCAAACGATGTGCACAATTTCTCTGGTAGATCAGTCACCATGGTAAGTTTGGTGGTTTTCGGAATACTAGTGTTTGAGAAAAAGTCTGCACAAATTTGGGCGCCATAAAAAGAAAGAAACAAAGAATCATAGGAAAACAATATGTCTACTTGGCACCCAGACATAAAGAAAGAAAGAAAGAATTCTTAGAAAAAAATGTCTGGGTTCGAATCCAGACATAATTAACTTTGCAAGGTCTGTAGGTTTTGTTGGGATTGTTATTTAGAGGCTACATGGTTATAGATCTTCCCACGAAATGAACGCTTATACTCCTGAAGAAAAGGTTTCATTATTGCAGACTGACCTATATCCATCTCTTTTAGACATATACTCCTGAGTAATAGGTTTAAAGGTTATAAACCTATACCCGTTGAATTAAGACTCATACTTCTGAGTACTATGCTTCATGGTTAAACATCTGAACTGAATTAAAACTTATAATCCTTGATTATAGGTTTCGTGTTTAAAGACACATATCCAGTGAATTAAGACTTAGACTCTGAAATTACACGCTTCGTGGTCACAGACCGATATCCACAGAATCATCAGTTATACTTCTGAGTTATAGGCTTTTGGCTGTTATGACCTATATCCACTCGACTACAATTTATACACATGAGTAACATGCTTCATGGTTATAGACCTGCATCAAGACTTTACTCCTGAATTATGAGCTTCATGGTTACAGACCTATGTCCGCCGAATTAAAACTTATCCTCCAGAAATAAATTTTATGAGTTTAAGATTGACACGTTTGGCCACGTCACCAAACATCATCAAGACAAACAAAAGCAAGTAAAAAAGACAACAGCAATAAATCAGAGCCAAACCAATTACTGCCATTTTGATTGACTCAGCAAGGTTGGAACAGACGGCATTTGCGGTTCTTACATTCCACTCGTCGCAGATTAATGGTTAGACGTGATGTGGAACGTCAAAACTGTTGAAAAATTCGACATTATATCTGACACTCTTATATTTTGACATGTCTACTTCAGTTTTGTCGCATACATTTTATATATCATGACATTTTGCAAAGTTATATGACCTACTTGTTTGTAATTTACTCTTCACGCTGAGAGAAATATTACTTTCACCGAAAACGAGGACCACAGCTATTGTAATGCTCCTTCATTATCCACGCAGCTCCGCCCTGAACAACAAGGACAATGACTATTAATTATGATCCGCCCTCTTGAAATTTTTCACTTCGAAATTCTGTGATTCAGACAGCAGACGGATTCTAATTATGAAGTCGATGGCTCCTCTGCAATATGTTGCAGTGACATAATGAGACATTCAGAGCTGTATATGATTGATTATGGAAATTTGCTTCGACCCTGGACCAAACAGGACTCTCAATTTGTATGTCTGTATGGTTACGATTGGTAACAACAATTGTAAATTTACTGATAAACATTCAAAAACAAGGAACGGCGAACAAAGGTTGACGTCAGTACATCATTTACCCATTTGGCGGTGGGTAATTTCTATACCTTGGGTAAAAATGGTGAATGTTATATGTGAGAGTTATTTGGTATCATTATTGGTGCGTAATCTATCTAGCTAATTTTCTATCTACCTACCTACCTACCTACCTACCTACCTACCTACCTACCTACCTACCTATCTATCTATCTATCTATCTATCTATCTATCTATCTATCTATCTATCTATCTATCTATCTATCTATCTATCTATCTATCTATCTATCTATCTATCTATCTATCCATCTATCTATCCATCCATCTATCCATCCATCCATCTGTCTATCTATCTGGCTGTCTGTCTGTCCGTCCGTCCGTCTGTCCGTCTATTTCCAGCAGTACACTTATAAGATGCATCTTGTACAACTGTGGTGTACTGCTGTAGAAAAAAATCACTGCAGGTGTTAAGTGAACATTGTACTGTAAATGTATGTTATGTGTGTCTGTTGCTATGGATAAAACAATTCTGCTCGTTGCAGTGGAAACGGTGGTTAACTGCTAGTGTTCTACTGTCACAGCAACTGTGTGACTAGACAGCGTAATTTTGGTATATCCGTGTTTCCATAAGATACACATTTTGAGTGGTCGAAAATTTTTATTATCTAAACGTGTTTACAATAGAGAGAAACACACACACACACACACACACACACACACACACACACACACACACACACACACACACACATATATATATATATGGACATACACTGGGATCTCTCTACTTATACCGGTCATGGGACCATGAAAATTGATTGCAACAGAGGAAAAGTTTTAATACACAAGACAAAATTTAAGTATGAAGAGAATAAGACACCAGCCACGGGACTTGAAAAAATTGCTCGCAACAGAATAGAGGTATTAATATACCGTACAAGACAAAATGTGAAATATGAACACAAGCAGACTGTAAAAATGTTATTGTTTTTAGAGCGTGGTCTATCAATGAAGAGGTAGTAATTGGGAGAATTTACTCAATGTGCCACACGCTAATAATTCTCCCCTGCGCCAAGTAACTCATGACAAAATTAAAGAATGAGCCATGTATAACCGACTTTGCTTGCATGCAACAAGATAACGTGACTTGCAAAAAAACATGGACAGCCAGCTGCAGTTGATATATGGACAATATTCTATTATCCATAGTACATGTACAAAAGGCTAATTATCTTGATGAATTTCTCAAAAGCGCATGGATCGATTGACCTGTTTGTCAGCCAGATGTACTAAATCATATATATCGTCGATGACGCCAAATCTACATCGCTGTTCCCTGCCCCAGCAACTGCATCTCAATTGTCAATATATATATATATATATATATATATATATATATATATAGAGAGAGAGAGAGAGAGAGAGAGAGAGAATGAATACCTAATAATGAGAAAGCAAAAAGATAGTCATCCACATGGTTTCTCAATTTTCTTGTATTAAGAAATTTGATTCTTCGTCACATCCAAGATTTCCCAAATCTTTTCTGGAGAAAAAAGTGCGTAAATTTTTCCAAGGAACAAGAAAAATTATCTTAAAATATTGTAGGCAAGATAACGATTTTTTACGTTGTTCTACTCGGAAATGAGGGGTTCTAATAGGAAAGTATTTTGTTATACAGAAGCCTTCAGGCAGATTCTATACTGTAGATCACATGCGCGAGACTAGGAATTCCTCAGATAGAGCAATATAAATCGGATTTGCAGGAATTTTATAGGTCAAGTTATAGATATGTGTTTATCGCTGTGATGGCAAATTGATATCCGTCATATATCTACCCCCTGTCCCGTTTGAGGGATCGAGCGCAAGGCAACCTGCTTTAATGTCAGCACGTTCTGTCGAGAAAAATAATGACCAAACGTGAGTTATATGACCAGGTTTTGCGACAGCCTCATAGTGTGCAACGTTTATCAACGCAAATAAGTTGGTTTGAATAATTTTAACAGAAAAATTAATTAATCATTTGTACATTCATACTGAATAAATGGATCAAATGCACTGAGTGAAAACTGGCCAGCAAATAAAATTCTTCAGATCGGTCACTTTTTGCCAAATCCGGACTTATTTTTCAGCCCTTCCCATTTCTTGATTATTTGTAAAAACATTACGTCATCGTGTATTTTGTGCTACAGGATCCAATTAGTTACGTCATCTATGATGTGATTGAACATGCCACATGTTGCACGGTAGATTTATCAAGTTCTGTAAAATCACCTCACTAAGTTAGGTTTTACAAAATGTTGATAGAAACCTAAACATAATCCTATTGCTCAGGAATTTGTGGCCAATTTGGACTGCGCCGTGGGCAATGGTTACGTAAAATTCACTTATACGTTTCAAATCCACGTGGTCCTCTGTCTGTTTTTCTCCCGGGGCAGAGTGGACGTTTTAAGCCTATAATACATACCCCATGTAAAATATATGTCTACCTGGGCCGTGAAGGATGTAATCCATTTAGTGTCGGAGACGGTTTGACCTTGCAAAGAACAGTCATAGCATTAAAATTGCCACCCCATATGGCAGAGATACACTATGACACCTGTTGATGTCTGTTTACTCAGTACACGTCAAGTTCAAAGAATTTGCACGTACACTAAATAAGAGCAATGTAGTGAAATAGGTAAACTGTGAAAAATTATTGTTTTCAATGAAAGTGTCAATTTCTGTAGTGCTAAAAAAAAAAAAGAAAAAAAAAAAAAGAAAAAACAGACAACAGTTTACAGTTTCCCTGTCTACAGTTGGTGCAAAAAGGGAAGATATTGTCTCGTGCACATGCAGCCCATTGACCCTTTATGAATGGCCAAAATTAGATTTATAATCATCATAGATCTCCATTTTGTAATTTATATTTGCAGAATTCTGTTAAGAAAACCAATTCTGGTAAGTGAGAGAGCCATCTTTCCAATGTTGATTCATAATGTCTCTGGCTTTTTTCAGTAAATGTTTCTGCTTGTAATTCTTCCTGCATCAGTCTTTAAAGATATGCTAAAGGCTAGGTAGGCCCTGAACAAAGACACGAAATAGACTGTTTTAATACTTCATTGACTGAACTTTTATGAACATGTCTGATAAATGAATCATCACGCCTAAAAATATCTTCCGCGACATGCACACTCGTATTATACAGAACAGATATCAATATTCTCGAAGTATATTTTGACTGACACATGCCGTGTGAAGTTGTTAATGATAAAGCGATTACAAGTCCCGTTTAACATGACATCTATTGATAAAGATGGATATGAAGGTGTACACCGGACAGCCAGTGCTGATTTGCTATCAATTCCACCTACAAATTATCCACATCGCTAAGTCAGCATGTGCCTTTTGCATTTCTCATTTATCTATATAATTTCTATTTTGACAGCACAGTTTATAAAAATACATCTTTCAGTAAAACTTTTTGTTTACACCTAGTTTTCGTAGATAAATGCCGTGTGAGCTTTTAGTTCCACGTTAAAGACTTGCCTATGTTTAGGTTATCCATGGTGTCAAGTGGACACTAAACTTTTGTTTGTTTAGCGTGTTCAACAAACAATATTTAATATCCTGTACTGATATGCTAAGTAAACTTTGGTTTGCAAGCTTTGCTTTTTGTGCGTTTATTTGTATCGGGTTCACCAAAGTTCTAGTTTTGTCAACTCGCCTAATCAAAACCAATACCTCTTGACCCCTCGTATAATTTTGCAAATCGTTATCAGTTTGACGAAAGCCAGTTCATTAAAGTGTCTGACTAAAATCCTGTGATCCTCATAGATTTGTTTTTGAATTTTTAATTCATCCACATTGAAAGACAAGCTCGCGACTAAACACTACCCATTAACTGTTGTACAGGAAACTTCAAAATCACCAAATATGCAACAGTTAATTTCAAATTTGGTTTGAAAATAGTAAACCATTTCAAGTTTATAAATGTTGATGATAAAGCTTTATTCTTTCACGTGTTCAGCGAAGGGAATACGGAGCAGTCAGATGCCCATTGTCTTACTTTGCAACATTTTGGTGCATTTGTATGACACCAAGGTGGAGTGACTACGTCTATATATTTTTCTTTCTGGAAGTTTGGACGAAAGTTTCCCCAAATTAATGTTGTCGTACTTTGCAAAATTTTAATATTTTGTATCACACCAAAGTGGAATGATTATGTCTTTATTCATTTTTTCTTTCTGGAAGCTTGGGCGAAGGTTTCTTTAAATTGATGTCATTTGTTAACAACATTTGGTTGACTGACATTTTTGGAAGCGGAGCATTTCTCCCAAATTTATTAACAAAAAATCTTACTGTCCATGGAGATTTTGTGATTGAAATTAATAATAATAATAATAATAATAATAATAATAATAATAATAATGATGATGATGATGATGATGATGATGATAATAATAATAATGATAATAATAAACTTTATTCTGGTAAACCCAATTCAAAGGACCTTTGTTCATTCCTACAACTCTGTAATAATTCTGACCAAGAGCACCCCACTAAAATAATTCAACTTCCCTACATGTAATTTTCAGATATGCGAGTATCAAACTACAAAATCATTTCACACATCAACCGGTAAAAAGGATATGCAGGCATATATAGTGAAATGTGTTTCTAAATTAACAGAGTAATATGAGATACTTTTTTGTTATACTTCAATCCTGACCTGACGTTTGAATTCCGGTGCCCATCTCACACAAATTCAATTTTGACACTTTTGCAAACGGCAAAAGCTTCACTACGACAAATGAACTTTAAAATTTACTTAGATATAGAACTATCTTTTATCACTGTATTAAGTATTTTATCATGAGGCTCTGCTTTATATGAATTCTCCAAAGAGTTTTTATAATTACATTTGTATAGAATAGACAAATTGATTACTTTTCTTTACAACAAATTGTAATTGAGCTGAGTATAAAAACTTCTTAAATTAATATTGTGATAATGGATCAATTTAATCACATTCTATATATCATGAGCGTTCACCAACACTGATCCTATTTGACAATCTGAATGTACAGACATGGGTCTGTTTAACTACCTCCTAACTATTATGCAAGCTTTTCATTTCTAGTATTATCAAATAAGAGGACTTTGCACAAGCTTCTGTGTCCAATACAAGATAGGCATTGTAACACAGTGCTCTGTTGCCCATCCCCATAATACGTGTAGTTTGAAGTCTCAAAGTAGCACTTCTGTTGGTCAGATGACAGGTACCTGTGGACGATGATCTGATGAGCCAACAAATTCAGACGGCTGATCCTGTACGTCAATGCACATTAGGCGCAATAAGCAGCCCTAAACTACTCCACTCTGTATGCAGAGTGATAAGGAGGAACCTACCTGTCGACCAACTTCATTATTGTGCAGATTCATCAGGGCCCGTATGTCCTTACTGTTGGAATGTTTCAAAGTTTCAGGGGCATCTACAAACGTTCTCCCAAACCATATTCCGTAGTCAACATCATCACTGCAACCTCCCCATTTCCAGCCATCTGGTGAAAGCTGACCTTCACGCGACAAGTCGCACGAGCAGTCTGTCAGGTTTCCGGCACTACAAGACTGCGTTACGGCATACACTACCCCAGCACTGGTTACTGCGTGAATGAAAGCAGTTTCTCTTGTGCCTGCAATGATATGAACGACACATCTGTTAAAATAGTGTACACAACACACCAAAAATTATTAACCTTTTAACAATTACTCAGATGCACTAAGAGTAAATGAACTCATGATGATGTGTTAAAAAGATTCATTCACCAGATGCAGACACGTAGTTCATGCACAAATTTGTTCCCATTAGATGTACAAATGTATAATCGGTTTGCCCTCTATGTGTGTTTGATTTGCTATTACATAATTCTAAATTCGTTAAGTACATTGGTGTCTGCTGAACACATTAAGTTCCAGCTCAAAGGATTGTAAAAAAAAAGACAAAGCGAAGTGCGGTCAAGCAGGCAAATTTGACATTGTTGCGCAAAGCTGAAATGAGAATTAATCCAAAAGACTAACTTTGACTTATTTAAGTCATAAGTATTCTTAAATCATGGGAGCAAATACAGTGCTTCCAAACGACTCGATCATTTATTTTAAGATTGTTGTGCTACTTTTCTGAGAGAACAATTACGCCTGCCTGCAGGTAAGTAAACAATGACAAATTACGTTCTAGCAAACAATGATATTGAAAAATATATTTAAATTACGAGTCTATATTGCTGCAGTATCCAGCTCATTTGGATAAGTAAGAATGCAATTCTGTAATAAACTATCTTATCCTTAAGTACTGTTTTCTGACTGTCGACTCTCTCTCTCTCTCCCTCTCTCTCTCTCTGTATCGATCGATCTATCTGTCTATATATAAATAAATAAATAAATAAATAAATATATATATATATATGTATATATATATATATATATATATATATATATATATGTATATATATATATATATATATATATATATATATATATATATATATATATATATATATATATATATATATATATATATATATATGTAGACCCCCTACACGTTCTCATATGTTTCGGCCTCTGTACAGAACAGATTATGTTTGGCACTTGAATTCGACATTCTGTATTCTTTCTTTTGTTGGAAATGTTTGTCAAAAGGTGAGCAACGACGACAGAAACCTTCAGACAAATTGACGTATCAATTATTTTGACATGTCAGCCAGTGTTCATATCTAGAAGCGAAACAGCAGGTTAAGTGTTTAATTAATTTCTTGAAATACCATTTTCTGTACGTGTACGAGTACTTAAGTGTGTCTGTCAAACTGCTTAAAGCTGTCGTTACGTGATAAAAGTATGTAAGGAGAACACCGAGTTAACATTTTATTTGGTTCAATCAACAAAAGACGACAAAAGGTTGACACCACCAAGCCAGATAGGTACACTCTTCGTACAAGCATGGGTATACAAGGCTCAAAACAACGCACCTTGGTTTTTACAATACACATTTGACGTGCTTTAGGTGCATACCTTGGTTCGTTTTTGGTCTTCTTGCCATTTGCAAATGCTGATAATTGTGTCTAGAAGACAAATTGAGCTCTACAGGTGACTGCAGGTGCTTGTAAAAGAATGCCCATGGCCTTTCAGCAAGGTGATACTGCGGTAGCAAATTGTTATTTTGGTTCCAGCTGTGGGCTTTTGAAAGCTACCGTCGGTCAACAAAGTAGCCGGTATTTCCCCAATTTGCCATACTTTTGATCTCCACCGAACATTGAATACCAAAACTGGGACTTACGTGATGCTTGAGAGGGCAAATAAACACAAGTAATATGCAATATGAGCAACATCCTTTAGGAATGCTTTCCCCAAACAGAAAAGATGGCTGTGAGTCTTTGATCTACCCCACAGGACACATTTTCACACAGATAGCCCGAATGCATAGTAGGTTAGTTTGGAAACGAGTATCCTGAATCGGTTGGTAGTGAAGCTGACACAGGAATTAATGCACTGATTCAGCAGGTAAACTGTCTAATTAAGATAGAAGCTTGTGTGTTCGATGGGTATACCTCAACAGTACTGTCTGTCGCAAGCATACCATATGGTTTGCACAATATGTATCGACCCTTGTGGTATCGTTGGATGATTTAAGAAGCTAATTGGTCACGACGTACTTTCATATCGAGGACAACGGTGAAAAAACATAGAAATGAGAACAACAGACCGGATTTTTGTGGGTTTTTTTTATCCAGGGTTAGATCTCAGACCTTCTGACAATCATCATCATTGTGATAACTCAAAATATTCTTCTCTTCCACAAGGTTTCAAGGTTTTATTTGGCAATCCATCGTCAGAATACAATATTCTGTTTATGCATGGAGGCCCAAAACATGTATGAATAACAAGTATAAAAGATAATTATATAAATACATCAAATATAAGAGTCAAAGTTGATTGTTTTTCTGAAGCCTAGTCCTCGATGGCTTCTGGAATGCCTTCTTTTATGCTGACCTAAGGTTGGTTAATTTTTTGCAGTATTGATCACTCAACTAACACAAGTCGATTACAATAATGCGAATGAGATGACCAACAAGAGATGCTTTGTATGGTTTTGTGAATCAAACTTAGATATGGTGAATTTGATATGTTCGCATGTCCTTCCACGTTGATCAAGCTTTTATAGCAAAAGCAGAAGTGATAACAGCGAGATCGTTCCTATGACAAAATGTTTTAAACCCATTCACATTTAAGTCAATACGTTTGTGTGCAGCAACCATGATGGGAGAGGATGCTTAAAGGTTGTGGAAGTCTCATCATGAGTACTTCAAAAGCCTACTAAGCTCTAGTTTCTTGTGTTATCTTTTGCTTATTAATCCCATAGAAAGAAAGTTCTTGATCCATGATTTATAGGGACGTCAATGGTATGGACATGTGCAAAGAGCTGGGACTAATACAGTTCATTTATGGATTGTTCCTAAAGACTACAAACATTCTTTGCATTTCACGTAATGTGTGACTGAGGGATGTACAATACGTGGTTGGGATTTTAATTTTGTGTGCACGTTCCATTTTATGTGATGTTGGATACGTTTTGTTTTTCAATTGTATGTAATGTGTGCTACTTCCTTCCTGTCCTCATCAAGAGTACTTAACGATGGACTCTTGCTGAAAGTTTAAGAATTTTTTAAGCATTACATCAAACATTCATGGTAGTTGCTGATGACTAAATACAGTTTATTTAAAATTACAACAAGTATACATGGATGGTTGCTGAAGGCTGAGCACATTATCAAGAAATAAAAAAAACATATGGATGGTTACGGAGGCCTGAGCACATGGCACTAAGAAATAAAAATATACACGGATGGTTACTGAAGACTAAACACATGTTATTAAGAAATAAAAATATACATGGATGGTTACTGCAGACTGAACACTTTACTTAGAAATAAAAATACACATGGATGGTTACTGAAGAATGAACACATTTTATTAAGAAATAAAAAAAAAGCACGGATGGTTGCTGTAGACTGAACACATGTTATTAAGAAATGAAAATATGCATAGATAGTTGCTGAAGATTGGATACATTTTATTAAGAATTACGACAATTATACGTGGATGGCTACTGACGACTGAACACATGAAATAAAAACATATATAGATGTTTGCTGAAGACTGGATACAGTTTCTTAAAAATTACAACAAACCTACACGGATGGTTGCCAAAAACTGAACACACTTCATTAGGAATTGCAACAAACATACAAGGATGAATTGTTTGCTGTTGAACACTGCCAAGAGTTGACTAAAACTTACAGCGCACATACATTGATTGGTGTAGAAAACTGCAGACAGTTAATGAGAAGTTAAACCTTTTTGTTTCTCAATGAATATCAATGTGCAAATAAATGTGATACAGATATTTCCTAGAAAATTTTGCAAGTGGGAAAAAGTCACTTGAAGAAACATGCAGCGGAACTTTGCCTGAAGTCCTGTTTGTGCCTCCTACAACATTGTGCATGTAACCACAGTCAACGGTAATCAATGTCCTTTCATATATCTGTATATGGTGCACGTACTCTTCTTGCATGCTCTAGTCCAAGTTTTACCACAGAAGTGTAAAAGAAAAATTAAAATAATAATAAAAGAAAACAATTTTGCTCAAAATGGATTATTTTTCTATTTTAAATTATTTAGATGTAGACCCATCTCTCAGATTGATACTTGTTATTCTGATCAATATGAGCATATGATTTGTAGTTCTATATCCTTCATTATGGAGTTCAGGTCTGGGGCAGGGATTTTTTTGTTATTTGGTTAGATTCATATGCTACCTCCGATCATTATTACCAGTCACACATGGACAACTTGCTTCACCATCTCACGATTGGAATTTAACATCGTTTTCTTCCCCCAGAAACGATGAGAATTGTGAAAATGCACAGTCTGATGACGGGGTGGCCGCTTCTTTAAGCCCGCTCTTCTTACCTTGTCGAGACAACAAGAGATTTGGTGGTGTTACGACCCGGTCATCTAAAATGAGCATCCTGAAAGGTGTTCACTGGGGCAAACAACTGTGAAAACAGATACATTGACCGTAGGCCGTACATTCAATTAAGATACCCATGTGCATTCAACTCGTAGGCTCCATCATACTGAGGTCCATCAGGGACTAAAGTATATCCAGATAAAGTGTGAACAATAGCAAACAAATGGAGCCTAAACCCCATCTTTTGGAACTTAAGGTATGAAACAATATGTTGACATCTTTAGTCTTTGAGCAAGCACAATTCCAACGAACACTAGCTTCATGAATATAGACAGTAAGGAAGTTCAAGCCCGAAATAAAATGTCTAGGCACACCCAATAAAAGGAGCATCATCGACATAATTTATGTGTGTTTTCAGTCTGTAGTGAAAGCTCTTGAAATGCCTGTAAAATAAATCAAACTGACCCGCCGTGCGCAGACAAAGAGAGGAAGACCGACAATAAAGGTATATAGTAATAAGCGCATGGCCCCCATGTACAATGCACCATGATGAAGTGAACAGGAAGGCAGTTGTAAAGCAGTAGTTGGTGGTCATATTATTTATAGCCCGAGACATTTTGGTAAACATGTGTAAAGTCAGTCTCCAGGCCATAGCGAGCATAAACACGTTCGCTAATTTATAGATTCAACCCTTTTCCACTTCACAATATTTTTCTTGAATCAAGAAGTTTCTCTTGGGCTTTTTTGGTTTCTTCAAGAATCCATGATCACGGATTTTTTGCGTCCCCGGTAGTTTTCCTCTGCAGTTTGAATTAAATTCTCCATTGAAAATATTTATCTATACTTTAAGAGAAGACGTTGGGAGTTGTGCAGATCAGGTGGATCGCACATGAAGTTCAGTTGAAGTAAACTTGCTGTCCTTGTGCTTTGCTCTCCGAACCAATTCGAAAAAATCGAACCAATTAAGGTCGTAGAAAACTATATATGAACTAGTCATGGCACATTGACCACTTCTTGGTGGTCTGGCGTATCTTGCATTACACGATAAGTCATGATTGTGGAAGGCACTGGGAAAACACTCCGGAGAACCAACTTTCACCAAATTACAAAATCTCAGGTCAGTATGTACACTCCAGCTTGCGTGTTTTTCATCATCATCATCATCATCATCATCATCATCATCATCATCATCATCATCATCATCATCATCATCATCATCATCATCATCATCATCATCATCATCATCATCATCATCATCATCATCATCATCCAGTCCACTCACTAGAATTACCAGGTAGATATAGGCACAACTGAGCCAAACTGTCGGGTCAGGCGGCTAAACGAGCCAATTCGGTAAACTAGACTTTTTTGTGTCAGCAATAAATGACAATATAAAATGGTATTTTTTGGTACTTGAAAAACCACATCTGGTGACACTTTGTGTTTTACTCCCGGCTGAGAAAATCTCTTGATATATTAGAAAACCAAATATCCAGCTGAAACAGTAAACATTTAAACGTGTATGAATGAATTATTGCACGATTAGCATCCTAGACGAACTCGAGTACAGGCTGGTGAGCTGTTTGCTTGAAAAGTTCAAAAGACGACGTGCAACAAATGAAAAGTGTGTGAACCATAAGCTCGTCGTTATCATCACTAACAAGTATCTGCTTAGGTCAGCCAAGTCGTCGTCTATAGCCAGTTTTGGCTAGCTAAACTCTTTGTTAACCGGTCAAACACTTGCTCATCCCCTCCGATCTCTATTGCAAAATATCAAAAAGACAGTAAAGCCGCAAGACATTGACATCTTACAATGATTATGGTCGAAGTGTACAACCTAGATCTTTGTGTTTGGATTTTCAAATTTTCATTTGCAACGCACACAATTTTCTCAGTTCTATATACTTGCGGACCACTGCTGTTCCATTTAGGAAAATCGTTGATTACATTATAAACTCAAATAAAAGATTTGTTTAATATAATGTGGCAACGGTTATTTTAGATGATGTTCATACAGTCCAGAATATCTTACCTGTGCATCTTATTTCAAGTGTTCTCAATGTCGTATTTTCTCGACTGGATGGATCAATGCAAACTTCAATACTATCAATATTTTGTTGTCGTTATCATCATTTTAATGCAGATTTCATTATGGGGGGAAGCTACATAACTTGCTCCAAAATGGGTCATTTCTATATTTTACATCTTGAGATTTGAATACGTCTCTTCAATCTGATGTAGTCCTTCTCTGTATATAATACCCGCATCCTGCAGTTGTCATGCAAATTGCCAATAGTCTTAGGAACAACAAATCAGTGATAAATGATGTTTTGCTGTCAGTCAAATGAAACAATTATTGAGCATGACCACAGCATAAAATAGACAGTATAAGCCCATGCCAAGATCTGATAAAAAAACGAAAGTCTGTCACAAAACAAATTTGGTCTCAAATCACATAGCTGCCGGATTGGTATGCTGCAGGCATTTGATGTCAAACAAGTTTAAATCCTTTAAAAAAAATGTAATTTTCCTCTTATCTCTTTGACTGATTTACAAGCCCATCCTCTTGCCCTATTCCCACTTAAAGTAAGCTTTGTGCTTTCAAAGGAAGAGAGCTTCTTCGAGAAATACGCGATATATCCTTCACAAAGATGACGATCGGGTAATGAATACATTCATACATAGATGCTAATCCGAAATTTACAGGTAAAGAATCTCATGTGGTCCTCAAAAAAGTAATCCACGGGCTTTTAACTCTCATTACTGTCCTAATAGGCGCGTCTGCCACTTTGACGCACACGCGGTTGAACTGACTTGTCAACTCCAAGAGTATCTTTCACATGGACATGTTTGTGTACCCAAGACGTCTTTTGTAGTTTCCGCGACTATTTCAGTCTGTTTCTGAAGGCATTAGCTACTATTGAAAGAAGTAGGTCCAGGAGGATTACCATATCGACACTCATTCGTTACCCTTCACTTCTTTGAAGGCAACACAAATATTATTTTTCTCAGCTAGTAGCTGGACAGAAGGGTCTAAGTAACACCGCATTTATGTATCAAAGTCTGTATGTACAGTGATGGAGAGCTACGGCGTGCCGAACAAAAGCACCAGTGCTCTGTATTCGTGAAAGCCAGACCGACCTAACAACTCCAACCTGTAGAATATAACTGGCAGTAAGCCACTCTTTACTGTATCCCAGTAAGATATTTTCCGTTCACAGAGGCACAATAGTGGTTCACAAAGGCCTGTTCAAGATTTTGATGGGAACTTCATTTACAATAAGGATCAATTGAGACCAAGTGTGCTTGACTTTATTGCTCAAGCAGACGACTCACAGACGACATAAAGACTTCCTCCGTCTCGTAATTACAGACGGTGGTGAGGAAAATATACCTCAGAAGCACTAAGTTCATTCATATACACACCTACCTTTTGTTAGGACCTTGCCGAATACAGAGTGGTTGCGCACAATAGTACAGTTCCATCTCTCGTACTTGAATTGAGTTTGACATTCAAGAATGCCCAAAATGGCTCCATATCGAATACACGGTACTGCTTGTGGGTTCTGTCGGCACAAACGTAACTGCTGAATGACCAGACCCGGTATTGCAGAGCATGTTTGAGGCGAGCGGGTGGCTACCGATGTAATTCCGAGGTACCTGAAAACACCATGGTCAACATAGTCGAATTCTCTCTGCACATCATTGTTTCAAATGTGTCATTGTACAATAGTTATATTATCAAAACTATGATTTAAAAAAAAACAAAAACACAATTTCAGCAGCCAAAATGTATTTTTTCCATTTCGATCTTGAATCTCCGTCACATTGCATTAACTGACGGAAAATTCAAATTCACGACTTTTGCCAGTGGAGCGAATCAGTCCAGGGAGCTGGTGGATCCAAGTTAACATGAGTGTAAATCAACTGGTATCAGAATACTAAATAAAGAATGTATGTCCAAGTGATGCAACCAAATATACGAGTGGGTTGTGTTTAACTGTAAGGAGGTACCTCATGAGAAACAGAACGTGTGTTTGCTGCACTGTTTGATTTTCACGCTGGTTACTGTGCGGAAAAATTATGATTTGCAAGGCACTATCAAACCCCATCGCTTGAGTTAAGTTAATATGAAATTTACAGAAGCATAGATTTTTAATGTTTTTAAGGGAAACGATTAAAATTTTATAAAGTGGCTGATTATCTATGTGTACATTTATGGGTAATGTTGTTCTGAACTATGCTTGGTATATATTTACTTACAACACGTTTAATCTTGTTTTGCAATATTGCAGGAAGAGTTTTACATTTCACAAAGAAACCTCGTCGACCGAATATGTCGAAGGATTAGCCGGGCATCATTCTTAAAATGGATGGATACTATCACAGCTGACTTTTTCGGTTAAGATTACCGCAGTGGTGCGATTCCGCTGATATCTTAACGACACATCTAATCTAAAGTGCCAATACAATTATGATATAACGTTTTATTTCTCGACAAAGGCACTGAACATGATTGACAAAATACAGGCCGTTCATGATAAGAAATTCAATATAGATCCATTACACTGTGTGTACTGTTATGAGGACACCGATAACCAACAACATGCCTGTAAATCATTTTGTATTGTTAAAAAAAGAGCAAAACAAAAGGGTCTGAAAAAAATGTTTTGAAGTCACCAATTTCCCATTGATTAAAGCAGGAGTATCAATATTTGTGAGAAGGGGCAATGGTATTCAGAGTGAATTAAATAAAACGAAGTGATGAATAAAGTTATAATATTTTCTTGTGTTTTGCTGAATGAATGTATGGCTTGCGGAACGGACCACTAAGCTGCTATGTTACTTTCATATCATCCGTATGCATTGTACACACCTAGGCTGAATTCATCTACATGTTGTGTCAATAAGACATCATACAGGCAAACAAATAAGTCAGGAAGGCCAAGCAACGTGTAGTTATTTATTGTTTACGCTGAAATCCGTTGTCAAGTCTATCATTGCGACTGTGATTACTTGAGAGGCGAAAAAAAAATTGGAGGTGATGATTAAAGTTTTATCGTGTTTTGCCATGAAGTATTGCAGAAGTTTTGGTTTTCGCTTGTACTAACACAATTGCTCTGACGGATTGAGGGGTCCTTATGATAAAAATAACAACTAACACAGATATAAAACAAACAATACGATGCCCTAAAACTTGATTCCGCCGTCACATTCAGACTGTTAGCTACTCGCGCCAATATCAGCCCACCTGTCGATATAGTTAACCGCATAACATGACACCATAGATGTCAGCGGGTCCTTTAGCATCCAGTTTAACCCACACGTGTGTCTGAATGTCTCTTGGCAGCTCTAATCTTGGATTGGATACGCCCATATATATATACATATATATATATATATATATATATATATATATATATATATATATATATATATATATATATATATATATATATATGTATGTGTGTGTGTGTGTGTGTGTTCGTGTACTGACGAGATTACGGTGTATCGAGTAACTACACATTCTCCAACAACAACTGATCGGTGGCACAAGAAAACGGATAAGACAATTGTCGTCTGCTTTTCTAAATGTGCTAACACTTAGTTCACAGTGATATCAATTTGGAGCGTTGCAAGTGATCTATCAGGTTAATCTGGCCAATTTAAAATAATAACCAAATGTCCGAGTGACCCCTAGGAGAATCAATACTCACATCCAATTTGCCTGGACCACCCCGGGCAGTAACAAAACTATGCAGAGTAGACCGAGAGCCCGATACCACAATGTTGGCATACGCCGGACTAACATGGTTACGGTAACATCCCTCGCTGCCGCTCTAACACTCCATGCACAACTTTTTCTCATATACACGGTGTCTTTTGGTAATATTTCCAACTTTGCTCACATAATTCCTCCGAAGTTTTTCCTCGATTAAAGTGTGTGATACTTTAAGCGCGGTGTCTCTGGAATTAAAAGGTTGGCGACTCGCATGGCCTTACTCTCGGAGGTTAGTATGTTTCCATTGGCTGATTGTGAAGGGCATTAGAACTTTGACAAGCGAGGCGCCAGGCGATTGGTTCTTGGAGACCACGTGGCGTGAGGTTGTGGGTATAAATATAAAACTATCAATGTGACCATTAGATGGCTATTAATCAAAGTCAACATAGTGTTCCCAGACCGTGTAATTCCCACTCGAGGGTGTAGAGCTCATGCCCTCAACTTTATCACGACACCTACTCTTACTGCAATAGATTCCCTCCAACGACGCACTCCAAAATGTGAGTGCCCAATGCGCAACACACGGTCTGCATGTATAGGTCTTTTCGTGTGTGTACAATATACACCGTCACACTAGTCGCAACAGTACGTATGAAGATACACGGATTTTATTTACTTCACAAATTTTCACCAAACTTTGATAAAATCTCCAAGAGGCAATGCTATAAAGAAATTTGAATAAACGCCTTCAAGTAGCTATAAAAAGTATCCACAGAGTATCATACTGTCTCTCTCTCTCTCTCTCTCTCTCTCTCTCTCTCTCTCTCTCTCTCTCTCTATCTATCTATCTATCTATCTATCTATCTATCTATCTATCTATATATATATATATATATGTGGATCTCTCCACGTGATAAATCATGGCACTTGTGGAACAGAAAGTATGAAACTACAAGAATTCTATTCGCCACAGTTTTTACTTGAAACGTGGATAAATGCCTGTCCTGGAAAAAAATGTTCACAAAGCATGTGTATGGCCACCCATGATCCATTTATTATGTAAAGGGACGTCTGGAATCAGTCTTTTATTCCCTGTTTATGTAAATGCATAAATTTGTTTCGTGACAGAAAGGAACTTCAGGCGAATTGAAACTGCCAAGACCAATAACCAAAAAGATGCATTTTCAAGGTAACTGATTAAAAGATTAAAAGTTGTGACGGTAAAATTCCCCAAAGTCTGTGGCTTGATTTTCAAGTCGACTGCCAACTAAAGCCATAGAACGATGACGATAATTTCCGTTTGAATGATGGGGATTCCAAATTTCCACACAGATATCATTGACACTTCCTGTCAATAATTAACCGTGCATACAGCCTATGTTTTTTTTTTAAAGCAGGTGGTGATTTTTTTGGGGGGGGAGGGTGTGTTTATTAATTTATTCATTCATTCATTCACTCATTCCTTAATTTATACATTCATTTCATTCATTCATTTATTTGTTCTTTTTCACTGGAAGACTGGGCTGACGCAGTACTTCGCGTCTTCAAATACCCTACCTCTAAACGACATAAATATAGACCTAACTCGCAAAAACTACTAAGACAACATTTCATGAACTAAACTGTTACGTTATTTGTGAAATTTCAGACACAGTTGAATATTGGAGAGTGTCCGGGCCAGAAGACAAGCAGTTCGAGCATCTGACACTACACAGAGTTAACTCTTGATTCCTTACCTATTTATGCTGTAACATATGCTTGCCACTTGCATGGGCTGTCTGGCTTCCATGTCTGTGTCGCAAGGCTGTTTTCTTACCTCTTACAGGGATGCAGGCGTCTACATCTTATTTTCAAAATGTGTGGGGTTTTTTTTAAATAAGATTTAGACAGAAATTGTGTTCAATTTATCTGGTAGCAGATTATCATTACGTGTAAATAGATTGAGAGTTGGTGTTTAAGAAATGACGCCCCTATGATACTCCCAGTGATTTATTTTCCAATGTTTCAAAATATACGAGGTATGCACATGAGTTTCCCGCTACAACTGCAGACCTGATTGTATTAGTTACCATAATCTCGCTCGCGAGATACGGGCCGCTGCCTTGGCGGGGGGGGGGGGGGGGGGGGGGAGGAGGAGAAAGCGGAATAATACCAACATTTTGGAAATAAATATTGCTCTGTACAGGCAAGTGGAAATTTATTCTTGTAACTATAGTTTAAGAATCACTATGTGAATATGACTTTGGTATTTGTAGACTTAAATTTCTCTGAAAGGCACTGATTTTGCGTGAAAGAGTATGTAGCCCTGTCTGTGACAGTGATATGTGTCCTCCGCGATTGACGGACGTAAGCCCCGCGCTTTGTGGCGGGAAATTTATATGCGTGCCTCGTATTGCATTCCGTGTTATGTCGGAATGTTCCGTCTTGCCATCAGCAGAAAATGATGGACTTTGATATTAGCCGCTGTGAACCCAAAGAGAGAGAAAAAACAGGGGGACTCAGCTACGCTCAACTGGCTCCGGATGCGCACACTGAAGCAGTCGGCTGACTTTCGAAATTAGATCCACGTCATCTTAGTTAAGCACATCATCGTGCGCAAGCAGCTGGGTGCTGGCTCGATAGTTTTCAAGTGACCACTGTAAACAATGGCTAAATTGTCATCAAGTTAAAACTGAAAACACCAAATTTACTACAATAGTCATGTAACCTTGGGGATAGGGTCAAAATCAGTCACGAGCACCTCATTTTAGCCCTCACACCGGACCATCACTATCTACTAGTTGTAGACAAAATAATTCTCCCTGTATCAACAAAAGAGTGTAAGTAACCGCAGCGTTCTTTGTCTGTAAATGTATGACATTAATGCCATCAATGTGCACAGGCAAGTGGTCCCTTCTGGAGGACAATTACTCTTTGCAATATCCGAGTCTTCACTCGCACAGTTCGGGAGAAAAAGGAGAGGATATACCAACACCAAAATATTATAAGCTTATTTGTCAGTTAGACTTTTTAAGGCAACTCAATGGTAAAGAAACATAATGGGTATGCATTTGTATTTAACTCATTAGGTGCCACATTTTGGAGTGAGTCAACATTTTTTATCAGCGCGCTTCGGGCGTAAAGCACGCATAGGAAAACTGTTGACCTGCAGTATTCTATTATATATGACTCCCGGCATGCTGGTGCCGGGATGAAAGGTCATTTTACGAGGAACACGAATCTAGTATCCTTAGCAGAGTTCAGAGTTATTAGACTTAAGCCACATTTGGCACTAAAAGAGTTAATGGGACCGCTGGGCCTGGGAATCAACATTTCTGATACATGTGCCAATTTGCCAGGTTTTTGCTGCTACCCTATATGTTAACAAAGCTAACATGCACATGTGCTCTCACGGGTAATTCGTAATTTCGAAAATTCATTAAAACCAGAAATTGACAGCAGCACCGTAAAGAGGACAAACTTAGTGGAGATCGAGTCAAGTTGCATCTCACCAAATTTTAAGAGACATAGCATGTGAAATCGAAAACAGTGAAACCACAAACATATATACAAAAACACATAAAAAAACCACGAGGAAAGACAGCGCCACCTGTTGAAAAAATACGGCCTGGAGATCCCAGTGCTCCCATGTCCTGTTGAACTAATTCAGCCAAGTGCTTTTGGAGATTTTTTGCCAAGAATATTTTTTAACAAAAATAAATATGAAAAAAAATCAAACAGTTTGGGAGCGTGATTATTTGAACAAAGTCACCAAAGGTACACCCATGCCAAGTTTTAATTGAATCTTGCTGACGTTTTGGGAGAAGAAGACAAAAATATAAACTGCTATTGCAATCCCATTTAACTACCTTGCGATCAATAGGAGCGTGAGCGTTACCCGATAAGTGCCCAGAACGGATCAATTCGTTATAAAACAGAGATCCAGAGAGAACCAATTTTGTTTGACCCTTCCACAAGGCACCTTCCTACCAAATTTTATCGCCACATGAGCCACGATTTTGGAGAAGTCGAAACTAGCGAGCACACAAAAATTCTTTGAAAAATAGAAATAATCGCAACACCAAATGTTTAACAGAGGAAAGTCTAGGGCTTCTAAAAGTTTCTTTATACTATCTTGAAGCAATTAGCCCGACAAGTTTTGCGGTGGGTTTTCTGGGTGGGTTTTTTTTTCTTTCTTTTTTTTAAGTGGAAGTCGAAATTAGCAAGCATACATATATTCTTTAAAAACAGAAATAATCTCAATACCATCTGATCAACAAAGTAAAGTCTTGAGCTTCTAAAAGCTTCTAAATTTATGCTCAATTCATAATCTTCCCCACAATACACATCAACCCTTCTTATGTTTTGCGTCAGTGCAGTTCTAAGCATTGTGCTTCACTGCATGGAGCTAACTGAGCCACTGGGCCTCTGGGTGGAAGTCTGCAGATGTAATCCTCTGTCACAAATAGTATTGTCAAAGGGTAACAGTCTTCCAGTGCACAGTAATTGTTTTGACAGCTTGTGGATTGATAGTTAAAGAAATGGGGTGCGAGACAATGAATGTGTGGATTTGGGTCATCTCCATCATTTGCTCAAGCCAGCTCTGGGAGACTTTGATAATTTATTATATACATACATATATATATATATATATATATATATATATATATATATATATATATATATATATATATATATATATATGTGGGGGGGTTGTGTGTAAATTATAAATATGCAAAGACAGTTATGTAATACATCTATCTTTTATCCCTGTGATTATAATACAATGTATATATTGTATATGTTTGTTTGAATTTCGTTGTACATGTCAATGTACATTCTCGGCCAAAGTACCCAAAAGGGCTGACCCTCTCTGGAATGGGCACCTGTCTACAATGGGCACTTTCACATTTACTTTTGTTTTGAAGAATTAGTCTGTCCAGTCTTGGCTTTTATTGACCAGAATGGTAGCAGATACTTAACACTTATCAAAGCTAGAAGTTTTTCGTCACTTTACACCTCTCAGCTTGGTGCAGATCGTGTTTTTTTTGTCTTTTTTTTAAATCTATTTTTTCATGCCAATCAGCAGCATTAGAATATTCGAATAATGTGTAACATCTCATCCAGTACTGATAAAAGCAACATGTCCATATGTAAAATAATCCCCCCTTATAAAGGAAAAAAAATGCTGCAATTGCACACAACCTGGTTATTAAGACCATATGACTATGAGGTCCATAGTGCAATACTTTTCATTATATATGACCCTACACTGAAAGACACTACCCAGAGAATGGCATCACTTTGGGCTTGTCCTAGCAATAGGCTTTGAAAGGAAGGACCACTGTATTGATATACAGTGGTACCTGCTGCATACCCCCGCCGCCCCCTTTAAAAAAAGTTACCATACCATGTCATACAGATGGTGGCCTTTCACTACAGGGGAATTTACAAAGAACCTGATTTCTCCGTCCAACAAATTCGACCACAACAAGCAGTGTCGATGTCCACAGTAGTGATTCCATGTACCAGGTGCGCCAGTGTATTTGTTGGGGGTGTTTTTGATCACATTGTCAGAATGTTCATATATTTCAGTCAATAGGAAAGGTCACAATTAGCTCTGAAGTGTGTGTTCGCCCCAATACACAACTGAATACACAAAAAATTGCAGGGCTAGAGCTGTGTATTTCCATTGTTTTGCATGGTAAAGTAACCTTAGGTAATCTGGTCACTTAAATAGCTGTGATTATATGATTTTTGTGAGATATTTAGTTACACATCTAGATTTACAGTGCGAAGTTTGGTGTCTCTATATGCAGTTGTTTTTTAGTTATTAAGTTGCAAACTGCAAAGTAAAGTAATGGGAATACGCAACCCTAGGTCTCCAGTGACTGCGGTGCCCTCTTTCAGGAAGGGCTAAAACCTTCTGTTCTTGTCCTTGTCTATTGCGCTGATTGGCAGCATTTGCAAGTTTCAATCCCCCATAACATCAGTTTGTAGACACCACAGGTACCTTTGTTGTTGTGGCTCAGCTGATGAACACGTGATCAAAAGTTGTGGAATGTAAAGGTTTGTTGCCGAATTCATAATAATACAGGAAATATATGCACTGCAAAAGGGGACGGGGGAGGGGAGCATTACGCTGGTACAAGAAATAATTTTTCCTCAGTAGAGTAAAAAGAAAATAAGACTGTTCCAAGATAATGGCGCGTGCCGAATGCAGAGAAGGAGACGACTTCCCAGTGCGATGGTACAGAAAATAGAATTCCCCAGTATGGTAGTGGGGAAATATACCTTTATGCCCAACTAGAAAGACGTTACGGCACCGTTACGAACTGTTTAGTTTCCACAACTAGATTTCAATGTGGGTACAGGTAGGATACAATTTTGTTTGTCATGAAGATCCCGAATATTTGACAAGTCACATTTTATACTCTTTTTGCTGTCAAAATATCGGGGGTGGGGGTGGGGGAGACTTCCCTATATATTTTTGGTGGAAGTGTGCGGCTCGACATTTCAAAAACCCACCCTTTGTTAGGGCACTTTTTCACAAAAATTTTACCTTTGTTAGGGAATTTTTTAACCGAAATAGAAAACTCTATTGTCCGAAATTGGCATGAAAAGTGCTCCAGGAGGAAAGCTTTGACCTAAGAGAAATTTCCCCAAATTTTGGGCCAAAAAAAGCAAAAAATACCCTTGGAAGGAAATTTTTCGCAAAATACTGGACATTTGTAAGGGAAATCTCGCTGAAAAGAGGGGCCTTCAGAGCGACACATACCCAGTATCGTCACTAGTATCCCCTCCTGCAAAATGTACACGCATTCAACGAGACAGAATGTGCAAATCATTAGCATATGAACGTTGAACTGTTTCATATTTGACATAAGACAGGGGATACACGCATGATTTTACCTCTTATTATTCTAACACTCTGGAATAGCCACCAACAGCATATTAGTGGGAAATTAGAAGAACTATTATTGCTATCAACACATGCAAACTTTTCACACACACTAATGTTTTGTAGTTTTCCCTTTACTTTTACACGCACCTTGTCTATGTACTTATGCCATGTCAACCTGTCATCCACCTGTCTAGCAAGGCATTTATATCATATCACTGACTTGCTTTATTTCCTGTCCATCCAGGAAGACCTTCAACTCTCATTTGTGGTTTCTTTCCCCGGCAATCAACATGACACTCGATTTAATGGCATTTACAGACGGTCTCTTTCGTGCGTACCGGTCTGCTACTTCACTTAAGGCTTACTGCAATGTATCTGTTTCTTCTTTAGCAGTTTCTAACAGAATTCACCATCTTGTATACCCCATTTCGTAAGTATACATTTTAGACAGTCATGATTTGTATTGTGAAAACATTTCTGAATGTCCAGAAAATTTATAAGAGTGATCAGATCATCATTAGCTTTTGAGACCCAGTCTCCAGTAACATTTAGACATGTCTGAGGCGAATGGTTTCTTTTAAATACGCACTCTGATCAGCAATAATGAAGTAGTGCGTAACCAGCAGCAATGGTGTCGTGCTGGCGCTATCTGGCCGTAATCTGAGGCGCATTGTTAAAAAAAAAAAACAACTGGGAAGCCAGAATGCCCCTGCAGAGAAATTGTCGAAGACACGGGTGTGGTCAAAGAGGAAGCAGCGGTGCACTGCGTCCACGAAACAGTGACATGCATGGACCTCCTTCCCAGAAATGAGTAAGTATTGCAGCTGACCCTTTGGACCCAAAGTTGCAAATAAAGTCAACACTTACCATCACTCCATATGTTTTACATTCTTTTCTAGTGCAACATTTTATGATCACAGGGTACTGCGGAACAAGTTTGCTAATAAGTTAAAATGAATAGACAGCATGATGTGGTAGTGATTCGAGTATTTATTATTTTTTTGTTTGTCAATAAAATCTATTTTTGCTCAACATTATAGTTTTCAGAAGCACGCTTGGTAGTTGTCAAGCAGCCTCGTGGCCTGATATGTTTTGAATACATATGGCCAATTTTAGTTTAGAAGGAAGTCGTCTGTTCTGAATTGAGAAAACTATATCCGATCAACATTCTTTGAAGACCATCCTTTCATTCACGTGCCAGCGTGCCCACAGTTGCATAGACAATTAGATGGTCCAGGTCAACAGTTTTCCTCGGGTGTGCTTTGGTGGCAATGCATGAAAAAGGCGATTTTTGACACAATGCATCAAAAGAGGGGGTTTGGGCGCAAGGCGTCAAAAGAACGGCTTCGGGCGCAATGCATTAGAAGAGCGGCTCAGGGCGCAATGCATCAAAAGAGCGACTTTAGGCGCAATGCATTAAAATAGCGGCTTTGGGCGCAATGCATCAGAGTTGCGGCTCAGGGCGCAATGCATGAAAAAAGCGGCTTTGGACGCAATGCATCAAAAGAGCGGCTTTGGGCGCAATGCATCAAAGGAGCGGCTTCGGACGCAATGCAGCCAAAGCGATCTGGGGAAAGCTCCATGTTTACTCAGTCAAGGCTCAGCTCTGGAAAGATTGAAGGCCCGAAAGTCCGAAGGCCAGGTTAGCGTCTGAAAATTTAATGAATAATGACAAAGACTATTTTCAATAGTCCGTCGCATCAAGCAACAACTGATGGTTCTGCATGTCTTCTTTTGCAGAGGTTTGTCTTTCCTTCCTGTGTTAAAAACTGTTTTGTTTAATAGTGACTTGGAACCAGTAACATGAATAATTCACACCTGGGAACTTTTTTTTTTTTTTTTTTTTTTTTTTTTTTACATTTTTTTGCACCTACTTTTTCATGTGAAGCGCACATGGAGGACACTAGGTTGAGGGCGGGGTAAAAACTTCTTCCAGATCGCTTCGCGATCGAAGGTATCTATTGTTTTACAATGATGCGAGTCAAGGGCAGCTTACTTTCGGCACAGCAAGAATGTTCCCTCGCGTGAATCACGCGCATTTTGTATCGATGCCAATCAAAACTCACATCTGGGGCGCATATCTTATGTATCCCCTCATGCTACACAAAGGAGTGTCTGACTAATATGCAGAAATATTCTACATCGGGCCATCTTTGATCTCCATGAGAGGTACACGCTTGTATCAAAGCAACTTATCAATTTAGATATACATTTAGGCGCCGCCATGATGTTGCCTTAAACCCAACGACTGCCTTTCATCTTTGAGGAAGCGACTTTACTGAAAAAGTACACATAACGTACAAAATTAGCTTTTGAAAAAATTATATATAGAATACTGTCGAAGTTGCCGCTGAGGTCTTCACGTCGGAGGGATAGGCCTAAATTTCGGTGGTCATTTATGTTGGAAATATATCAATTATACCGCTTGCAGTGTCATACCTGTGCATTTTCAACACGCTCATATAATTTCAAGGTAGAACACTTTAGAGAAAGGGAAAATAATTAAGTGCCATAAATTTTTGTTCTACAGATAAGATTGTTCCGTTTTCAAATAAATATTCACGACTAGCAATGTGAAACATAGGGATAAGAGCGTCGAATTTTTTTATCTGTTAACTTTCCCGTAAGTTTATGTGTCACTTACTGTTAAGTATTTACTGTAATTTAATGTGCTAGAGCGTTATTTCTAAAAGGAAGACCTCAGTAAATTGTTATAATATGTCAGGTTTCTTGTGGGTTAAGGTGTCATTTAGTCAGTGTTATTCTTCAACTTGTCGGTACTTTACATTCACTGATAACTTGCCGAGATATTTAATATGTCATTATGTTTTTATTAATGAAATTGTCCTTGTCCTAATGTTGTCCACAAGTGACTCTCATTTATTAAATTATATTTAAAATAACTATGTCAGGAAGAAGTAATTATTAAAAATAAGTTGTATATAAGTTATTATATTATTCTATGCTTGATAAAGTGGGATCTCAGTGAGTTTTTAATCAATACTGAACTTGTCTTTAACTTGGCAATATCAAAAATATTATTATTTGGTAAGATATTGATGAGTTTATGTGTCAGTTAGTTACTGTTTCCAATTCATATGTTGCCAAATTAAGAATTAAATAATTCACCAGGATTCAATGTTGCGATAAGTTAAAGTTTGAGAGGCTATATTGTCACTGTAAAATACGAAAGTGTAGTACTTGAATGCCGGAAAGTTATTGGGAGCAAAATTCTCCAGAGTATTATCATTTCCACGAATCGTTTTACAGTGTAGCTCGTATGAAAACATACAAATTTCAGCTGGAGGCAAATTTTGTTGCTGAAACGTTGGTACAAAGTTTATAAGTAAGAAAGTTTAGATGTATCCAGGAAAGGATTTAGCCTGAAGGTGTATTCGAATCCCACATGTTACACAGTTGTATATGATCTGCCATAAACCATGAGCTTTTCATATTTCTTAACCCTTATCATTCATGTTTAGTACATGAAGGGCACCACCAATATGCCGCCCTTATAAGACTGTTCTAAAACGTTCTGCGAGACCTAAGCCTGCAGCATAGAGCACAGACGTTGTTGGCTAGTCTCGACCGGCTTCCTCTCCTTGACTTGTACGTCCGTCTGCAACCGCTTCAGTGGTGTGAGATATGGTGATGTCTTATGGGCATAAAGTATGTTTGTTGTCTTAAGAACATAAACCACGTTATTGATATATCCAAATCAAATACATACTGTCAAGAGGCACGCAGAACGTCCCAGTGCGAATAAGTTTACAAAGCAATTTCAACTGTATGTGACAGGTGGGCGCAAGATGGCTTCCATGTTCCATAAATGTTTGCCTCTTGGCATTTTTGATTGGATAATATACGATATACTTGACATTCTCTGCAACCCAGTGCATACAGATGCTCACAAACTTCCCTGCATGGGAATCGAAAGCCGACACAAGTTGAGACTAGAAAGGGAGATTTGTTTCAAAGCAAATCTGTCTGTGTCCGTACAAAGGAAAGTTGTTGCCCTGTGCATTTAACTGAAAACACGAAACTTACGCGTCAAGAAAATAGCCGTACCAAAGTAAGGCTCTTACCATGAAAAAAATTCTCCGGATAAAAAAAAAACATGGCGGAGAGAAAGAATGAATTCTTGATAAAACAGAATGTCAAGTGTCAGCTACCGACAAGTTCACTTTTGATCACAAGTTTGAATCATGCATGAGTCACTGTTGACACTACAGCACCATATGGTAGCATAAAAGTGTTATGTCTGACATAAGGATAAATAGTAAATCTTAGTGATGTGCATGTATGCATTAAAATACTTAAAATACTTACTTTGTGGTCCGAAATTCAATCTCCAGAATTCTTGGAACCATCGCATGGTGCGACTGTTAACAAGTGCTTTCTGACTGCATTCTATGTGGCCTCCCATATGGTGGGGGGGGGGGGGGCCGAGTGTTCAATCTGTGTGACTTGGAGCGGTTGGATCCTCGGGTCGGCCCAGCCCTCCGGGGGAGGTCCCGACCATGTTGTGTCATACAGGTATAATTATAGCTCCACTGTTATGTTTCGTAGTATCTGTGGGTCTTTCTGTGGGCTCTCTGGCCATGTTATTTTATGTGTTCTTATTTTATGTTTTCTTGTCCTGTAACTGTATATCTCGATGTAATGGTATTTATGTATTTCCCCGTTTACGGGGGTTTTAATAAAAGAATAATAAATTGACTGTTGATGACATATCATGACCGGCTGTATGTCTCATCTGGCGCAAACATGATTGAACAAGTCTGCTACTGTTGCGCCCAATTTGCCTTATTTCAACTTCACTGATAGGGCCTTACACCGTTCAGAGGTTCTAGCTTTAGTGGAGGTCTGAGGGCTCACCTTTTAACATAATTGATGATCGACAAACCAAGAACGTGAGGACTGAATGGCACATCTATGCACAATAGTTTTGACAATAGATATTCAACATTTACATTTTTCAAGTCCCCCTAATAGGTGCAAACGTAAATCCAAAATTCTATTATTTTTGTTTGTAGTTCACTGGATGCGTTAACAACACAAACCTAAGAATTAAAATTGGAGTGATACCTCTATCTATAATAAAAATTTTGAAGATATTCAACATTCTAATTTTTCAAGTGTACCTAATTAGCATTAATATTAATTTTTGAACTTTCGTTTGTGGTTCATTGGATGCGCTTACAGCACAAACCTAAAATTGAAGTTGGAATGGCACCTCTACCTATCATAGTTTCGAATATATTCAACATTTTAACTTCAAGTGCTCATAATTAGCATAAATTAAAGTTAAACATTTTTGTTTGTGGTTCTTTGGATGCGCCTACAGCACAAACGTATAAGTAGAAGTTATTATGGTAACTCTATTTATCATAGTTTTGAAGATATTCAATACTTAAACTTTTCGAGTGCCCCAAATTAGCATAAATTTAAATTTTACATTTTTTGTGATTCATTGGATGCGCCTACGGCACAAACCTATAAATAGAAGTAGGAATGGCACCTGTGCCTATAATACTTTTCAAGATAATCAAAATTTAAATTTTCAAATGGCCCTAATTTGCATTATTTTGAAAACTGTCACCCTTCTTCGTACCAAAAGAATTAACGTTCTGTATGGAGGTATAATCATGATATATTTAGAGTTTCCACGTCTTCAAATGAAACGTCGGACAAATTTCCTGAGAGAGAGAGAGAGAGAGAGAGAGAGAGAGAGAGAGAGAGAGAGAGAGAGAGAGAGAGAGAGAGAGAGAGAGAGAGAGAGAGAGAGAGAGAGAGAGAGAGAGAGAGAGAGAGAGAGAGAGAGAGAGAGAGAGAGAGAGAGAGAGAGAGAGAGAGAGAGAGAGAGAGAGAGAGAGAGAGATTATCTTGCGTGGATCAGCTCTGTAGGATACATGGCTGAGTTTTTATCCACTGCATGGATCGAAGTGCAAGATTACAGTCAAACACACACTCCTTTCTTTGAACTCAATGATTTCATTCGTTTACATATGCATATATGTTGTGTTAACAAGTTCATAATGCACTATTTTGTTTAGTTACGACACCTAATTTGTAAACGAAGATGTATTGAAGAATTTTGGTGGCGCATCACTCAACTGCCTAAATGATTTATTAAATTATGCGGATGGTCTAGAGAATACTCTGTCCTTAGCATCAGACTCTCTTTATGTTGGCACGGAGCCCCTGGCTAACTATTTAAAAACCACTGAAGCATACCTTTTCAATATGAGACCTAAATATTGAAATCCTCAATGCAAAATTTGATAAGATGTATTTATTGATCAATGATCCGGCTAAAATAATTTTGAATTTGATGTAATTTGTCTCCAAGAAAAGATATCACTTTTTCTCTGGAAATTTTATGACGAACACCCTGGCAGCTATCTGTGGCTCCACCTGGCAGCGATTTGTAGTTCCCATGCTGGTTTATTTGTGTAGTCACGCAAACGTATGGAGCATACAGATACAGCCTTTAACTCTTTCAGTGCCAATCATATCTAAAGTCGATATACTTAAGTCAGACAAGTCTGAATTGTCATAACGATTCCAGATTCGTATTCCTCGTAAAAGGACCTTTCCTTCAAGTACCAGTATGCCTATGGTTCCAGAAAGAATAGTCCAGGTCAGCAGCTTTTCTCGGCGCGCATTGGGCGCATTGCTGCCAATGCGTGCGAGGGGAAAAGCTGTTGACTTAGTCCAACATTTGGCACGAAAGGGTCAATACCAAATCGAATCTGGGAAGGTCTGTCTGTGGATGTTCTTATGAAAACACACAAACAAAAAAGTTAATTCTTTGCAATATTAACAGACCTCCCAGAGGCAGAAATAATGATATTGACCAGGTTATTATTGATCTAACCTAATAATTGAAGCTATATTACATGAACGGTATGAAAAAAAAATATCGTAGGCGATTTCAATTTGGAAATTTACACAAGACCAAAATATCATGCATATTTGGATATCATGTTATGTAACGGCCTCTATTCCAAAATCACGTTGCCTAACAGTTTAACCGACAGAACCGCCACTTTAGGAGACCAAATTTTTTTTTGAACTTTCCCCAACTCCAGCAGGGTATGCACATCTGGTATCATACTGTCAGATTTATCAGATCATTTACTTCTGTTTCAATGAGTTAACTTGCAAACTCAAACAAAGAGGGTCCATCCTAATATGTAACAAATAGAAAATTATGATCCCTTCTCTTTACAATGCTTTCAAAACTATATAAGTAACACTGAAGTTATGGTTGGAGTAAATGAAAAGTTGCAATATGACCCGAACATATTAAACAATAAATTGAAAGAAATTTTTAAAAAGCCAAAATAAGCATTGTCCAACAAAAACTGTTAAGTTCAGAAAATAAATCACAAAAATTCGTCTTGGATTATAAATGGTTTTAATCAATTCTTTAGTGATCTAAGCTTGCAGTTAAAATAAATTCCACGGATATACCATCTTTTGATTTATTACCTCACAACACCTGTTTATGATATTTTTCATATTTCATCTCAAATGCTATTTTAAAAAAAATTCAAACCGAAGTCTGGTGCAGGGCAGAACGACTTATCAACAAAAACTGCTAAAGGGTATAATATAACCTATGTCTGAACACTTAGTGTTGATAACAAATCAATCCTTAATCACAGGAATTTTTCCTGCCAGACTTAAAACTGCTCAAGTTCTACCACTGTTCAAAAAGGATATTGAAAATCTTTATGAAAACTAAACTTTATTGCGTTGCATGTTAAAAGCTCTCGAAAAAGTAGTGTACAAACAATTAAATGACTATTAGTCTACATTCACAATTTTTTTTCAAAGTCAACATGGATTCAAGAAATTATATTGAACAGAGACTGCAGCTTTAAATTTATTGATCTTACAATGAATATTTTAGATAATGTAAAATTACCCTCCGGCCATAAATTTAGACTTAATGACTCTAAAACCACCACATTCTCCACAAGCTTTAATATTACGATATTAAATGAACTGCTTTAAATTGTTTAAATGATTATCTTACAAACGGAAAACAATAGGTTTCTTTCGATAAAAACTTGTTCTGATGTTTTATCCATCACAACATGGATTCGCCAGGGGTCTATCCTGAGGCTTTTATTGTTCATAATTTATACAAATAACATGCTGATGACACCACTTTAATAAATTCCTTATGCATCTTTGACTCTGTATCTTGTAATATTTATGAATCTATAAATTATGAATTAAATAAGGTCTACAGTTTGTTGGCAGCTAAGAAACTCTCACTAGAAATAATCAAAACTAAGTTTATACTATTCCATTTATTTTCCACAGAAAAAAAAAGCTAAATTTACAGTAAACTTGAAAATTGGTTGCACTTCTATCTCATGAACGGAGAAATGCGATTTCTTTGGATTACGAAAATAATATCTGAAAGGGGATGCCCATGTACCAAACACTGGCAGTTAAGTTTCTAAAGAATCGGGATTTTTAAAGAGTTCGTTAATATATTCCAACTAAATGTCTACTAATTATGTACAACTTTCTGTAAATATCTCATTTAGATTTTGCCATTCTTGCCTGGGGGACACTTCAAGTTCATACTACCACGTTACAAAAAAGGGTACACTGTAGTTTGTCTTTTGCGCAGTGCTCCATACAATGCACACACAGATCTGTTGTTGAAACAGCTCAAGATTTTGAAACTGAACGACATCCTAAGTTTGAAAGTATTGAAATGTTATCAGAGATATTTAAAACAAGACGTTCCTGGATTTTTCATGGCATGTTTGAACCGTCCCCAAATTACTCAATCTTACTCAACACGTTCAAGCATAGTCTCCAACTCAAATAGCTGCTAAAATGCATCAGACATTGCGCATACATTGCTCATTTACTGCAAAACACTCCCCGTGTATTAAGGACAAAATCCATGCACACAATTACCTAGGTTTCTCGAGCTATATAAAGTTGCACTTCGTTAATGCTTACAAAGACGTATGTACCATGCTAAACTCTTATGTTTGTAACAATTAAACCTTTCCTTTTTATTTCATATACCATAGTACCTACGTGGTTAAATTTGTCTTGAATTTACAAATTGATTTAATAGTTTGTTTTATTTCCTGTACCTGGCAATAAGTTGCAGCAGACCAGTTCAAACTACTTTTTTTCCTGGGTGGCCCCTGCGAAAGCAGGTTTTTTTAATCCTCAGTTGGGGTCAGCCTGACCAGACTTTGTTCTAAACCCACATTGATGATTTTGTTAACCTCACTAATCTGTACACTTTGCTTACTTATACGGTGCTTGCCAATGTTTGTTGTTGTTGTTATTTTTATTAGATAACACATGTTCTGAGTTCTGAGTTTCCCTTCTAGCTGACTTGTTGTTGTTGTGGGGGGGGGGTTGTTTGTCGTTTTTTTGTTTTGTTTTTGTTATTGTTGTTTTTTTTTGTTGAAATCGTAAAAGTGTTGAGTTTTTCACTATCTCTATTCGTTTCAAATTGGTATAGACTGTCTGTGATATGCTTTCGCACAATCTATTCATTTCGTCTCTGCTAGTACTTACTTTACATTAGGTTTAAACGAGCTGCATGCATCCATTAAAATATTGAAGAGTGCAGGGAGAGAAACATTCTATCACTTGCATACAAATTACCAGGTCGCTCCATCACGCGAAGGCAATGTATGATCTCGAGAGTAAAAAAAAGTCGCAATTTATAAATTGTTTGAACATACGTCAAATATATGGCATAAACTGTATTTCAGGTCCAATTTGAATTTTGTGGACCTTAAAATGTTGCATCCATAACAACAGTAACAAAACAGCAGGCAGACTGGGAGCTGTGACGTGGTTCATACTATGGTCAAAATCTTGAAACCAGAAATGTATCGTCTGAATATATGGTTAAGTGAAGGAAGACTTCACCTCCTTGCCCTCCATCTGTGACGTCTTGTGTCGTTCCGCTTATGCTCGTGTGGCGCCGCCACTCTACCTGTTCTCGTCTTGTGGCATACTTTCTTATGGTGAATTGTCTCTGAACCTGTGGTACGTGACACCTCTTCTTTAATCTTTTTCATGTGCAAGGGGGATTTATATAGGGCCTTGCCCTGTTTCCCAATTGTATCCTTACGGAAATAAAAATATATTTAAACCAACAGTAATTAATTTATATATTTATTTGCTTGTTAATGTGTGTTTGTTTGCTGGTTCGCTCGCTCGTTGATTGATTGATTGATTGATTGATTAATTAATTAATTAATTAATTAATTAATTTATTTATTTATTCATTTATCGCATTTTTTCCTTTTCTCATTCTTCTACTGGCCTGTTTAGATTGCCCTAGTGCACCATTCCTAGCCATACTTTGTCGTGGGTTTGATTATCTGTTTTTGAGCTTAGAGGTTTTAACTAATGTCTGTACCGCGAAGCACTGACATATTTGCTATACTGAATAAATTGTTTTATAGAACGCAAATATGTTTACCATGCAATTTTGACTTTATTCTATGAACATCGCCAATTCGTATACAGGCTTAAGAAACCTGGAAATGCCATCATAAGATGTCGATTGGTAAAATGTTTAAAAAATGATGACATTAGTATACATTTTCTATCTGAAAGATGCGCCTTCTATAGTTTATGGGGGTATTTACACAAATATAGTGAACATTATTGCAATGTTGAAGGACAACACTCGTTCCTACTTAAATTTTTCACTTTTCATTCTAACGTCGAACATATGCGTTGCCATGGCGAAGTTCACATGGATATTACCTTCCTGATATATATTTTACTCACTTGGTTTCAGCAAAATGGGTACAACCCCCCCCCCCCACATTAGTTATGGCATTTGTATCCCCCCCCCTCTCTCTCTCTGGTTAAAAGTATTAAAAGATCTGTTTCTTTGCGGCAATAAAATAGGAAACTTAATTCCAGTCCGAAAAAACACGTGCACACCCAATTTCCAATCACTCGTTGGTTCGTTATTTCTTTCTCTTTTTCATTCTATTTATTATATCTATGAGGAAACATGTTGTTATTCTTTCTTTCTTTCTTTCTTTCTTTCTTTCTTTCTTTCTTTCTTTCTTTCTTTCTTTCTTTCTTTCTTTCTTTCTTTCTTTCTTTCTTTCTTTCTTTCTTTCTTTCTTTCTTTCTTTCTTTCTTTCTTTCTTTCTTTCTTTCTTTCTTTCTTTCTTTCTTTCCTTCCTTCCGTCCGTCCGTCCGTCCTTCCTCCCTCCCTCCCTCCCTCCCTCCCTCCCTTCTTTCTTTCTTTCTTTCTTTCTTTCTTTCTTTCTTTCTTTCTTTCTTTCTTTCTTTCTTTCTTCCCGCCTGAACTGTATCGGGAACTATTCTCGACGGCCGTAAAAGCTAAATATCCAACTATTTTTATGCCCACAACCATGTTGTTGAAATTCGTTTCTGATTTGGAAAAATGAAAGTTGTAAATTTTAGGTTTGTGCTCATTTTGCACACCTGGGAATTTTCTACATTTGACAATTTTAAAACTATTATAGGTAAAGGTTGAGGGGGTCTGTTAAGCAGGCAAAGATGAGAAAGAGCCCATTCAACTTTAAGTTTATGTGACTGTATTCAAGGTACAATCAACAGGACATATTCATATTAACCGATTTTCAACTGTGGCTCTGCTGTGACAGCCTGAGCTGTCAGGCAACAAAACTTTGTCTCTGCCACGCTGAGTGTCTTGTCTGCCGAACTCTAACCAATGAGACTGCAGGCACATCAGACCAGACTTGTCTGCCGAACTGTAAACAAGCGCATCATATCACTCCAGTCTTGTCCATCGAACTCTAACCATGGCGACAACATCAGGCAGTTTAGTCCGCCGAACTCTAATCAAGGAGAAATCAGCTATGACGTAAATTAATAAACGTAATCAGCTATTATATATTTTGTGTGTCGACACACGGCCGTATATTGAAAAGGACAACATAAAAGTGTGTGGAAATAAGCTTGTCATAAAACTGTGTCGTGCTCTTGAGTGTTTCACATACCATATTTCTTACGGCTTGAACAAAACGTCGTATGTAAAGTACCAGTTAAGAATTCGCAATGAAGCGCATACGCTACTATTTTTCAACGATTAAATCTGTTGATAAAGAAATTATAATGTATGCAATATTTTTAATTTTTTTAAATTTTATGTACAACTTAATTTTGTCAAAGAGCGTTTTCCCAACTACAATATAAAGCAACACCAGCTTTAAAAGTACACAAATAACAAACAAACATACGCGGATATACGGCGCAACGTCACATCGATTTGATAAACTGCACGGATGGCACAAATATCGATCAAGGAAGCATCACAGATATTTCTTTCTTTTCCACATTTATTTTACTAGTCGCTATAAAATGTGATGGCATATGTCATCTGTGGTTATATATGCTCGCCACATTCTCCCTTTTAACGGAACTTTGTAGGCCGGGGTCTCGCGCGTCCACCAGTTTCAATTTTTGTTAATTATGATCACTGATGTTAAACGCATTATATTTGTCCACAATGCATAATATCTTATATTAAAAAGAGGAGAAGATATACAAACAATGTGAACTACATGAATTAGATTGAAATGTAAACATAAGTTAACATGTCAAAACTTTTTTTAATGACAATGGGGGGGGGGGGTTAAAACATTGTGACTGCGGCCCAGTTCTGCCCCCTATCGCACAGCAAGGAATTTGAGAAAAAGCAGAACGGGTCGAGGTATTAAAAAGGGCAAAAAGTGTTCCCCTAATAAAGGGTGACAACTGCAAAGACAATCAGCTTAAGAATAGTTATGTATTTATTTAAAAAATACAGGCTGCTTAAAATACTTGAACATTGCCATTTATCAATAGGAAAAAAATCCAAATGGTTACGTAGCATTCTTTGTTTATGTAAATGTGTGGAATAGTCACCTCTGTTAGAGTTCGGTAGAGTCAGCTTGTGGTCATATGAACCTTAGATTGACTATTTGGTTTGAGTCAGGCAGACGAATGGGATAGATCAAATGGACGAATGATGTACCTTCTTCTGGGTTCATGCGGATGAAATGTTACCCCCCCCCCCCAAAAAAAAACCCGCTTCCCCCCCCCCCCGTGAATTGACCATCAATGTAGTAAGAAAACAGAATATACGTTAAAAAAAAGGAATTTATTGGGTAGCATTATAACTCGGGCCCGTGGCACCACATTGATACGAAAATAAGATGAGAAAAATAAAAATTCATTCACTAACAGACGTGAATACATTGGATGTTTGAAATAAATATTTTCTGTCTTGTTAATGATCAGGTGGTTTTGTGATATCGTGAATGGTCTAAATTCATCTCTCCCACGATTAATCGGAAAAAAACATGAGGTAAATGTTGGTTGTTTAAATCCCGAAACAAGTTAAAATCATTAAAAATATCCACATCTTATACGCAATCCATATCTCAAAACTGGCATATTGTATACATCTAAGCCTTCATTCCTCCTCACTTCTATCTGAAATTTGCAATCTTAGACAGTGGTATATTTATTGACCAATGGTGCGCACATTTGTGGCTTCCATAAAGATTTTTCTCTTGATGATACGTTCGCAGCAGCTGTTCATTTTCATGTTCACCACAACAACAATCCTGCATGTTTCAGTCTTGAACTTTCGACTAAAGTTTGACAAAGCGGTCCTCACAATCGGCCTTTCACGTAATCCAAAGAGCGTACAGTGAGAAAGCGAGGGGTCACCAAACTTCAAACGGGAGAAAGGTGTCACTGTACGCTACTTACTAATCATAACACACACACACACACACACACACACACACACACACACACACACACACACACACACACACTCCGACGAATTTAAGTGTCTTCGATGACTTGCCCTTGTGATTCAATCATTTTCATCAAATCGTGTCAGCCTTTTACCGAGGGTGCAATTCTTTTATTACTGTCTATCCATGCTTTATCCTCATTCATGAGGTACATGGATTTCTTCCCGTCATCACGACGCCTTCGTAAGAAAATCGCTTCCATTTCTTTCACTTCATTTTTCAAGGGTACATCCAGAAAGATGTGAGAGGACTTTGTGTTTACATACTTCACAAGCACCAGGTCACCATGCTTTGTGATTAATTGATTGATTTTCTTTGATAGGCTAGTAGAAGTACCCTTGATTGTCTTTGTTAACAAAAGGCTTAATTTGGTCTGCAGACTCAAACAACCATGACCTTTTTTATCTTTCTGAAAAAAAATTACCAAACTTGACTGTTTTCTCAGGTAATTATAATCTCAGACTATACATACGAGATTTTGTTTAATTCTACCTTGTCCACGACAAATATGTCTTGTCCATTCCAAGGTATGGTTTTGTATATATCACAAACTTTTTTCATTTTAAATGGCTATATTATGATTTAGAGAAACAACCTGAATGATTTCCTACTGTGAAGGGTACATATATCCTGATTTTGGTACCATTTTATTACATATGTAACATTATAGATATTGATAATTGTGTCAATAATTGACCACTATATTATGTAAAATCTGAGTGCTTGAGAGACAAACTGATCAGATGAGACTAATTTGACTGTAACTAAGAGAAACATACACCAAAAATATGTGATAGTAACCTGTTACTAATCTAGCGAACTATGCATGGGTACTCTTTGATAGGTATGTCCCGTCCGTGACCAAAATGTCCTGTCCGCGACAAATCATGATTTTAATATTTTTATATTAGCAAGGCAATCTTAATTATGTTTGTCACTTTGAAAAGCCTCTATAATGAATCCAGAGAATATAAAATAACTTTTCATTCCTACAATTATTAATAGTAAATTATTAAACTTTTGAATGTCATTTATCACGGATGGGACATTATGGAGAATAGACAGGTTGTATATTAATTATTACCAATAACTTACCAACCATTACATAGTGCATGATAAACAAGGTTGCAATGTTACTTTGTTCAAAGGGATAAAAGTCGCACATTATCTATATTATAGATATTTTTAAAAAACAAAATGTCCCGTACGTGACACAGAAATGCTAATTTGCATAAATATGGAATTATAAATTGAGCATAGGGTGCTCTATATGAAAAAAATCCAAACAATTTGAATACTTTAAAATGTTTACTTTTCAGTGGCATTAATATTTTTTCTCTATGTGAAACTTATTTTATGGTATCTGTGTCCCTGTTATCACGGAATACCCCTATAATATATATGTTTAAAATGGAATAACATTAAAACCTCATTATAATGACATTCAAATATCTGATATTTTTTTTTAACGGCAGAACGTTTGAGGGACAAAAGGTCCTTTTCTTTGTTATTTGATTAAATTAATTTATCTGACACACTCAGTTGTCTAAAACCTTTTTATGGGAACAAATGCTGTCACTACGATGGATTTTCACTGCACTTCGTATCTCTGCCCTCTAAATTAGCACTGTACGTTTCACTTGATTCTGCCTCCATTTTTCTTAAAACCGTATTGTCTGATCCAGATTTACTTTTAAACCTAAACTATTTTACCAGATTGTATAAAACTTATAGAATTTCAGTGTGTCCATAACGTTATGTTCTGCAAGGCACCCACGTTATCGGCATGTTCAAAGATATTGTCTGCATCCAAACGTAGGCAGATATGTGGGCATGTCTCGTCAATGAAATATTATGACAGATCCCTCATTATTTCCTACAAATATGGCAGTCATATTGGACAGAGTGTCATGAATTACAAGAAATTTCTGGCTTGAATTACTCTTGAGGATATCGCAGCGAATCAAAATTGTGACTGTATGTCTCACAATAAATATTCCAATTTTGTTGATACATAACACAAACATGTATTTACGGGTAAGTGGATATAATACAAAATTCAGTTTAAAAAAATTGATGAAAAAAGTACAAAATTTCGGATATATCCTAAGTTGAACATTGATAGTATTTTCCAGGACACATGTAATGCATTTGATTCCTACTGTATGAAATGGGCAAAGAAAAAAAAATAGTAGAATTTCAGAAATTTGACGGATGGTTATCAAACTTGAAAAGAGTCTCTAGAAATTTGCAGTATCTACTCAATTGTCACAAACCTGAGTCATTCTTTTGAAACATGAACTCCATGACCGGGAGTTAGTCATAAGCTGTTCCAAGCACTTAGCCAGAAATTTACAGGATTTATTCAATTATTACAAATTTGATTCATCATTTTGAAACAGAAACTACAACTAAATAGAACTTGATTTCTTGCAGAATTTCATTTTAGGGAGTAGGTGTCATCATGGAGTTTGTTTTACATTTCTGGTACAGTATTTCCATTGTTACAGTACTTGTTAGGAATTCCCCAGGTTTATACAGTTGTCTGGCTGTAACTGTTAATTTTGTAGTCACTGGGATTGAATATATAACCCCAGTTTGTTTCTCAGTTATACACTGGCAAGCGGCTGGACTAAGGTGTCCTATACAACTCGAAACGGTACATGCTAGCCCAGGGGTAAGTCACATTATTCTTATCTGTACTTGTTCTATACTATTCAGTAATTATATATGGTGTTATAGGTATTCTGCATTCATATTGAAAATCTGCATTTCTAAGGAAAACTTCGCTTATTTAGCTACCTCATCACTTGCAACGTTCATATTTATTAATTATTATGTGCGTTGTCTTTGCTGAATATTTAGCTTAAACAAGCATCCGCTTCTCAGAGAGATATGTACGGGCACAGGCTCTGAATGTTCTGAGTAGTTACCCGCTGAAGGCCCTTTAATTTGTTTGGGGCTAATATTCTCTATGTCAAAATTCTACAAAGGAACGTGTGCAATATCGACAATGGTACTTTCATATGTATATAGGTTAGGCAGTGACAGGTTAGCTTATGGAGAGTAAAGAGTTCGGACTGTGGAATAAGGTAATGACTACTAGGAAGTGGTTCTGGACAAAAAGACACAAATACAACCAACTTCGTCAACTTTTTTATAAATTCGTTCAAATTGCTGATGGTTCAATGCACGACTTTGACGCTACCCAATCAAACGACTGAAAAAATCAGTTAATTCAAATATCTGCACACATGATCAGAGTTTGCTATTTATCGACCGTACAGCTGTAAGCATTCGTCGACGAATATAATAACAATGATGAATCAAAACAAAAAACAAAAAAAACAAAAACAAAAAAAAAAAACAAAAAAAAAAAAAAAAACAAAAACAAAACAAAACAAAAAAAAAACAAAAAAAAAAAAAAAAAAAACTTCACAATAATCAACGAAAAGGTGATAATATCGACCTGCTGGTTCGTGATAGTTACTTGCAAGTAAGAAAAATGCAAAAATACGATCAATTCTTGACTCTCATTTTGAGGCACTGGCTAGAATTTCACTTCTATTGTCACACCTTCTGGTCCACTTTGTAAGCCTGTCGATATCATAGAGAAAGAAATTTTGTGAGAACAGATAAAAAGATATATCCTTGACTGTTTGGCGAGCCCACTTTTAGCAAAGGTATCAGAATTTGTCTACGCCACTTTCCTGGGTAATTTCCTAAGATCACCATAGCATCGGATACCTTTGTTCCAAAAGAGTTTAAAATCAGTTTGGTTTGATTGAAAGGTTTCTTCACAATTCCATCAATTCCAATACGAGGCATGAATATTAATTTTCCGCTACAAAGCACAGGCTCACTAAATCACGGAGGACACGCGGGAGTATCGGTGTCAGAGACAGGGCTCAATATCCCTTTATTAAAAAAATTGTGTCTTTTAGAGAAATTTAAGTTTACAAAATGCCAAAGTAATATATATTTAGTGTCTTCTAAATTGGTTACAAGATTAAATTTCCATCTGCCTGTACAAAGCAGTCTTTATTTCCAAAATATAAGAAATATCCCCCTTCCCCGCACATGCAGTCGGCCGTATCTTGCCAGGCAAGACTATGGTTAACAGGACAACTAGGTATGCAGTTGTGGTGGGAAATTGATATGCATGCCTCGTAATGATAATATGCCAATTCTAAGTCCATGAAGATTAACCGACAGGTAAAAGCATCCAACACTTTGCACTTTGTCCGTGGTATAGTATAAAAAACGACATTCCCCTGCGTGAATCCATATATATTTTGCTTCTGCTTTAATTCTTTCAGTAACAAGCCAAAAGAGTCTTTCCAAAGACGTTAATTTTTTCATTAGCTGCGGGGGTGTCTGGTATGCAGACTCTGTTTTTTAAGTTCTGCTGTTTAGGCTGGAGGTAGAAGTCCTGTTTTGCAGACAAGCTGCGGAGCTGCTAAGGATTATACCGCTTCACATGGAAGTACCCGTATGTGCAGGCAGATCCTTTATTCAAAGAGATGGAAACTCACTTTTCATTCTCCCACGATATATGTGGTACAAGTTGTCGTACAGATATAATAGGTGGCGAGACTCCCATTAAGGCGTAAAAATGCGATTTTCATGGAAGCCATTTTGAAGTAAAGGTTTAACTAAAGATATGAACTAAGATGGGTTGCAGTTACAGGTGCAACACTGCATGTATAATATTCCAGGTATATAACGTTACTCATCAATCTAAAGGGCACTGAGGAATGGTTAAGGAATGAAGTGTATTACCGTACAGGTCACTGCAGATGTAGCAATTCGGCACAGAGCACATATAAATAAACTGAATAAAACACTTTTTGCCCCTAATATAAAAACCCGTCGGTACATTCGGATCTGTACACGCTATCGGGGCAACCTTTTCCCCTAACCACCATCTTTCAATGAACAGGGGGGCTTGGCAGGTCCGACTAGAGGTGCCATTTAATTCATAGCCTGGGGGCGACCTCAGTGTCTGATACAAAATTTCTATTCTGGGGCCCACCGCTGCCTACAACTGCTAATTGTATGGCGTTGTATTTACATTTATAGGTAACGCTCACTCTGAAAATGTCCCATTATATATTGTACATCAAATTCATTAGGCAAATTAACTTCCCTTAACACTAATCACATATATTTTGGATAATTTCTCTTCAAAATACCGAATCGACACTAACCCATAATGGCTGCCATTTTGAAAATTGTAGATTCCGCAACCAATGGTTACCACTTATATGAAAACCCGCCGGTACTTTTGGACCTGTATCCACTATTAGGGCAACCGTCTCTCCCAAGCTCCATCTTTCACACAACTAGGGGGCCTGGCAGATGCGATTAGTGGTGCTACTTAATTCATAGCCTTGGGGCGACTTCAGTGCTTGATGCAAAATCCCTATTCCGGGGCCCGCTGCTGCCTATAACCGCTCATTCTTCGGCGGCGTATTTACATTTTCAGGCAATGCTTACTCTGGAAAAGTCCCATTATATACTGTAGATTACATTTATTCGACATATTAACCTTCCCGTAACACTAACTATATATATATATGTATATATTGGATACTACCTCTTCAAAATATCGAATTGGAACAAGCCCATAGCGGTTGCTATTTGTAAATTTTGGATTTGGCACCCAACGATTTGTTATAAATGAGGATAGTATATATTGGGACGATCTGGGGAGGGGGGTATAATATCTGCAACCAAAAGTATATATTTTGCAAATGTTTCAGGTATTCAATAATGATATGATATATGCTGTGGTCGCAATTTACTTTGATATGAAAATCCAATGTATTTTTCTGTGACTGTCCCGCAATGCAATGAAATGGTTGCGCAATGTTCAAAATTGTGCTCATCACGTGCTGGCTCAACGTCTGTCGTGTCACATTTGGATTTGTAACTAACGATAACTGCTTCAGACACAACCGAGGGGACAGATTAAAGTCAAGATAATAAGTCATGTTTGAAAGGGGTACTGCACTAATAATTTACAATTTTAAACTGTTTTATATATGAAATGTAGACCCATATAAGAAAATACAAACTTTTTTTCGGACCTGGATAAGAAAATATCAAGTTGTCTTAGATATGTAAATGAAGGGTTGTGATGTCACCTGGACTAACTGCTACAGCTAATGCAATGGCAGTTGAGTGAAATTCTGACAAAAACATGGAAATCTTACCAAGTACACATATTCTAATTTTACTATGGATGAAGCAGTGAGTGTAGATATAATCAAATTTACTAAACTGATATATTTACTTATTTAATGAAGATTGACAACGAAAAAAATGCAGGAATCAATACACCCAAGCTAACCGCTCCTGTGATTGTCTATTCAATTGCTGAAGCAGGCATCAACTAATATACCACACTGATAAGATCAAAGAGGGTGATAAACACAGTACACGTCATTATGATATGCATGCTATTGTTGTGTATCTTAGCTTGGTGCCCCCCCCCAAAGGTTTGTGTATTATATATGGAGGTAGCCCAGGTGATATCACACATCAGAACCCCTGCTTGAAATATAAAATAGCTCTTACTGAATACCTATTTGAGAAAAAATGTTGAAAATTTGTCAAGTGGACACCTAAAATGACCATTAATGACAAGCTAAAATAAAAACTATTACTGCTGTTCCCCTTTAAACGTACTGTAACGAAGGTTTGTCCTGGTAACTTAGAGAACAGACACCTGGAATCTAACAAAATATTACGATAACGATAATCAAACAACCGGGCTATGGCCTATTCTATTTCGCCAAACAACTGTGGCTATGCCTATATCGCACTTTGTGTTGCTGTGGTGTTTCCCTGGCCCAAGTTAACCTTCAAGTCAAAACTGAAATGAAATGCACTGTTTGAGTTGACTGCTGCAAAATAACGGCACATGACGACCTTTTTCTCGATAAAATCTTTCAACCGAGGCTATGACTATGCTGTTTCACTGAACAACCGTCGCTATGCAGCTGTGCTCTTTCCCGGCCCAAGTTAACCCTCGGCTGCAGACAAGTTGAAATAAACTACTGTGTTTGAGTTGACATGACTGCAAAATAACGAGACACGACGGCCACTGTCTCAATAAAATCTTTTAACCACGGTCAATCAATATTTAGTAGGGAAGGGTGGCCTGAAACTTTTTTTTTATTCTATGCTTCATAAAATTTATTTTGGATTGGGACTCCGGCCTTTTCAGTGGGGTCGATCGGGTTATCCGAACCACACATACATATATCTATTTTAAGGCCTTAGATAATTTGGAAATTTGTCAACACATGTTTAAAATGGATGTATTTCCGCTTTTATACATAACCGCCTTGGACGTTTGTTGAATTTGTTCCTGGGCGCAGCCGAGGGCAATTGCTTGTAAAAAAATCAGTATAGTATTGTGATGATCTGGCAGAGAGGGTTATAACATATGCAACCAAAAGTATATATTTTGCAAATCTTGCAGAGATTCAATAATGATATGATATATGCTGTGGTCGCGATTCATTTCGTTATCCAAATCAAATCTATTTTTGTGCGACTATCCTGTAATGCAATGCATGGTTATGCAATGTTCAAAATGGCGCTCACCATGTGCCGACACAACGTCTATCTGTCGCATTTGGATTTGTAACCAACGATGATAACTGCTTCAGACACAACCGAGCGGGCAGATTAAAGTTAAGATTGTGAGTCATGTTTGAAACGTACTTTAACGACCATTTGTTCAGGTAACTTAGACACGGACACCTGGAACCTAGCGAAATAATACGATAACGATCACAGAACAACCGGGCTCATGCTGTTTTACCGAACAACCATGGCTTTCCCTTATTGATTGAAAGCTGTTGGCCCGGACCATTATACTCTCCAGAACTATAGGCATGCAGGCACTTGAATGAAAGGTCTTTCACAGTGGATATGAATCTAGCATCCTTATTATAATTGAGGCAGTTCGTCTTAAGTAGTTCGACTTTAGTCACAGTTGGCAGTGGAAGAGTGAACTGAGATACTGTCAAAGAGGACTGAGATATTATTTTGACTGTTTGATATGTATTTACGCGTATATATCAGTTACTTTTGTGACAATAAAACAAAAACAAAAAGAGTAGTCTTTTTCTGTGTGCTAAAACGGTAAATTCGGCCAAGTACCTTAGGAATAGTCACATTGGCATTTGCACCCCCTTTCTGCTTGCTACCCACAACGCAAATGGTTACAAAACACAATGACTATTGGGCTCCTTTTCTGCTAGCTCCAATGCTTAAATGTCCAAAATATCTTTAAAAAAAAACTTTTTGCAAATTCAATGAAAAGTTCGCCCACTGTTTCTTTGCTCAAAGGATTCCACTTGCAAAAGACCTTAAAACATTATCATTTACCAGACACTTAACGTGTTTGTGTATGTATGTGAAAATAATTCAACGCACTGTTAGATACATACCAAAACAATAAGTTCTTTTTCTACTTTTCTAGTTGTTGAAATCAGTTTACTGAATTAAAATCACACGTTAATTTTATACATAGATAGTCGTACTATTGATTGTGGGTATATTTATAAACTGGGCCATTTTTTCATATGAATTGTGAAAGCAGTAAATATTCACTTTTGGAGTCACTCCCATGGCACATCATACCCTTTCCTGTGTTGCAGGAAACTGAAGGACTTCGGGTGAAATACACCTTGCATAGTCAAGGTGGTAGGAACTTTCTGTTCTTGATTCTCAGGCGTAAAATCGTGGTTTTCATTTATTGTGCTGACAATGACTTTAATCTTGCCACCCAAATGGAAACCAATTGATACACCAGAATTTCAATCCACAAGTCAAACATTGCCCTTGATCACACGAATTCCGTCATGTTTTAGAATGAAGCATTGACTCTAAAAAATGTAATATTTTCGCTTCACTTCCCTTTGCAAAGATGACAGTTGCATATATACATGGTTGCTGAGTTAAACATAACATAAAGTAGGTGTGGCTGTGGTGCAACTATGAAGCCAAAGTGGTGGTTTGGGGAGGTTGTATCCTTTCCAAGATAAAGAAGTTTTGCGAAATGTTTTGAAAGGGCTGCTGCAGTTTATGACGGTATTGTGCATCACGAGCCCCCCTTTGTGCAGCTCCAGCGATGCTGCAGTTTGCAATGAAAATGTATATATATATTTTTTTACTTTGCCAGAAACAAGTTCGTGCATTTTGGTCACATATTGTAGCTGTGTCGTTATGAAGTGAGATTGGTTGTGTTAATTGTTGCAGTCCCGTCATCTGAGCCTTGCAGTAGGTAGTAGTCCACAATAGATATTATAATCTGCATCATGTCTGATTTAGACAAGCATTTAACATGTTTAGTGCATGTCACTTATTATTTTGGTGTGGTGTAACTGAATGTCTTCCGAGTCCAGGCAAATTTTTACTTTGATTTAATTTGCAATAATCCACTGATTTGTGTTTTCCAGGTTTGTCCATACAGGGAAGAGTGGTTATGATTAGTGGCTGGGGTGCCAGGAAGATTGTATCCGTAACGATTGTCATTGCACCAGCTGTTCTTGGAAGATTTGATGAAGACACTCCCACTTCATTTTCCGTTGAATCTGTTAAAATTTGATTTTATACATTGAACTCTCAAATTACTGATATAATGATTGAATTCATTTTTGCAAAAGAGCAACGATAGTTGTTATTGTTGTTGCTAATGCTTTTGCTGTTATCATATATGTATATATATATGTGTGTATATATATGTATATATATATATATGTATATATATATATATATATATATATATATATATATATATATATATATATATATATATATATATTTCATTTATATTTTTTATTTTATTTCACTATTTTTTTGGGGGGGGGGGACCTTTTTCCTTTGTTTTAAATTTCCAGCCTTAGCAAATTTCTTTGGACATTCAACTAGTGTGTAGTTCGGACATCCAAATGATCATATGTGATTTTGGTAATTTTTACTAGAAGACCTTTGTACGGTGTATATTGTTCATGTGTGACTTTAAACACTTTAAATGCATAGATCTAATGATAATTCAGTTGCATGGGTGTGATATGTAAAGCGTATTTTCACACAGAAGATAACATTGCGTTCACGAATGGAGACTTTCACTCCCCTCAGCATAGACACGGAAGTGCTGCCACCTAGTATATCAGGTAGGCGTCATATGTCAATGGATGCAATTAAATCTGTGTAACCCTACATTTGAATGGGCACATGAAGCTCCGAGTATTGCACAGGCATTTTATAGGTAATTGCAATTACTAATACCTGATGGAGATACACAAATGAACTTTTTATATTGTCACTAATAACCCAAAGCATTGCCACTGAACGTTGAAAAGCAACCCCATATCGAGAGGTAGCGATAGCCAGTGAAATGGGAGGAAGAAGATAAAATCATGGGGGACCAGAAGGAAATGGCACCAGAGACAACAAATGCTGACATGACAGTATACATTGATGGTGCGTGAAGCTACAATGGAGACAACAATGCCGAGGCAGGTTATGGCATTTTTTGGTGTGAGAAAGGGGCACAAAAACAACATGGTGGCCAAACTCCCGGATGAACCCCAGTATAAACAGACTAACAAAAGGGCAGAAATTATGGCTGTGATAGTAGCACTCGATCAAGCTGTGCATATGAAAATTGACCAGGTCACCATATTTTTAAGACAGTAAGTACCTCATCAGAGGATTGACGGAATGGTTACCATCACCGAAAGCAAATGGATGGAGAAAAAGTGATAAGGAACCCGTCCTGAACAGGGACTTGTGGTGAAAGTTGATCAGTGCAATGATAGACTGTAAGGGCAAGCAAAATTAAATGGGAATATGTTAAAGGTCACAGTGGTAATTACGGAAACGACATGGCTGACAAGCTAGCTAAAAAAGGAGCCAAGTTAAGTGCACCAGAACCACAGGACAAAGAGGTGATAGCCACATCAACTACAGACAACCGTCAACCAAACACTGCTAATAATATGTCGCAGGCTATGCTTACATATCGTCTGCAACAGCCTGTCGTGAAGGCTGAGGAAGCTTCTTACTCCCAGCTACAGGGTGAAAAGGCCATTACTGACTTAAACCAAGGAAAAGCATGTTCAGTATGCTCGACCGCTGACCCTATAAACATGATCGGATGTAACCGTTGCAACACGTGGATGCATGCTGTAATAATAAAGAAGATACTACATGAATACAAGAATAGTTGCTCCAGGCCAAAAGGTACATTGCCCCCCACCGCCCAACCCCACCCCACCCCTAACCCGCAATGCATGTTAATCGTCTATGATGCATTGCGGGTTAGGGGTGGGGTGGGGTTGGGCGGTGGGGGGCAATGGGCAATTTCAAGGTAGAGTTTGTTCCTGAAGGTGAAATAGGTAGACAGTTTATTAGGCCCGCTTTTGTCCACACACTGGTACCAGTAGGATTTATATTGGAATTGGAAAGAGTACACCACTAGATTCCATGGGTCCGAATCTGAATGGTCTCCTACGAGAAGTTTGCACGTTTTTGTAGTCTGAGCCCACCATTCTAATTTGGGTAGTGCGTCTTTGTATGAGTGTATTTACATAAGAATTAATCGAGACACACTCACCCCGTTCCATTTTGGCTGATAACATGGACACGGAGTTGGGATCAAGGCCGCATCAATTGGAGAAATAACCATTCAAGATCAAGCCGCACTTACTTTTAGTTGCAAAAACGTTGTGTTACGAACTTTTTTTCCTTTGAAAATGTTTATTCCACAATCAAATTAGCTATCACTTTTTTAAAACGTTTATCTAAAAAAAAAAATGCCCCATTTCTCCCCTCTGTCTCTCCCTCTTTCCTTTGTCATCCTCGAGATACAAGCGCTTTGACCAGCTAAGCCTTAAGTGATGACAAGATGGCATAACCAGTTGTCTTGCATCTTCAAAATCGTTAAAATGGAATATAGTTTCCTTGTCTGGTACATATTTTCAAAACTTATACAGGCCTAAGGACAGGGATATTTTATATTGTTAAATTCATTAAAAACAGTTTTCAAATAAAAACTCAAGTCTATTATAAACCAAAGGCAAACCCTCTTTTTTTCCTTAAAAGAGCGTGATCTAGGTCCACATGTGCCAATATTGTTGTTAATCGCTTAAATCAGAGAGACGGACAGAAAGATAGTGAGTATACACATCACATAAAAGTATAGTTCTCTTACATATTTGAAAAAAAATCAGTCATCCACTCAAAGACTGAAAAGTTCTAGGATTACTAAGTCTGCAACACTGCAAAGTGGCGAATTAAAAGCGTACTCGTGAACATTAACATACTACACTGTGAAGTGGTTTTTTTTTCAGTCGATAAACGTTTAGCCTTCATTGTAAATTGCAACAAAATTATTATATGATTTGTATAATAATATGAATGCTAATTCAATCACTGAATTTAAGATAATCCTTTACATGATGTAAGATATAAATTTGAAATGCTTACAGCTCTGTTGCCTCCTGAGCAAACCAAGCTCGGTGGCATCTCCACTCCAGGTGAAGTGGAGAATATACATGGAGATAGACCTGTTAATCAGGCATGCAGGTATTATCATGACGAATCTGATGTCTCCCTGACCTTGGGGACTTGTCCTGTTTTAGTCTTTTGATTATATGTGTGTGTGTGTGTGTGTGTGTGTGAATGTTTATACATGGAGGCCTATGTAGGACCTATATAATTTATGTATGCCTACCGCATAAATCAGCCGTCGGACCAATGGGCTTTCGGACAAATAGGGCAATAGATCGTCCGACTGTCGAGCTGCAACCACACACTACAATAAAATGTAGGCCCAAAGTTAAACCGCTCTTGTACTCCTAGACACGCACGCACGCACGCACGCACGCACGCACGCAGAGAGAGAGAGAGAGAGAGAGAGAGAGAGAGAGAGAGAGAGAGAGAGAGAGAGAGAGAGAGAGAGAGAGAGAGAGAGAGAGAGAGAGAGAGAGAGAGAGAGAGAGAGAGAGAGAGAGAGAGAGAGAGAGAGAGAGAGAGAGAGAGAGAGAGAGAGAGAGAGAGAGAATCTTAAAGCAAACAGATTTAATAATAGCTAATTCATACTGTCACAGATTCATCAATTTTTACAACCCTCAATGGAGGGGAGTTTTGGTAAAGAAGGCAAAAGCCAAAAATATCAACGTCTATCTTCATGCAGCTGGTCTATCACTATTGATACCTAAATGAAGAAACCTTACCTTCTCCTCCTTGAGGTTTTTAATATCAGCCTTCAACGTTTCCAAATCACGATACCACTTACGGATCCATTTTGTCATATTATGCGCAAGTGGAAAAATAGACCATACAAAATATTAACAAGAGACTTTATGCTCAGCTGACGTACATCACCAAAAATCATTTCCTGAAATGTATTCCCTACACGACCTTGATTGACTTGAAAAATTTATCAAGGTCATCGATATTGTGCAATATCAAACTTCCACATGATACACATTTGTTATACATTGGGCATCATTCTCCTTATTCTTTATCAAGATATTAAACTAAATGTCCTTTTCTTAAATGCTGAATGACCTTGAAAAAATAGGTCATGGTCAAACAGTTATTGGGTCAAGGTGACCCAAAAAGTAGGTCACCAAGTAGAGTTTTATAGACAATGCACTCATACAATGTAGCATATTCAAGGGCAATTTTGATCTGGAGGCTAAATTCTCTTCGCTATTGATGTCCAAGCTGCACCCTGCCATTACAAAATCACCTCTTCCAGCTGAACAGATTTGGTGACCTCACAAAAATAGGTCAAGGTCGCTGATATATAACATGATTGCATTGGACATCATCTATATATCCTATTGTGTGGCATGTGCAATTAAATTATTTTTCGAGATATGTAATTTTGTATCTCTCAAGCCCTTTTTGGTAGTACAGGTGGCACAACTAGTATGATAACCAACCCAGATTTTGACCTTTTCTACAATCCCACTTAATTTCATGAAGCTCCAAGGAAAATTAAAGATGCTGGTCCTGCCACAAGATGGTCACATTTTGACACATATATTACCTAAAAATATAGGTTGCGCCACCAACATTGACGTCGTCATAGATATTTATACACTTTATTAGTCCTTAAAGTTATATGTACCTATGTACCTAACTAAAAAACTGTGGGGTGCAGAGCATTCACAATGTTACCCCTATATTCCAACAGGCAATTTAACCTTGACCTTTAACACGGACTTAAAATTTTTATTATAAAACATGTGCGCCCCGCATCCAGCTTTCCATGCATGGTCTGTTTGTTCAAATTGGGTAATAATTTTCCGAGTTATTGATGAAAAACAATTAACTTTGACAGACGCTAAAATCCATAATGATTAGGTCACGGTAGCCCAAAAAACAGATCACCAAGTACAGTATAATGTACAGTGTAATCAATTGCAATTTTGATCTGGAGGCTCAATTCTCTTTGCCATTGATACCCAAGCTGCATCCTGCCACTACAAAATCACACCTTTTATTTTTACAGTTCTGGCGATTTTACGAAAATAGGTCCTGGTCACTGATATTGCATTCCAGACTACCATTGGACATGGTCTATACATCCTGTCAATTTGGCGGGTCTAGTTGACTTACTTTTTGAGATAATGGAATTTTATATCTTTTAACATATCTTGGCTTATAATTTCCGTCAAATTATAGGTGGCGCCACCAGTATCATATGCGACTGAGACTTTGACCGGCACAGCCCCACTGAATTTCAAGATTTATTAATATTAAGCATGCGAGAGTGGTTACAAGAATTTCACATCTTGACACGTATATTACACAATACTGTAGATGGTGCCACCAGTATCGAACTTGACCTACATTTTCATACAGTTGATAAGTCCTGAAAGTTATAAGGGGCTACCTTAAAAACCGTGGACCATATTGCACTCACAAGCATCAGTTTACGGATGGAATGATGGACAAACATTAGTGATCGGATAAGCTCTGCCATGTGTGGTCCGCAGAGACAAAAACATGCAACACTTTAATTTACGTATTAAAACTCGGCAAAATGATATTTAGAAGTCGAAATTAGGAGAAAGATTACGATATTTCGAAGTGGTGCACTTTGGCGAAGCTTGGGACTCATCACAAGAACCTACAGCTGTACAAAAAATCAGCATACTACATCCCTGCTCATTTTTATGTGATTTATATCTAACATAGATGGATCTATTAAAACAGGCAGAGAGAAAATACAATAGAGATTTTTAGATTTTGAAGCCCGATATGTTATGTCCATAGGGGGTTGATTGCCACCAAGAACGTTGTTCAGAAGGCGATCTATATTATTATTAGTAGTGACCATTTGGTGGCTCCCATGTACGGTTTCCATTAACCAAATTGGTAGCACACCATTTGAAATTTTGTTATTTCCCTTATTTCGCACGAATTCCATATTGTTGATTACGAGTTATTAAAATATGGTGTCTAAATTTAGCAAGTTTATATTTTATATGATCCCATTCTTCCATGGGATAATGGTCTTGCTTTCTACCAGTGTATACCTGAGTGGCCGCAACGAGCATTCCATTATCATTAAAAGGTGAAATAAAGCAGGTGATAACTGTACTGTCGAGACTGAGGTTGTTTACGCCATTTACCGCGTCATGACCATCTTTATACCACACTCAAGCAAGGCCAAGGCCTTGGATCACACTTGGGATTTTTTTTTATGAGCGTGAAGCCAGACCTTTGATAAGTGTGTTATGGGAACTTGTAGCAAACCGTGAAATCGTTTTTTATTTGTATATATCATTTTCATTTTACATTTTATGGCATACTGTTGGTCACCCATTTGCTTGATCATGTATCATGCAGAGCTTTAATGTTTAGCACAATAATTACTCTTTTTCTCCCATTGCTCTGCCACTTGTATCTTGCATGCAGTATAGATTTCATGTTTGTGTATTGTCCCAATGGCAATGATACGTCTATGCCTTTTATTTACACACACACACACACACACACACACACACGCACGCACACACGCACGCACGCACACACACACACACACACACGAATACGTTTTCACACTGCTCCCAGCAGCCACCATAGATTTAGAAGTAGAAGCTGCAAAAGCAGAAAGCGAATATTCTTCATGCAACCAAGACCTTCCGGGGAAAAAAGCACAGGGACGAATCCCTGGCATTAAAAACCACCAAAAGATAATTTCCATTTCATATAGCTGGTGGACAACAATAGTTTGTCTCCGAAATGTCTTTTAGCTGCAACGTCTCCGTGACACATGTTGGTTTTCATCCATATGACGAAGGATGGTGGTATAATTTTTAAATGACAATCTTAAGAAATTATTCAGGATAATAGTGACCCCGAGTGAAAATGTTTCCTCAACCAACCTGGACGTTAAGTGCTAAGACGACACCGTTCATTGGTGTACATCTGAGATAGTTACATCCAACTGTCTCTTGTTGGTTAATGTGACTATGTTTTTCGCAAACTCATCCAGGCAGAACTTTACACTGCGTGCGACAGCAAGACTTTTAGATGACTGAAAAATACCCATGTCAGTTCATCTAAAGCATCAATCAAAGCATATGAGTTGCAGGTCAATGCAAATACCACCTTAGTCTTACACTTTAACATCTATGAGTGGCCTCAAATAAAGCGAAGGTCAACATGGCGATGTTTTATCCATTTTTTTTTCAATAAATTCGTCCAGGCAGAACTTACCACTGCGTTCGGCAGCAAGACAAGTAGGCGATTCAAAAATACCCGTGTCAGTTCACCTTAACCATCAACCATAACGCATGAGTTGCACATACCACCTTTGCCTTCCACTGTTACTTCTTCCTTAAGTGGCCACAAATAAAACTAAGGTCCACAAGTGCGTGCCTCTTGTTGGAATGGTATTGAAGGGCCATTTTTCATGTCTTTAGGAAATCTTACATGATCACCATAAACGCGACATTCGTGGCAGATTTGAAAGCTAAATACAAGGTTTATGGGAATAAATAGAGATAACAAATAGATAAATAAATGAAATTATCAACATCTCTCCCTTTCTCTAGCCATCTAAATAGTCGCTCATCTACTTCTAAGTCTTGTCTAAATTAACTTAATTATGCATCTATGTAGTAGGCCTATAGTACCGTCTAAATCTACTTGCCTCTCAATCTATAACTGCCCACTACCCTGCCCGTCAATCCGTAGTTATTTACCTGGCTATCCATTCACAGCTACCTGCTGTCTGTCCATCTAAAGCTTCCTACCTGCCTGTGCACCTAAAGCTAGCTACCTGCCTGTGCACCTAAAGCTACCTACCTGCCTCTCCGCCTGAAGCTGCCTACCTGCCTGTCCGCCTGAAGCTACCTACCTGCCCGTCCACGTAAAGCTACCTACCTGCCTGTCCACCTAAAGCTACCTACCTGCCTGTCCACGTAAGACTACCTACCTGCTCGTCCACCTAAAGCTACCTACCTGCGTGTCCATTCATAGTTATCTATCTCTCTCTGTCTCCACATCAAATTAAATATCTAATAATTAGATTTTTAGATCCAGGAGAGAGATGAGTGTAATAAAAACATTACAATACTATTAAAGCGTGAAATTTGTGAAGAAGCTAATCAATGTTACACTTTTAAGCTTACCATAGCTTATGATAGCTATCAATGTGCTCAGGAGAGCATAAAGCTTTCAACATTTGCAGTTATAACTGAAACCTACCACTCCAACATTGAGACAAGTACATGTTTAACCATGTGACGCCCGTATACAGCCAGCGAGCAATAATTTCTAAAACAAACATTTCTTCCTTGATAGAACTTTTTGGCTGAAAAGTTAATTTTCTGACAGAATACGATCACATCAACATAATTCCTCACAAAGGAAAATCTTTGACATCCCTGGCCTTGTGCACTCTACGACCAGATCAAAATGTTGAAAACTGTTTGCAGGGTGTATATTCCCGTAACGGCAATGCCGAGATTGTCATTTTAAAAAATCACATTGCCACCCGTCGTCTGCTTGGAAATGACTAAATATGTCACAAAAGCAGAATCCATTACGTGAAAGAGTGTTATCACAGCAGTAGATCATCACCTATAAAAGTACAAAGCCAAAAGGCGAGAAATATAGCCGGAAATAACAGGGTAAAAAGAAAGCTCTGATCCTGTAAATAATGAATTAGAAATATATGGTGAAAATAACATATGACCACCGTGGGTTTAAGCCTGCATACAAACTGTAGCTTTCCTTTGATTTTAAACTTTTGAAGCAAATAAATTTATTAAACACTCCGCATCTTTTGTATTAAAGTGTTTCAAAATGCAACAGGAAATCAATATAACAGGATAAATAAATTTTCTGCTTATCTTCATTTGCTTTTACTTGATATGTCGATGTAGAAATTGATCGTCTAGCGATGGAGGAGTTACGCCACAATTATGTCAGAACAAGGCATGCTTTCTTCAATCTGGTATAATCAAGCAAAATGAAACTTACCTAGTTGCAATTTTTCACATTATTTTCTGTTCAACAATGGTTTACTTTTGTCATGCCTTGGAATCTCTGTCTGCAATGCCAAATTAATATACTTCAAAGTAATTGAGTCAAACAGTAACCCAATAAGAGTAAGGATATTTGATATTAGACCATCGGTAAACATATGTTGATAATTATCAATCGAGCAAGAGACTTAGTCTGGCACTTGGGGAATAGAGATTTAGAACCAATTTCCAGGTGTTCTATGCCAAAGATTCCATACAAATTACGAATCACCCAGTAGAGCATTTTTTTGTCTACCCCTTCGCAAAAAAACCCAGGACAATCCGCACAATGATACAATGTAGTCTCAAATCCTCAACGCTGGACTTGAAAGTTTACACCGTTAATACATAAGTAAATAAATTGTAGCTTAAAAAGTCATTTAATAATTTTTAATTATTCTCACCAGTGGAAAGTATCTATGCAAAGTTTAGGCTAGCTCTGTTAATTCATTTAAGATATACCAAAGAAGAAATGGACACAAAGAGAGATAAGCCAAAACATAATGTATCCTAATAGAAAACTATCATCTAGCGATGAAGGCGTTATGCCGCATTTATGCCACAAGAAACAGTGCTCTCTTCAATGTCGCATCGTTAAATCAAAATTAAACTTACCTGGTTGCATTTTTTTTACATTCGTTTCTCTTCAGCCATGGTTTACTTTCGTTATCCCTTCGAATCTGCGTCTGCGATACCAAAGTAATAATTACTTTAAAGTGATTGCGCCATATATTTAACAAAACCGATTAAATATTAGACCTTCAGAAAGTACATTATGTTGATAATCTGTGACATATCAATGCAGCAAGAGACACGATCTGGCACTTGGGGGATCAAAAAGAGATTTGTAACCAGTTTTACGTGTTCTATACCACAGCTTCCATACAAATTACGAATCATCAAGTAGTGTAATTTCTGAAAGAAACAATAACCTGTGTGTACCCCTTCACAAAACCATGATAATTGGCACACCAAGTAGTACATACAATGATGTAATGATAAGTTTCAAATCCTCAACGCTGGAAATAGACTTAAGAGTTAAATCCGTTCATGTACAACTAATGATTTACCACTTAAAAAGTCTAACAATAAGGTTCAATGATTCTAATGAGATTAAACATATTTGTGCCAAACTTGAGGGAGTTTCGTCAATCCATCTACGAGATGCTAAAGAAGAAACGGACACAAGGACAGATAAACCAAAGCAATACCCCAAATAAGAAATCATTTAGCGATGAATGGATAAGGCTGCACTTATGTCACATCAAGGCGTGCTTTCTTCATGTAGTATAATTAAACTTACCTGGTTTGCTTTTTTTCACTTTCGTTTCTGTTTAGCTATGGTGTACTTTCGTTATCCCTTGGAATCTGTGTCTGCAATACCAAAGCAATAATATCCTTCAAAGTACATGGAGTCCCAACAGTAACCAAACCAGAGTAAATATATTTTATTTCGAATGATATATTCTCAAAGAAAAAATCAGTAGAGCTGGTAAAGATTTAAATAACATGCCTGGGAATCACGCCCAAATACAGATTATGAATAATCCACTCATAATACATACTGACGTCACAACCAGGCGTGCTATCTTTGAAGAAGCATAATTAAAGCAAAAAAAACCCCATTCTGTTTTCTGCCACCAGATGGTTTTAGCGCTCTAAATATTGCAAGGACGTTTAAAAGGAGTGTATACCCAGTTGCGTTTTACACTTTTGTTACTTTTAGCTGCCTGTTGCACCATGATTAATTTTCGTCATCTCCTGGAATCTGCGACTACGATACCCAAGTAATGTACTTTCATCTAATTCAGTCATACAAATCCGACAAGAGACCTGATTGTACTTACTATAGCTTTCATAGAAAAGGCGATCGTGACAAAGTATTTTTAAAAAGTAACCACGAAAGCTCTCAAATGAACACTTGCAAAGTACGGTAAAAACATATGGCCACTGTGGGTCTGTGTCTACATACAAACTGTTAACATTTGTTAATTTTAAAGTTTTTGAAGCTTACAGATTATTGAAAACTAATCAAACTTTCTATAAAAGCGTTGCAATATGCAAAGAAAAATCTAGCCAATATTGGGGGCTTGATGGATTTTCTGAATATCTTCATTGGCTTTCTTTGATGTATAGATGATTGAAAATACCACATGGCGATAAGAAGCTTGCTGACGTCACAAGAAAGCGTGCTATCTTTCATGTGGTAAAATAAAAAAAAAACACATACTCTGTTGCATTAGGCTGCCTGTTTCTCCATGATTAACTTTTGCCATCCCCTGGAATCTGTGTCTGCAATAGCAAAGTAACAGACTTTAATGTAATTTAGTTGAACAGTACGCCTCAGATTGGCATTTTAAAAAATCACGTTCCAATCTGTTGTCTTTTGTCTTTTGGCCGGCATGGGAAAACTGACACTAAATGGCAATACTCACGAAACTGTGGCAAAATCTACAAACTTGATAGGATGACATTCTTAATGAACGGACAAGGAAACGAGGCACCAAGCACCGTGGAAGCCCATAGAAAACTGTGGAAACTGAAGACTTTTTTCCCTTTACTTTTTTGGTGATCAAAATGTACTCGCAGTAAATCTGGAACAGAAAATTATCTAACCTTATTGGGCTTCTAAATCAATTTGACAATGACTTCTTGTGGATACTCGACGGTCCCGCATTTCAAATGAATATCCAATGATCCAAGTCGGCACACCAAACCCAAATTGAAGATACTCATGAAAGACAAAATGATAAAACGGTTGTTAGAATTCTTCAACGTAACCATATTAACACACCATAATTTTACGTTACACTGGATCAAAATTCTGACATACAAATGCCGGTATTGTATCCACCCGAGAGTTTAAAAAAAAAAAAAAAAAAAAAAAAATGAAAAATAAAAAAAACCCCAAAAAACTCAGATATATATTTTTACCTATATTTAAAATAAGTCATTGGTTTTGTATATGCCATGTAGCATTTCCGTAACACATTATAGGTCATTTATTATTTTTCAACCATATGAATGACGAATGGTGTATTAATATTTTTTAAATGGCGATCTATGGAGAACGTTCACGATAATGCCCCTCCACTCACAAACATGTTTCTTCAGTACCTTCTGGTCGTTACAATGCTCAGACGACATTGTTCATTGGTGTGTAGCACAGACAAATTTCCATGCAACTACTGTCTCTGTTGGTGGATTGATGTTTTCCATAAAACTCATCCATGTCGAAATTAACATTTTACTATTGAAAAATCCAACCACCCAAAGCAAAATTGTGCGCAAAATATTTCAATTACAAAAATTACACTGACATGTACCAACTTTCTCTCCGTCTCCACTTACCGAAATACACGTGTGCTTCCGAATTTATCTGAAACAATCTACATCTATTCTGGAGCTACTTACGTACCTGCTTGTCCTTTTATAGATACCTACCTACCTACCTACCTACCTACCTACCTACATCTTCCTGTCAATGTATAGCTACATAACTGCCTGTTCATTTGTAGCTAGCTAGCTACCTACCTACCTGCCTGCCCATCTCTTGCTACCTACCTGCCTGTCTGTCTATAGCTATTTACCTGCCTGTCTATCTGTAGCTACCTGCCTGCCTGTCGATCTGTAGCAACCTTTGTATCTTTCTATTTCTGCATCCATATGAAATTAAGCATCACATTTTTAGACAAGTAGACCAGAGAGAAATTGGTGCAGTGAAACTCGTACATTGTAGTGCCAAAAACTGAAAATTTGCTGACAAGGACATTTAGTGTGGGAGCATACATCATGATTTTAAGTCCCATGGGATTTTGATGAAGATTTTATGCCACCTATTCAGAAATGTTATTTATACCCTTAAGAACATAAAAAACCATGTTGGCACTTTGCCAACCTGTTAGATTCAAAATGGCCGCCATTTTCCAAAATGGCCCCCAAACTCCAAACATAACGATATTTTATGTTACATAATGTGTCCGAAATGTTTGATTTAATAGATCTAAGAATCAAATTTTAACCTTTTGTCATCCAGGAACATTATTCATGTCTAGTACCTTAAACCTATATATTATTAGACACCAAAATTTAAAATATCTGAAAATTTTTTTCTCTATTTCCATGTTGCTTATAAATGTTTAGCGTTAAAATAGATGATTTAAATTTGGCCTTTATTTTGGTTGTTACTGGTATCAATTAGGGTATGTATAGCACTGTCGTTATCACAATTCAAGATAGCCACAATTTCCTCAAAATGGCTGCCCCAAAGCCACTACCCCCACCCCCCACAAGCCGCTATGTCATTTTACATAAAGAACCAATATTCTCCAATTAACATTGTATAAGAATAATATATCACACTCCAACCATGTAACAACATTGTGTCATGATTTTCAATCTTGAAACTTAACACCAGTTGTTACCAACTAAATTTCAAGATGGCTGACATGCTAAAATGCATGCGTATAATCTATGCACCAAAACTTGTTGATATTTAACTATATCTCTCATTACCCTTTTAGTCTAGATCAATACTTTTTCTTCATCTGATCCAAAATGATCAGTTCAAATCATTGTTCCCTATTGTAACTTACCCGCTGTTTGAATGTATTTTGCAGGTCTGTATGGTAGTAATGGTGTGCTGACAGAATTATTCCCTTTATAATAGCTAAAGTGGTGAACTAATGCATGGTGCCGGCATGCTGATGGGTGGATCTGCATGAGCTAACTACTGGGAGAAATAGTGTCCCAGGTGCTTTTAGATTACTTGCTGAGTCTTCATTTACATTGAAAGACTGAACACATTCTTGCCATAATCCAAGCACATTTATTTGCAAAGACTTTTTTGCACAATGACTGTAGCAAGGCCTCTAGATATTCTTGATTAACCCCATTAATTCTGGGGTTTAGTCCTCTAATTGCCCTAAAAGTGGCCAAGTATATAGAAAGTCATCTCCTTTCATGCTTTCAATTAACTTGTGTCCACAGAAAACATTTTGAACAAGTAGCCGCTGACGCTAGCCATATCCCCCGCCCACAGTAATCATGGACGGACGGACGGAACCCCTCTAAGGTCTACCCACCATAAAAAAATCAAAGGGCTGGCATCAATAATTTAGAAGATATGGCCCGGACAAAATTTGTATTGTATCTTGAGCTTGCTTAAGGAACTTTGTTAATTTATTAATTAATGGAAGTAATAAGCCACAGATAACAATGCCTATGCACACCTACTACCTAAGGTCTACCCACCATAAAAAATTCAAAGGGCTAGCATTAATTGTTTAGAAGATATGGCCCGGACAAAATCTGTCTTGCTGAACGAACTTTGTTAAACAAGGATTTACACAGAGTTTATACTGTGACCTATATATCTGACCTAGTGACCTATTTTTGCTCATAACACATTTTCAAGTCACAATGAATTAACAGGTAAAATTTCATTACAAGAAGTCAAAAGTAACACAAAATTATAGTCAGGATATAAAAATACAGAACATTTACAAATCACTGTGACCCACATATTTGACCTGGTGACCTAGTTTTGCTTTATGGCACATTCTTAGATTAAGCTTCACATTTGTGTAAAATTTCATTAATATAAATAAAAGGACAAAAAAGTTATGGCCCGGACAAGATTTTGAATGGATTTCACAGTGACCTAGATATTTGACCTAGTGACCTACTTTTGCCATGTGACACAACAACTCCCCAGGTAGTATTAAAATAATAAATATGGTAGCTGTAAGTATTATAGTACGGGAAATATGGCATGGACAAGGTTTTACATGGAGTTTACACTGTGACCTAGATATTTGCCCTAGTGACCTAGTTTTGCGTCGTGACACACTTTGAGGTCACAATACATTATCAGTAAAATTTTATAACGAAGTCAAAATTGTTTAAGAATTACAGTAAGGACATGAAAATACTGTACATTTATGTATTACTGTGACCCAAATATTTGACCTAGTAACCTAATTTTACTTAACGACACATTTCCATGTTAAGTTTCACATTTGTGTAAAATTTCATCAATCTAAGTAAAATGACGAAAATGTTATGGCCCCAACAAGTTTTCACATGGATTTCACATTTTGACCTAGATTTTGAACCTAGTGACCTACTTTTGCCATGCTACACTCCAGCACCCCAAGAAGTATGCACATAACAAAGTTAGTAGCTGTAGGTATTATGGTATAAGAAATTTGGTGCTGACAAGGTTTTACACAGAATTTTATACTGTGACCTATATATTTAACCTAGTGACCTGATTTTCCCTCATGACACACTTTTGGGCAAGGTACATTATCATGTAAAATTTCATAAAAAGAGGTCCAATAGTTAAAAAAATTACAGTCAGGACCTGAAAATTCTGTATATTTACATATCGTAGTGACCCAGATATTTGACCTAGTGACCTAGTTTTGCTTTATGACACTTTTTTAGACTGAGCTTCACATTTGCGTCACATTTCATGACTCTAAGTAAAAGGACAAAAAAGTTATGGCCCGGACAAGTTTTCTTATACATATGTATTCTGTGACCCAGATATTTGACCTAGTGACCAACTTTTGGCACACGATACACTTCTATCCTAGAGAGTACAAACACATTAAATTTGGTAGCTGTGGCTGTTATGGTGTTGGAAATATGGCCCGGAGAAGCTTTGGACGGACGGACTGACGGACGGACGGAAGGATGGACAGACGGACTAGGTGCAAACCTATAGTCCCCCACCAAGTGGGCGGGGGACTAATAACAATTATAGATGAGAGCTAAACAGAGATAACATGCCCTATGAATTTATAGCTTTTCAAAGCATGGAATAGGTGTTTAGTGCCCACCTCATAATAAGAAAATAGCGTTCAGATAAGGATTACCCTCGGCGCCCACAATGTTTTTTCCCCCCACAATTCTGCAATTTTTTTTTGAGACTTTGCAGGTGTCAGAGTACGGTAGAACTGCACCAAAAATTTGATGAAGCTGTGATGAATCCTTCTTGAGATATTATGGTAACATTGTCTCTCTCTCTCTCTCTCTCTCTCTCTCTCTCTCTCTCTCTCTCTCTCTCTCTCTCTCTCTCTCTCTCTCTCTCTCTCTCTCTCTCTCTCTCTCTCTCTCTCTCTCTCTCTCTCTCTCTCTCTCTCTCTCTCTCTCTCTCTCTCTCTCTCTCTCTCTCTCTCTCTCTCTCTCTCTCTCTCTCTCTCTCTCTCTCTCTCTCTCTCTCTCTCTCTCAATATGTTAAAAGACTCTACATAGACCAATACTCTGAAACCTGTACTATTCCAAATTGCTTTGTTTGTAATGAGGATTCATAAAGTATATTTGTATGTAATTATGTTATCTTTGTCTAAGTCCGTTCAACTGTCCTAACACACATGTGGTGCTTTGTTCTGAAGCAAGGTGTTAACTTACCAAGTAAATTTATTTAGGTGGCCCATGCGAGAGCGGATATTTTCATTCTTAGCTGGGTCATCTTGACTATCTGTTCTCTGTGGTAATTATATACTATTTCTCCTATTTGTTGTTTTGCATTTGTTTATATATATTTCTGTCATTATTACCTAACAATTGAAATGTATTGCATTTATTGTCGAATAAAAGAATCTGAATCTGAATCATGATCAGAGAGCGTCAAATAAATATTTCAAAAGTTTTATAACAAGTTTCAAAATAATGAGAGGAAGCTGGTTTTCAGTAGGAACATAGTCCTTTATAATGTGCATCTCTAATGAAATTTGCTTTTTTTAAATAATTTTTTCATTGACAACAGAAAATTATAATCTTCATAAATACACTGGTTTTGTACATTATCTGAATCTGCCTTGATTCATTTCACGCTCTCGGTCAATGATTACAAATTCAACCATAGAACTAAACATGTATTAATTTCCTTCTCTCCCCAAACCTATTACCATCATATTTTTCTGTGAATATTCAATTTATCATTATTTTTAGCAATCTCTGGTGAAAATTTGATGAAGCTGCGATAGATCCTTGTTGAGATATTATGGTAACATTGTCTCCTTGTGCGCCACTCAGACGGCCTTGAAATAAATACTTTATAGTTTCAAACAAAGTTCATAAATACCAAGAGGATGGTAGTTTTTAATAGAAACCTGGTCCATCAGAAGATGCATCTCTGACAAAACTTTTGTAAAGGTGCGATTAAAATTGTTTGAGATATCGTGGTAGCATCGTCAGGGTTGACGCCACTCAGACGGCCTTCAAATAAATACTTTAACAATTAGAAATAATCAGAGGAAGCCTGTTTTCGATAGGAACCTGGGCAATCATAAGGTTCTACTGTGACAAATGTTTAGTAAAGCTATGGCGAATATTTTTGGAGATAATATGGTAACATCCGCCACTCACACGGCCTTGAAATAAATTCTTAAAAAGTTTGATTTAAAGATCAAAAATAATAAGAGGATGCTAGTTTTCAATAGCAAGCTGGTCCATTACAAGTTGCATCTACGATAAAAATATGGTACAACTATGGTGAATATTTTTTTAAATATCAAGGTAACATTGACAAGGCGGATGAACAGATGGACTGACGATGTAGGGGATGACAATACCCTCGTTCACTTTATATGCCAAATGTAAAAACATACCAACTCTATTATCCTATTCTGAGCCAGAGTGGGTTAAATAACCAGGTAACCAATAGAATAATATCAAATCTGGGCAGTATCTAACAGAATGAAAACTTTAGTAGTCAGAATTTATGTGTTTAGAAGATGAAATTTACTAAATTTGGTCGTAAGTTTCCCCCCACCCTCCACCCGGTACATTCGTCCCACCTAATCATAATGCAAGGTGCACCTCAGCTTATCTTACTAGCTGGTCATTGCCATGTACAGCACATGTAGAACAGTTCACATATCACTTGTGTACTACAGTTTGATCTTGGTGAACTTCTTGCCTGCGGCTCAACTGGCATTAATGATAGATTTTGGATGAAGTACCAAAAGTAGATCCAACATATTGATGACCCTGTTATGATGACTAACGGCTTTCATCTTCATCGTCCAACTGAACAAGCCAACTGCTATGGCAGACTGCCACTGTATATGGCAATCACCAAATACGGCCAGCTTCCACTGTGTAAAATAAATATACATAAACTTACACAGATGAACATGTCTGAAAAAAACAGTTTCATAACACTCAATTACCAAACAACTGTGCCGATTACCAATGTCATCCTTAACTGTGACATTTCTCTGCAGGTATAAATGACATTTAAAAACACGTACAAAGTCCTTTAATACTGAACGTGCACCAATGGTAGTACTTGAAACTGAGCTGTATCGGCCAAACACTGAAAATAACCCCAAGACCAGTCTCATCAATTCATTGGACAATAATGAGCACTAAGTGCAACTACAACTATACAGGGATAATCTAAATCTGGGCCACTACCAAAATCATAGCGGGGACAAACCATCTGCCTGGCCAGATATGAATACAACAGTTTCGCCCCAGATTGGGATAATAGATTGCTTTTTCCCCACATAGAAAAGCCCACACTTCATATCAAACTGCCCAACAAAATGGAAATACATATTTGGGGTTCAATCACATTTCCGTCAAACACCTTTTTAGCAAAACCATCTTTCTGTGGAAATGATGAAGTGCACATTTAGTTTTAGTAACCCACAAATGAGCAACATATTCAACACCATTTGTTTCCAAAAGTCATTTAATACAAAATATAGTAGAAAAGGAAATCTCAACAGCTGAAAATTTTCAACATTTGCAAAAGCTTAAAAACAAACATGGTAAAAAGTCCTTTTTTACTAAATGGGCACAAAAGTGTGATTAGTAGCCTAAAAGCATGAAAAGATTTCAAATACAGGACACATTGAAATAACAAACACCCATATACAGATAAGTTCCAGGATAAGCTGTATAAATAGCACCTTAAAAGCATAAAGGTGCTAAAACCCTGAACAACAATAAGATGTCAGTCACTTACTACTACATAGCCCACATTTCAAAAACAAGAACATCATAAAATCCTCAGTCCATAACAGGCTCTTGGAAACAACTAACTCAAATATAATTAAAGCTTCTATCATACAAACAGCAGCAACAGTGTGTAATGTCAACCTAGCACAATTAAATCAAAACTGAAAAAAAACAAACAAACAAAATGGAAAAAAACAACAACAAAAAAGACAAAAAAAAATAAACCAATCCCTCACCAATCTTGAAGCAATGCAGTCTATGTCTGAGCCTAAGCCTGTAGCTTCATCTATCACTATCATCACCTTTCATGCAAAATTTTGAAAATTCAAGTCTTCACCAGCCAAAGGAATTCATCAATGGGTCATCAGCAGGAAACCATCATGTATGTTTTGCAGCCTTTAATTCCTGGACATGCTTTTTTGTGATGCCAACTGTCTTGTCTTTTAAAGCAGGATGACTGCTTTGAACATGAACTTACAGTATCAACCCACACAAGGACAAGACATGTTACTTTACAACAAAACCTCATATCCTTAAAAAGACATGTGCTACATAAACATCCTATGAGGATGGAACCGTGAAAAAAGAAAATAAGATAAAGATCAAACTCCATAAAACCTACCCATAATACAGTGCCACCAAGTTTGAATTGATTCTGGGTGACAGTTTTTGCAGAAGAAGTCAACAATGTAATTGTGAATGAATGGATGGATGGACAGACAGAGACAGACAATGTATGCTGAACAACTGACCCTCCTAAAAGCTGAGCCTGACTAATAAGTCAGCTGAGCTTAAAAACAAAGCAAAAGATCACAAAAGAAACCAAAGCACCATTATTGGACAAACAAAAGAGGCAAATTGTATACCCCTTCACAAGATATTAAATGCAAACAAAAAAGTTTACTATTATCAATTAATGCATGAATAGATTCACATGCCAACTGTAATCACACTGAACCTTACAAAAATGAACATGGCTAAAATAAATATACATAAACTTACACAGATGAACATGTCTGAAATAAACAGTTTCATAACACTCAATTACCAAACAACTGAGCCCATTGCCAATGACACCCTAAAACTGTGAAATTTCTATGGAGGTATAAATGACATTTAAAAACACGTACAAAGTCCTTAAACACTGAATGTGCACCAATGTTAGTACTTGAACTGAACTGTATTGGCCAAACACTGAAAATAACCCCAAGGCCAGTCTCATCAATTCATTGGACAATTATGAGCACTAAGTGCAACTACAACTATACAGGGATAATCTAAAACCAGGCCACTCCCGAAATCATAGCGGGGACAAACCATCTGCTTGACCTGATAGGAATACAACAGTTTCGCCCCAGATTGGGATAATAGATTGCTTTTTCCCCACATGGAAAAGCCCACACTTCATATCAAACTGCCCAACAAAATGGAAATACATATTTGGGGTTCAATCACATTTCCATCAAACACATTTTGAGCAAAACCATCTTTCTATGGAAATGATGAAGTGCACATTTAGTTTTAGTAACCCACAAATGAGCAACATATTCAACACCATTTGTTTCCAAAAGTCATTTAATACAAAATATAGCGGAAAAGGAAATCTCAACACCTGAAAACTTTCAACATTTGCAAAAGCTTAGAAGCAAATAACAGTGTAAAAAGTCCTTTTTTTTTCTAAATGGGCACAAAAGTGTGATCAGTAACCTAAAAGCATGAAAAGATTGCAAATACATGGCCCATTGAAATAATTAAGACCCATTTACATATATGTTCCAGGATGAACTGTATAAATAGCACCTTAAATGCTAAAAAGTGCTAAAACCCTCAACAACAACAAAATGTTAGTCACTTACTACTACATAGCACACATTTCAATAACAAGCACATCATAAAATCCTCAGTCCATAACAGGCTCTTGCAAACAAGTAACTCACATATACTTAAAGCTTCTATCATACAAACAGCAACAACAGTGTGTAATGCAAGCCTTGTACAATTAAATCAAAATGAAAAAAAAAAAAAAACAATGGACAAAAACAAACAAAAAACCAAAAAAGAATAAAGCAGTCTCTCACCAATCCTTAAGCAATGCAGTCTTTGTCTCAGCCTAAGCCTGTAGCTTCATCTATCACTATTATCACCTTTCATGCAAACTTTTGAAAATTCAAGTCTTCACCAGCCAAAGGAATTCATCAATGGGTCATCAGTGGGAAACCATCATGTATGTTTTGCAGCCTTTAATTCCTGGACATGCTTTTTTGTGATGCCAGCTGTCTTGTCTTTTAAAGCAGGATGACTGCTTTGAACATGAACTTACAATATCAACCCACATAAGGACAAGACATGTTATTATACAACAAAACCTCATATCCTTAAAAAGACATGTGCTACATAAACATCCAATGAGGATGGAACCCTGAAAAAAGAAAATAAGAAAGATCAAACTCCATAAAAACCTACCCATGGTACAGTGCCACCAAGTGTGAATTGATTCTGGGTGACAGTTTTTGCAGAAGAAGTCAACAATGTAATTGTGAATGAATGGATGGATGGACGGACAAACAAACAGACAGACAGACAGACTAAGGATGCTGGACAACTGACCCTAATAAAAGCTCAGCCTGACTAATAAGTCAGCTGAGCTTAAAACAAAGCAAAAGATCACAAAAGAAACCAAAGCACCATTATTGGACAAACAAAAGAGGCAAATTGTATACCCCTTCACAAGATATTAAATGCAAACAAAAAAGTTTACTATTATCAATTAATGCATGAATAGATCCACATGCCAACTGTAATCACACTGAACCTTACAAAAATGAACATGGCTAAAATAAATATACATAAACTTACACAGATGAACATGTCTGAAAAAAACAGTTTCATGACACTCAATTACCAAACAACTGTGCCCATTGCCAATGACACCCTAAAACTGTGAAATTTCTATGGAGGTATAAATGACATTTAAAAACACGTACAAAGTCCTTAAACACTGAATGTGCACCAATGGTAGTACTTGAAACTGAACTGTATTGGCCAAACACTGAAAATAACCCCAAGGCCAGTCTCATCAATTCATTGGACAATTATGAGCACTAAGTGCAACTACAACTATACAGGGATAATCTAAAACCAGGCCACTCCCGAAATCATAGCGGGGACAAATCATCTGCTTGACCTGGTAGGAATACGACAGTTTCGCCCCAGATTGGGATGACAGATTGCTTTTTCCCCACATAGAAAAGCCCACACTTCAAATCAAACTGCCCAACAAAATGGAAATACATATTTGGGGTTAAATCACATTTCCATCAAACACATTTTGAGCAAAACCATCTTTCTATGGAAATGATGAAGTGCACATTTAGTTTTAGTAACCCACAAATGAGCAACATATTCAACACCATTTGTTTCCAAAAGTCATTTAATGCAAAATATAGTAAAAAAGGAAATCTCAACAGCTGAAAATTTTCAACATTTGCAAAAGCTTAAAAGCAAATAACAGTGTAAAAAGTCCTTTTTTTTCTAAATGGGCACAAAAGTATGATAAGTAACCTAAAATCATGAAAAGATTTCAAATACATGACCCATTGAAATAATAAAGACCCATTTACATATATGTTCCAGGATGAACTGTATAAATAGCACCTTAAAAGCATAAAAGTGCTAAACCCTCAACAACAATAAAATGTTAGTCACTTACTACTACATAGCACACATTTCAAAATCAAGCACATCATAAAATCCTCAGTCCATAACAGGCTCTTGGAAACAAGTTAATCACATATAATTAAAGCTTCTATCATACAAACAGCAACAACAGTGTGTAATGCAAGCCTTGTGCAATTAAATCAAAATGAAAAAATGAAAAAAAAAAAAAAAAACAATGGACAAAAACAAACAAAAAACCAAAAAAGAATAATAAACCAATCTCTCACCAATCCTTAAGCAATGCAGTCTTTGTCTGAGCCTAAGCCTGTAGCTTCATCTATCACTATTATCACCTTTCATGCAAAATTTTGAAAATTCAAGTCTTCACCAGCCAAAGGAATTCATCAATGGGTCATCAGTGGGAAACCATCGTGCATGTTTTGCAGCTTTTAATTCCTGGACATGCTTTTTTGTGATGCCAGCTGTCTTGTCTTTTCAAGCAGGATGACTGCTTTGAACATAAACTTACAATATCAACCCACACAAGGACAAGACATGTGATTATACAACAAAGCCTCATATCCATAAAGACACATGTGCTACATAAACATCCAATGAGGATGGAATCCTGAAAAAAAAATTAGATAAAGATCAAACGCCATAAAAACCTACCCATGGTACAGTGTCACCTGGTTTGAATTGATTCTGGGTGACAGTTTTTGCAGAAGTAAACAATGTAATTGTGAATGAAGGGATGGATGGACAGACAGACAGACAGACAACAGATGCTGCACAACTGACCCTCCTAAAAGCTCAGCCTGACTAATAAGTCTGCTCAGCTTAAAACAAAGCAAAAGATCACAAAAGAAACCAAAGCACCATTATTGGACAAACAAAAGAGGCAAATTTTATATCCCTTCACAAGATATTAAATGCAAACAAAAAAGTTTACAATTATTAATTAATGCATGAATAGATTCATATCCCAACTGTAATCACACTAAACCCTATAAAAATGAACATGGCTAAAATAAATATACATAAACTTACACAGATGAACATGTCTGAAATAAACAGTTTCATGACACTCAATTACCAAACAACTGTGCCCATTACCAATGTCATCCTTAACTGTGACATTTCTATGCAGGTCTAAATGACATTTAAAAACACGTACAAAGTACTTCAACACTGAATGTGCACTAATGGTAGTACTTAAAACTGAACTGTATTGGCCAAACACTGAAAATAACCCCAAGGCCAGTCTCATCAATTCATTGGACAATAATGAGCACTAAGTGCAACTACAACTATACAGGGATAATCTAAATCCGGGCCACTCCCGAAATCATAGCGGGGACAAACCATCTGCCTGGCCAGATAGGAATACAACAGTTTCGCCCCAGATTGGGATAATAGATTGCTTTTTTCCCCACATAGAAAAACCCACACTTCATATCAAACTGCCCAACAAAATGGAAATACATATTTGGGGTTAAATCACATTTCCGTCAAACACCTTTTTAGCAAAACCATCTTTCTATGGAAATGATGAAGTGCACATTTAGTTTTAGTAACCCACAAATGAGCAACATATTCAACACTATCTGTTTCCAAAAGTCATTTAATACAAAATATAGTAGAAAAGGAAATCTCAACAGCTGAAAATTTTCAACATTTGCAAAAGCTTAAAAACAAACATGGTAAAAAGTCCTTTTTTACTAAATGGGCACAAAAGTGTGATTAGTAGCCTAAAAGCATGAAAAGATTTCAAATACAGGACACATTGAAATAACAAACACCCATATACAGATAAGTTCCAGGATGAGCTGTATAAATAGCACCTTAAAAGCATAAAGGTGCTAAAACCCTGAACAACAATAAGATGTCAGTCACTTACTACTACATAGCCTATATTTCAAAAACAAGAACATCATAAAATCCTCAGTCCATAACAGGCTCTTGGAAACAACTAACTCAAATATAATTAAAGCTTCTATCATACAAACAGCAGCAACAGTGTGTAATGCCAACCTTGTACAATTAAATCAAAACTGAACAAATCAAAGCAAAACAGAGCAAAAAAAAAAACAAAACAATGGAATAAAAACAAACAAAAACATACAAAAAAGAATAAACCAATCTCTCACCAGCCTTAAGCAATGCAGTCAATCTTTCAGCCTGAGCCTGTATCTTCATCTATCACTATTATCACCTTTCATGCAAAATTTTGAAAATTCAAGTCTTCACCAGCCAAAGGAATTCATCAATGGGTCATCAGTGGGAAACCATCATGCATGTTTTGCAGCCTTTAATTCCTGGACATGCTTTTTTGTGATGCCAGCTGTCTTGTTTTTTCAAGCAGGATGACTGCTTTGAACATAAACTTACAATATCAACCCACACAAGGACAAGACATGTGATTATACAACAAGGCCTCATATCCATAAAGACACATGTGCTACATAAACATCCAATGAGGATAGAACCCTGAAAAAAGAAAAGATAAAGATCAAACGCCATAAAAACCTACCCATGGTACAGTACCACCAAGTTTGAATTGATTCTGGGTGACAGTTTTTGCAGAAGAAATCGACAATGTAATTGTGAATGAATGGATGGATGGACAGACAGACAGACAGACAGACAGACTAAGGATGCTGGACAACTGACCCTAATAAAAGCTCAGCCTGACTAATAAGTCAGCTGAGCTTAAAACAAAGCAAAAGATCACAAAAGAAACCAAAGCACCATTATTGGACAAACGAAAGAGGCAAATTGTATATCCCATCACAAGATATTAAATGCAAACGAAAAAGTTTACTATTATTAATTAATGCATGAATAGATTCACATCCCAACTGTAATCACACTGAACCTTACAAAAATGAACATGACTTATATAAATATACATAAACTTACACAGATGAACATGTCTGAAATAAACAGTTTCATAACATTCAATTACGAAACAACTGTGCCCATTACCAACGTCATCCTACACTGTGACATTTCTATGCAGGTATAAATGACATTTAAAAACATGTACAAAGTCCTTAAACACTGAATGTGCACCAGTGGTAGTACTTGAAACTGAACTGCATTGGCCAAACACTGATAATTAACCCCAAGGACAGTCTCATCAATTCATTGGACAATAATGAGCACTAAGTGCAACTACAACTATACAGGGATAATCTAAAACAGGGCCACTCCCGAAATCATGGCGGGGACAAACCATCTGCCTGACCTGGTAGGAATACAACAGTTCTGTCCCGGATTGGGATAATAGATTGCTTTTTTCCCCACATAGAAAAACATACACTTCATATCAAACTGCCCAACAAAATGGAAATACATATTTGGGGTTAAATCACATTTCTGTCAAACACCTTTTTAGCAAAACCATCTTTCTATGGAAATGATGAAGTGCACATTCAGTTTTAGTAACCCACAAATGAGCAACATATTCAACACTATCTGTTCCCTAAAGTCATTTAATACAAAATATAGTAGAAAAGGAAATCTCAACAGCTGAAAATTTTCAACATTTGCAAAAGCTTAAAAGCACATAACAGTGTAAAAAGTCCTTTTTTCCTAAATGGGCACAAAACTATGATCAGTTCCTTAAAAGCATGAAAAGATTGCAAATACAGGACACATTGAAATAATAAAGACCCATATACAGATAAGTTCCAGTATGAACTGTATAAATAGCACCTTAAAAGCATAAAAGTGCTAAAACCCTCAACAAGAATATAGTGTCAGTCACTTACCACTACTAAGGACCCACATTTTAAAAACAAGAACACCGTAAAATCCTCAGTCATTAAAAGGGGCTCTTGAAACCAAGTAACTCACATATGATTAAGGCTTCTATCATACAAATAGCAGCAGCAGTGTGTAATGTCAACCTTGTACAATTAAATCAAAACTGAAAAAAGAACAATGAAAAATAAGACAAAAAAGAATTAACCAGTTTCTCAGCATCCCTTTAGTAATGCAGTTTTTGTCTGAGCCTAATCATGTAGCTTCATTTACCACTATTATCACATTTCATGCAATATTTTGAAAATTCAAGGCTTCAACAGCCAAAGGAATTTTTCAATGGGTCATCAGCGGGAAACCATCTTGCATATTATTAGCCTTTAAATCTCGGACATGCTTTTTTTGTGATGGCGGCTGCTTGTCTTTGCCTTGTATTTGATGAAGACAACCCATTTGAATTTAAAACATGCAAGGAGATAAAATAATTGCACAAAATGTAGCAAATAATGTAACAAGTTCTTTCTTATCGTGGCAAGTTTTGCTGAAATTACAAACTAGTATATGCACCAATATTGGCAAAATATCTATCAAAATTCCAGTATTCACTTATACTGAGGAAAGGATTCAATATCTATTCATACACCTTCTCAGACAGAAAACGGCAAATAAACTTAATACTCTAAAAGGTTCAAAACAGGATGACTGCTTTGAACATGATCTTACAATATCAACCCCCACAAGGGCAAGACACCTGATATAGGCCTACAACAAAGCCTCGTATCCGTAAAGAGACATGTGATACATCAACATCCAATCAGGATTGAACCCTGAAAAAGAAAATAACAGAAAGATCAAACTCCACAAAAAGCCACCCATGGTACAGTGCCACCGGGTTTGAATTGATTCTGGATGACAGTTTTTGCAGAAGAAATCGATAATGTAATTGTGAATGAATGGGTGGATGGACAGACAGACAGACAGACAACGGATGCTGGACAACTGACCATCCTAAAAGCTCATCCTGACTAATAAATCAGCTGAGCTAAAAACAAAGCAAAACAAAATGTCATTTCTAAAGCTTGATTCATCATTATAGTGCAACTATTTTTGGTTGTTTCTGTCTTAGCTTTTTCAACGGTTGACATGATTTTTTTTTAAAGAGTTTACTGGCAATCCACATTCAAAATAAAATTCTGTTATGGCATACAGTATGATATATTTTTTATCCATAATTCTTAAAATATTTTTATTAAAGCCAGAAAATTAGAGTTTAAAAATTAAAAATTTATGTGTATTTTTATCATATTTGCTTTTTATAACAAAATGAAAAAAACCCCACACAACTGTTAGTCTAAACTCCACTTGTAGCCACTGGGCACCCAATCTGTTACTTTGACACCTCCTTTGTGTGGTACTCCATGTTGGTTTAGCTCAGAGTCAGAGCAGGAAGTGGAAGTGTCATGTATGTTTAGTGAATGCTGTGAATTCCAGGGTGATGTTATTATAACACCTTTCTTTATACCTGTTTTCAGGTCACATTCCTGACCCATTGGAATGTAGCAGGGGCAGATTAGGGAATAAGCATCTTAAAATCTGCACTTTTGATCTGCTTGTCCTATTGTTATGGGTAACTTTTGATGATAGTCATGAATCAACTTTTCCTCAGTATATGTTGTAATATTTTAGTCGATGATCTATGTTATATTGTTAATCAATAATGCTTCAAACAACTCCTTCAGTAATAAATTCTGGAGTCCAAGCTAGGAGCCATCAGTCACTGTTACTTTCTCAAAGCATTTGGGTGATTGTCGGCAGACCTGCTCTGTGTCTTAGCAAGCATCAGATTGTATTTCATTTTATATCTTAGTACTTAAAATATCGATTTGTCTATATAATTATTCCTGAACCACTTATTTGACTATATTACTTTATATATTTTTTCACTGCATTGTGTATGTACATGTTCCGTGTCTTCAAACAGTTATCAGATTCTTGTTGAAGGTTCATCCCAGGTGAAATACCTACAGAAGTCGCTGGAGTACTTCATAGACAGGTCAAGCATAGTATTCTCAACAGAGTACTACAGTAGCTACAGGACTGAAAAAATCTTCGATGAGATCAAGGACCATTTGCCAGGCTTCCAGGTAAGACCAATCTATTATGTGACAAAATGTATATACTGTCTCAATTATAGTCTGAACGCATTGTAGAAAGGATTCCAGAGTAAATGTACTGTATTCTTAATGAATATATGCATATAACATGTTTAGGGACCCTTTCGTTTGTGCTTGAAAATTAATTTTAAAAGCAAAAAAAAAGACTAAAAAAAATAAATAAACAAAAATAAACAAAGAAACAAAGATACAAACATGTTTCTATCTGAATTACATAAAAGTGTCAATAAAAATTCATTAGCTATAACTTCTGTAATTTAAACAGTTCCGTAGGAGTAGAACATATTTTATCTCTGTTCCACCCAGGTGCATAATAGTACAGAAACACATGATCCATATTCATTAATTCCAAACCCAACAATGACAGCAAAGAGATTTCAGACTTGCCAAAGCATCAACATTTCTTTTCCAATACCAGTGTGAAGAAACAAATTGCAGTCCTGACTTCAGACAGGCAGTCACCCATAAAAGGCAACTGGTGGCTTTAAAGAAACTTTAAGAGTAAAGTTCAAACCTTTGTTTTTAACGATGTATCAACATTTTTACTGAATGCAGAAAATTCTTAATCTGATAATATTTACATTATTATTACAATTTCTGTTTCGAAAACTTTGGCCTAGAAATGACGAATATATTGTTCTTTTTGATGTATTAGTGTAAGTATATGGTATACAACAAATATAACATTTAATTTGTATCATTATTATATGCAAGAGACCATGTGGCCTGCGATACCACAATTCATACAAGACCAGAACCTATTTTTTTTCTCATTCATGACTAACACTGTGTATATATCATATTTTTCAGGCTGTTGTATTGCATGTTGGCTCGAACAACACACCGAAGGACCTGCCACATGTCATGCTGACAAAGATGCAGTAACTGGCAGCTGACATACGGGCTGTGTGTCCAGGGTAAGCATCAAAATAATATCTCAATCATGTTCTGTTACATTAACGCTATAAGTCAAAGGTTAATAATACCAGTACTTACATGTAGAGTGAAATATAATATTTATGTCTGACAATGGTTCAAGTCCCAGAATGTGTCTAAAATGAGGTGTCATTGCAAATCACGGAAGACTACTTTTAATCTATTGTCTTTACCTGAAGTACTTCCATAGATTACAAAATTTAAAAAGTTCCTGTATATTTGCCTGCTAAAATACTAAAATGGAATAAATTGTTCATAGGTCCACCACTAGGAGTAAAAGGTTATTTACTCGTATTGAATGAGTAAAATGGTTGCATGAGAATGATGAAAACTTTATCCATTACATGTGCATGATATTCTTTCAGAATCCCCATTTGGATCTCGGCTGTGCCCACTGCAAGATGTCAAAACCTAAAGGAAGGGGGAAGGCAAGTAGAGCAGTGGTGGCTTGACCGGTGCACTAAACAAGCCACTATATTCAACAATGAGGTAAGTAAGTGGGCCAAGGTAAGTCAGGGTATAAAAGTGATCCCCCATCCAGGCATTGTGGAAGAAGAACACAGAACCATCATGGCACCTGATGGACTTCATTTAGGTTTTAAGGGTGTAGATGTGTTAGCAAAAGACATCGTGAAAGCAGTTCAGGGAGTAAGACGCAGACTCTCAACTTAGTTGCACGTTCACCTTCACTCAACTTGTTTGATCTGAATGATTTACCTACACTTCCAGAGCCTGCACAACCTTTGATGCCGTGTACCAAGTTTGAGCCCCCCAAAGTATCACAGTCCACCAAGGCCACTGTAGCAGCAGAAACTTCATCAGGCCAACAGTCAACTACCAATCCAAAGCAAACACTACAAAAAAATAAGGGAACAACCATCAACAGCACGGACGACCAATGCTACTGGCCCTTCACGTACACCCAGAAGACAACAGCTTATGCGACTGGTGAAGCAACATACAAGGAAAGGTGGGCCAAAGAAAACTAGCAGACTGCCAATGACCATTGCAGATCTGAGGTCAAAAGGTTACACAATAATTGACAATGTTGGGGTAAGAAATAATTTTGTTCATGGGTACTGAAAGAAGGCAGGAGAAGACAGACCCAAGCCACCTGCACGTACATGTAAGATTCAATCATCAAGGGTGAGTCACAATGGCAAAGGTAACATATCGTGTCCCTTTTGCATGGAAATATTTGAAACAGAGTTGGAAATGTAAGATCATTTTCTTAAGGCCCACCTTAGCGAAGAAAGGGAGGTATGTAAAAAAGAAATTGTGACCGGAGGAGATGGGGAGGTATCACAGAAGAAAGGTACACATAGTTCATGTGATGAGGCAACCACTGACCATGGCAATACCAATCAAAATAAGTGTAACATAGGTACAGGTACTGGTAAATGTGAGCACAATGCTCACAACGGTAAGATCGAAAGGGTACAAGAGAATGACCATTGCAATACCAGTGAAAATAAAGGTAAAGGTAACTGTGAAGGCAATACTCACATAGTAGTCCATGAGCTGAGGGCCCAATCGTGACCAATTGGTACCATCTGAGGACACCAAACTTAACAATGCTTTTTTAATTGGTGTATGTCTCAGGAACTCAAAACAGCATGATGGACTTTTCTGCGGGACAACTTTTAGTCAGTATACACAATTTAGGAGATGTACGTTATTTCGTAAAAAAAGTGAAAAAATTTCTGCATAATGATTCGTTTGATGAGTATACATGTCACAAGGCAAAAGGTAGGAAGATTTGAATCACAGTTTGTTAATTGAAATGAAAACTTGAAGAAATGGAGGTGCTAATCAATTGTAATAAATGTGCAAAGACTGCTAATCATGCTCATCAATAGAGATTTATAATAGTGAAGGTGCTAAACATTGTAGAATAAGGTAACTTGAACAGGTCAATGTACGCCTCATCCAAACAACTGCAAATCAACTTTGAGGAACTTTCATACACTGCTAAACAAGGCTGATCAATATTCATTCATGGTAAGGAAAGTGCCAATCAATAAGACAGTCTCCCAGTTTGGAGAAGTTGGAACCCATTGACAAGCTACGGTTACCCATATGCCAGAAAATGTATACCGCGAAGGACGTATATTATTTTTTGCTGTCACTATATATCTAATTTATATAACACATACTAGCATATCACAATAGATACCACCTTTTGGCCAAATTTAATTGTAAATTTGAACATACAAAATCAATTTGATGCAGGTTGTTGAAATGAATGTAGATTACTCTTAATTGTAAATATTACAAAACCAAAATGTTATGTACAATAGCTGTAGGTTCATTGTATGGACAAGACATCAGAATTAAAGGGCAAATAACAGTTGTCAATGTTTAACCAATGTATGGAACCCTTTAGAAACAACAGACATGGAACTTTTGCAATGACAGCTAGGAATCAAAACAGAAGAAACGTATACTTCCCTACATACAATAGATTTCAAGTATTTCAACCTAGACATGACACAGACCTATTGGACAGACAAAACCAAGGTCAGAGGTATGAACTAGGCCTAAATATAGAAAATGAAGAATAGTTTCCTTTTTTAGAAAGAGGACGGCGCCCAAATACACGGTGGCGCCCTCTACAAGAGCAAAAAGGCAACACAAATCAAAGAGGACAAAGACCACAAACAAACCAGAGACAATCAAGAGAAGCAAGAAGTACCTGCCAAAAAGAGCAAAATTACAACAGATGGAGAGAAAGAGCGCAACAATACCCTCAACAGCAGGAGCCAAGAAGATATTAACTTCAAATACATCTATTTTTAAAATGATAAACTTATCAAGCAAACAATTGACACAAGGACAAGTAAAGTTGCGTAAAAAGGGACTGAAATTCACATCGACACCAACAAAAGACACAGAAGAACAAGTGTGTCATATTTTTAAACTTTTTCGTACATTACGTCTGAAAGAATTTTTCCACAATGCAGAAAAGGAATGGGATGAATCACTGGTCAAAGGAAAAAGTTCTTTCACCCCTCCTAAAAGTCAAAATGAGACATTAGAAAAATGTATTGACAGACTGAAAGAAATTGCGCACTCTCTCCACAAAGTCCCTTCACCCACCAACAAAAATAATTTAACTAAAGAGGAGCTACAAGCTATGAATGAATTGCAAACTGACAATATTATAATTAAGGAAGCAGACAAGGGTGGAGCAGTTGTCATTATGGACACCAATTATTATGCTGAAAAGATGAAATCATTACTTAATGATGAACAATTTTATGAGCGATGCGAACCAGACAGAGAAAATAAAGTGAGTGATAAATTAAGAAAATTTATTGACAAAAATCGTAACATCTTTACAACGAAAGAAAGAAATTATCTGGCTGGTTTGCAGTCAAGAACAAGTAATTTATCCGGCTTACCGAAAGTTCATAAGTCTGATATTATCAAAAAAGCTATAAATGAACAAAATGGTATATATGTACATATAATTCGACCTATAGATTTAAAAATTCCGGCCAATCGTCGCAGGACCTGTATACAATATGAGTAGGCTTAGTGAACTCATAAACGAAATTTCAAAACTGTACTTATTACATGTCGACAGCTACGTGCGTTACAATATCGACTTCATCAATAAAATATCACGAGAGCAAGTCAAGGATCGGTATTTAGTCAGTTTTTATGTGATTAATTTATATAGTAACATACCTCATGAGTTAGGAAAGCGAGCGATTTGAATACTGGCTAAACAAATATCCTGACACAAAAATCAACGTTTACAAGAGAATTTACTGTGGAAGGTCTTTCACTAATATTAGAAAATAATGTGTTTAGATTTAATGGAGAATACTACATACAGAAAAAAGGGTGTGCGATGGGAACTAAAGGTGCACCAACTTATGCAACGCTTAGTCTTGGATATCTAGAAGTTTTATCATACGAAAAAGTTAGAAATACATCCGAAACCTTCACCATGTTTTTAAAAGGAACTGGAAACGTTATAGATGACTTGTTTCATAATGTGGACAAAGTCGCTGTCAGATTTACACGATTTTCACCAACTTTTGAATCAGCTTGAACCAAGCATTTAATATGAAATGAAATATAGTCAATGTGAATTAGAATTTTTTGAATTGAAATTTCTTCAAAATGATGGAAATATTTCATTGGATATATACTACAACAATACAGATACTCATCAGTATGTGCCACTCAATTCATGTCACCAACGGCACACTAAGACAAATATCCCATATAATGAAGCAAGAAGGATCTGTACAATTGTAGAAAATACAAATAGAAAAGCAACGCATCTGGATGAACTGGGAAATTTTCTAAAAGCCAGTCACAACCTAGATTCACTCATTTCAATGGGTATTCAGCAAGCTTTACGTGTAACACAAGAATCAATAAGAAAGAACCGCAAAAATCACAAGGGGCACGACAAAAATCTGGTCATGATCACAAGATACTATCCTAACAATCCAGTGATAATACCACAAATACGTGAAACCCTTAAACTCTTGAAAATGGATCCCTCACTTGGAGAAATATTGAAAAATCTGAATTTTATTTCAAGCCAAAGACAGCCTCATAATTTAAAACAAATTCTTGCAAGAGCAAACCTTGAATCAAGGGGCAGTCAAGGCGGGAGCAAAATATGTGGTCTTCCTCATTGTAAGAATTGTATAAATATGGTAGTTACTGACACAATTTCGCTGGACACAACAGGAAAGCTACCAAACTTTCAAATTAGAACAGAAATGGACTGTTTGAGTAAAGATTTGATTTATGTGTGTAGAGGATGCAATTAGGTGTACATAGGATGGACAGGCAACGAACTACGCAGGCGCATGACTATACAGACGGCAAATACGGGTGCCTGACACATGGCAAATCCAGCTCAGTTAACATGTTGATAATTATTCTAACCTTGTGCCTTAATTATTTGTATGTCCCATATATCAGATGTGAAATGATTCTGACATAGAAAGAGAGCAGAAGAATTCATATTCCAACGTAAAAACCAAGCCTAGACTGAATAGTGTAATTTATAGTAATCTGGGACAAATTAGGAATATCTTCATTACGAGACGTTTATTATAAATTGATATGGCAATGACGTCATGTAATAGGCCTAAATCAGTAACGTAATAAATGAAAATCATAATATGTTTCTATGCTATTAGATTTCACTATAATAACAGATAACGTCAAGATTATACTGGACTGAATATTATTTAAACATCTATGCGTTATGGAGCTTGACAATGCATTAGAATGCTGAAACGGGTCGTGTCTGAAACACAAAAAATGCTTATATATATATATATATATATATATATATATATATATATATATATATATATATATATATATATATATATATATATATATAGGTCACCATACATAATAGAGGACTGGTAAGAATAGAAATAAATGTCGTGGATAATTGTGCTTAAAACAAATTTTGTCTCCTTTCATATAATTTTATATAACAAAAATCCTAAATCTACCTACCCACAAGTGTGTGTCCTTCAGAGTAATGTCAAGGTCACCAAATTTAGTCATCATGATGCAGTATATAATCATCTCCAAATAGTAAAATAAAGCAAAGTGTGATTATACATGCAAAGAATGTGAAATTTCACCAGGATGTATAAGTGCCTTGCAATCGAGGAACAATCTCCGCAAGCCTACCGGTCATATCCTCCACAAGGATGTGACCTTGAAAATAGGGTCAAGGACAAAAAAAAATCCAAGGATCAAAGGATGACCCACAGGCATGTTTGCACCATTTTTCAAGAGGTATGGACCATGTAGTCATGAGGTATTGATATTGCAGAAACGTATTACTTGATCTACAAGCTGAGCGCATCAAACCCCCCCCCCCAAAAAAAAATCTAATCAATCTTGGTATAATAATGGCTTTTTTCTTACCCGTGTGGATTCATTAAGTACTTATAGGTCGCATGAAGTTCATTGTGCCAGCTGTTAATTGGATACAAACATAATATGTATATTTCAGTATAATTAAAATGTATTGGCCAACTGTAACAAAACAGGATTTACCATATACAGCATTTTTGGGCCTTCTGGGTATAACATTTTAAAACTGCAATAACGGGCTCCAGCTGGGCTTCTGGAAAGTCCATCTTGCATTTTTGTTATACCCTAAGGTGTACCAACGCAGGTATAAAGGTTTCGTTTGGTGCCCTCAGATCGTACAAATTTTCAGTCTGGCTCATGGACTATAGGTAAGATTGAAAGGGTACAAAAGGGCGTTGAGAGAGGTAGCAGAAAGAAAATAGATGATAGTGTAAGTCTACTGTATACTCCCAGAGAGAGACTTGCACAAATGACGTTTCCTATCATCAGTGAGAATGGCCCCTACCATATTCAAACGAAAGGTACTTTACCTGTAAATGATCCTAATAAAGCCCAGTGCATCCCCACTTCTCAGGAAGGAAATAAGATATTGAAAGAAATGAGAGTTGACAGTGTAGTTGTATTAAAATTTGGAATCTGTGATCAGAGAGGAATTCAAACATTCAAAGAATTTCACTAATGTTATGAAGAGAGCCTTGAAGTAGAAGTAGAACAGAAGTGGCTTTCTTCCTCGGATGTTTCCATGCAAGAACTCTTTGACCATAAAATTGATAAATCATGCTTAGACTCTTTTCAGTCAAAAATTCATAAACATGAAGCCCCTAAAATTTTAAGCCTCAATGAATTGGATAGTAATGTTGATAGTTTGGCATCACTCATTGGAAAAAGGTGGCTACATGATAGTGTTATAGACCAAATATTGAAAATTTTGAACAAAATGTCCGAAAGTACAAGAACAGTGATTTATGACATGAAAGCGGTCTACAAAAGGCCATCAATCATTTTAAAGCATCTAAGAAAACGGTTTGAAGGTAAATATAAAGATGATTATTGTTCTACTTAAATGTTTACAAAAAAGATAGCAAGACAAGTCTTGGTGGATTAGGAAATGAAATAAGTCTGGAAATCACTTTTCATTTGTCAGATATTCAATAGACAAGAATGAAGTACTGTATGCAGACACATTAGGATGGGAGTATCCTGCTGATTTGAACATATTTTTCATACAGTTGGCAAAAATGTTAAAACAAATCAATACCAAATGTGAGGTCGTGTCACCAGTCATCTGGTATAGTGGGAAGACATGAATGTTCTTGTCAAATGTATCCCTTACAGAGCTATGGTTCTATCTGTGGGGTAGCAACTTTAATTGGAATTTGCCTATGCACAATGAACAGAAGCATCTTCTATAAAATTAGTACAGTTGGAATGAAGTCTGGGTCTGACATTGAGATGAAAAGAATTGAATATTTAAGACAGACTTCGTTTTATTCCAAATACCTTAGACATGTACTTATTGAATGGACAATGAAACACAAAAAAGACATTGGGGTATTGTTTGTGCGCAGGGTAGCTGTAATATGTTCAAATAGCAGGCCACGTAAACGTCTGTACTTTGGTTCTACATCCATTATAAAAAATATGAATAAGAAACAGACAGGGAGTACTAGCAACCATATATCACTGGGGAAAAGTAACAACAAGCCCTGTGAAAATGAAGCAAAAAACAGAATAAATTCTGGGAAAAATAACTATCCAAAGGTGAGTTCAGGCAACAGTATCCAACAGATAATGGCAACAGTATCCAACAGATAATGGAAACACAGTCAGGAAAAAATGTCGATATTTCATCTGTCCCAACTGATAAAATGGAAGTAAAGAAGACAATAATTAAACGGAAACAAAGAAGTGCAATAGTGAGTGACAATATTGCAAAATTATTGAAATACAATCCTTGGATATATTTCAAACAAAATATCTCTAAATTATGTACAGATTTTACTTTGGTAAGTAGTAAAAATGCTTACAAATATATTCATGGTTCTGCTGAGGGCAAAAATGATACCAAAGCAATGGACATGGTTCATCATTTCCTTTTATAGGGACATAAGGACAGAAGGTTGGTTAGCATCAAAATTGAATAGACCTTCCAACAAAGTCACTGACATATAAGACAAATGTCTTGATAGTGAAAGTTCACGTAATGCTAGAACAGACACAAATATAGAACCATTGAATATGCATTCTGATCCAAGTAGTTTTAGTGTTTACCCAACTACGGAGAAGGACATTAATGTAAGTCATGAAAAGTTACAACTCAAAGTTGAAAGCAAAGACCCAAACACTAGTGTTGATAATGAAAGTTCGCATAATATTGGAACAGTCACAAATACATGTATGGAACCATCAAATGTAAACTCTGATTTGTGTAGTTTCGGTGTTTACCCAACTACAGATGAGGACAATATTGTAAACCATAAAACATTACAAGACAAAGTTCAGAGCAAAAAAACAAAAACCCAACATATTGGAAAGTCATCAATTTTATGTAAGATCAGAATGTTGAAAGTCCTGCATGTAACGGTGATTTGCTTCAGAAGAATCCTATAATCAAAACCAAAGTCCCAAATGTAAAATTTGAATTCCTATTGACAGATGAATTATTCAAGACAAACCTAGGTCAAAACTTATTCTTAAATGTACATTGAATAATAGAAGAATGATACAGCGATCATTTCAATGTGGTACAGTGGGAAAGGATAATGTCACTGCTGCGAAAGAAATACAAGATTTTCTTAACAGCGAAGCTAGTAAATAATGGATAAGATATGAAGAAAGTGATAATGAACCATGGAAATTTTTGTGTGAAATACCAGTTGGTATGGAAAGGAAAAGATATGTTGACAAAATTCCCTTTGATACACAGAAAATAATCAAATATGAAAATGACATTGTCATCCCATGTTATGATGAAGACACATTGAGGGTGTCTGTCACTGAAAATGCAAATTGGGGTAAGACTCATCGATTCCATGAAAAGTATTCATATCAAGAGCACATTAATTTGAAAGACATTAAGAAATCAAAAGTAGTAACTGCAGTAATAACATGTTTGTCTAAATCAAATCAATGTAAACCCTCATGTGGGGCCTTGATCAGTTCTGTCAAAACAACAGCCAACAAATATGGCCATTGTGATTTTGACATGTAGACAGAACAACAGTGCTCACATTGTAAGTCCAAGAATAGCTTCTGTTGGTATTCCATTCCCTAAGAGTCAAAAAAATTATGTCAAGCATGTTACCATTACAGAAAAAGAACTGGTATAAATACACCCCATTATCTGTTTGTAAACACATGTGAACAGGTATACCATAGTCACATACAGTGTCAATGGAAAATGAAGGCAGTAATTGAAATCAATAATACAAAGTGCTGAAAAATTTACCAGTTCACAAGTAACTCAAGTGGTCATTTGGACATAGCCACTCAGGGAGTGAGGCGGCCAAAACTGTCTTTACGCGACAATTGGGATAAATTAAGAGGAAATAGGAGAACCAAACATACAGCAAATTTTGGCAGCAGAGACCTGGAGTCAGCCAATGCTTATTACAGGCACAGGCACCAGGACTAACCATTCGCTGAGTCAGATACAAACAAGATGTCTCTTAATAGATCGTTACCGTATGAGTGAGGGTGAGACAAAACCTGATGCCGAACAAATATACTCCGATTGGAGAAATACTGACAAAGTGCTGGAAATTTTTTTTTGATTTTCTTACCTTTCAAAGGGGTTCAAGTGCAGAATGGAAGAACTACCAAATTGTACTTGGCAGTGAACACAATTTGAAAAACATGAAAGAGTATGGATCGGAAGTGATTGGTTACGATATAAAACATGACCTAAATTTGGCACACTTTAAAACAGCAATAACGACATATTGTGAGAACGGAAAGAAGGGTAGAGTTGGAATAGCATCGATTAGTAATGCAGAAGACAGTGAGAGTCATTCTTCAACATTCCAGATAGTCCGAGCCGAAATACTGTGTAGTGATCCACAATGCAACCATCCCAGAGAGCTTTATAAATTCGATAATGGTGATGGTTTCTTTTGGCTGAGACCTTGTTCAGAAAATGTTAATTTTTCACCATTAAATTCAACACGACAAAGCTCTGACATCCATAATGCTGTGTCTCATCAGCAGTTAAATAGGACTCTGTGTAACGTCCACAGCATGAATGCATTCTGTGTCCATATAAGAGAAGACAAATTTCTCAAGATGTTCTTGCGGCCATTAGAGACAGGATTAAAGTGTATTATGTGTAGTTGGAATTTTGTAATGAGGCGAAACATGTTTGATGCATTCAAATATTACATTCTAAATAACATCCCAAGCAATTTGTTGCCTCAGGAAAGTAAAGAGAAATTTGTTAGTCACCTGGAGCGGCACTGGTTCTGTAAAGTATGGGAAGACACCTTCACAGCTGAGGTGTTGTATAATGCCACAATAAATCAAAGTAGGAATCCATTAGATTTGACAGACAATGTCACCAAGAGGAAGTTCAAGGAAATTGATGACGTTGAATTTAATAGTCATTTGAGTAGGTCAATGGCAGAATTGGTTTGGTTTTTAATACACCAAACTATGCATAGGGACTGTGTAGCAACAGAGCAAGATAGCCAATGTTCACAAAAGCAGAAGCCCTGATTTCACAGCAAAAGTAAGGAGCTGGCTAAGGCAGAAAGGGCTATAGCAATGAAAAAAAGTGGGAAAGTTACACAGCACCAAGATGATACGGATAATGGCTGGTACACTGTGTGCCCTGGTGACCAAGTCCAATCTTATCGTCAAGTGACAGAAGACTTTTTTCTTGCACAAGATGAATATTTGGAAATCTATTCAAAGTCGGGGGCTATTCCAAAACATGTTGAGACTTTAGCCAGGCAAATAAGTACCGAACACTGCTATGACGCTGTAAGCAAATCGAAAGAAATTTTGTATGAATTAAATGACTTGGCATGTAAGATGTTTTACACAGAAAATCTAAAATTATTACCGGTGGAAGGGCAAAAGCAAATGGAGTTGGGTGACCATATTTGTAACATGAATTTGTGTACTTGCACATGTAATAGTTTCATAATCTCTGGGCAGCCATATTTTTGTAAGCACTTAGATGCTTGTTTGTCGAAGCAGACAGGAGAAGCTAATGCAGGAAAATTAATAATGCTGTACAGCCAAACTATGCCGGTAATACCACATATGTTGCGTAGTTATGAAACCCAGCCAGGACCAGTATCATTTAAAACATGTTTAAGAGACCAACTAGATAAATTGGTGTCACAGTCACATATTGTCAAAGACCAACAAAATGAAAGATCCAGAAATGGCAACCTGTTGCGATTATTACATGATAATCCTGTTGTAGGAAGCTACTTTAATGGACAGACACCAAACAGACATCCCCATAAGGCAGGCTTTTGTAGAATGGGAAGGCCTATCACCGAGTCAAAACATGCAATCTCTACCGTTGATTTTGAGGGCAGTAATGATCCATATGTACCGAAAGTCAAATTTCCAGAAAACAGTAGAAGCAGACATGGGGGTAGAAAAATGGTACGAGCTTGTAAGCAGGGGGTTCGAGTAGATGATCTAATAAGTAATGGGTCAGCAAAGTTAGGGGTTGCTGTAAAGAACTTGTCACATGGCCATGAGAAACAATGTAACAATGATGACAATATGGAATTCAATCAGGACGGTGGGTTAGAAGTATATTCTAAAAGTTGTAATGTGGTTAGCTTGTTAAGTGTGACAAAGAGGCTAGATAAACCAGCCATGTTACCGGTAATTGAACAAAGTGCAGCAAAATCAAGAGAAGACCAGCTTATAGGTCAACCCAGACACAATAACTTGAAGAGGCAGGTCTCCGAACAGGAAAGTGTACAGCCTAAAAAGAGAGCAAGAGTTATAAAAGTAGACAACCGAGGTTGCATTCAGTGTATTGAAAATGGGGTTAAAACCCCTATTTACTTGTAAATCGAAGACAGAACTTGATATGCATGTGACCCATTGGAATGTAGTTGGGGCAGATTAGGGGATAAGCATCTTAAAATCTGCACTTTTGCTCTGCTTGTCCTATTGTTATGGGTAACTTTTGATGATAGTCATGAATCAACTTTTCCTCAGTATATGCTGTAATATTTTAGTCTATGATCTATGTTATATTGTTAATCGATAATGCTTCAAACAACTCCTTCAGTAATAAATTCTGGAATCCAAGCTAGGATCCGTCAGTAGTGCACTGCTAGCTTGTCAAAACATTTGGGTGATTGTCGGCAGACCTGCTCTGTGTCTTAGCAAGCATCAGATTGTATTTCATTTTATATCTTAGTACTTAGTATCGATTTGTCTATATAATTATTCCTGAACCACTTATTTGACTATATTACTTCATATAGTTTTTCACTGCATTGTGTATGTACATGTTCCATGTCTTCAACCAGTTATCAGATTCTTGTTGCAGGTTCATCCCAGGTGAAATACCTACAGAAGTCGCTGGAGTACTTCCTAGACAGGTCAAGCATAGTATTCTCAACAGAGTACTACAGTAGCTACAGGATTGAAGAGATCTTCGATGAGATCAAGGACCAGTTGCCAGGCTTCCTGGTAAGACCAATCTATTATGTGACAAAATGTATATATTGTCTCAATTATAGTCTGAACGCATTGTAGAAAGGATTCCAGAGTAAATGTACTGTATTCTTAATGAACATGTGCATATAACATGTTAGGGACCCTATTGTTTGATCTTGAAAATTAATTTTAAAAGCAAAAAAAGACTAAAAAAAAAAAAAAAAACAAATTTTTAAAAAAATAAACAAAGATACAAACATGTTTTTTTCTGAATTACATAAAAGTGTCAATAAAAATACATTAGCTATAACTTCTGTAATTTAAACCGTTCTGTAGGAGTGGAACATATTTTATCTCTATTCCACCCAGGTGCATAATAGTAGAGAAACACATGATCCATATTCATTAATTCCAAACCTAACAATGACAGCCAAGAGATTTCACACTTGCGAGAGCATCAACATTTCTTTTCCAATACCAATGTGAAGAAACAAATTTCTCTCCTGACTTGAAACAGGCAGTCACCCATAAAAGGCAACTGGTGGTTTTAAAGAAACTTTAAGAGTAAAGTTCAAACCTTTGTTTTTAACGATATATGAACATTTTAACTGAATGCAGAAAATTCTTAATCTGATAATATTTACATTATTATTACAATTTCTGTTTCAGTGTGACAGTGATGACCCTCATCTCTAGGGATGATTACAATAAGTCATCCACCCAAATATGAAAGGCCTATGTAGTCTAGTTACTGAAATAATGCCACTCCGAAGTTTTTCTCCAATGCTCAATGAAGCATGAAGTAATCAATGAAGTGTGACAGTGATGACCCTCATCTCTAGGGATGATTACATTAAATCATGTACCCAAATATGAAAGGCCTATGTAGTCTAGTTACTGAAATAATGCCACTCCGAAGTTTTTCTCCAATGCTCAATCAAGCATGAAGTAATCAATGAAGTGTGACAGTGATGACCCTCGTCTCTAGGGATGATTACATTAAATCATGTACCCAAATATGAAAGGCCTATGTAGTCTAGTTACTGAAATAATGCCACTCCGAAGTTTTTCTCCAATGCTCAATGAAGCATGAAGTAATCAATGAAGTGTAACATTGATGGCCCACATCTCTAGTGATGATTACAATCAACCATCCACCCAAGTATGATAGCCCTATCTGATCTAGTTACTGAAATAATGCCACTCCGAAGTTTTTGGTTGACGGACGGACGGACTGACGGACAGACGGACGGACGTCCGGAAAGTGACTGCCTAGTCTCGCAAACAGCTAACGCTGGCAAGGCAAAAAATAAACAAAGATACAAACATGTTTTTATCTGAATTACATAAAAGTGTCAATAAAAATACATTAGCTATAACTTCTGTAATTTAAACCGTTCTGTAGGAGTGGAACATATTTTATCTCTATTCCACCCAGGTGCATAATAGTAGAGAAACACATGATCCATATTCATTAATTCCAAACCCAACAATGACAGCCAAGAGATTTCACACTTGCGAGAGCATCAACATTTCTTTCCCAATACCAATGTGAAAAAACAAATTTCACTCCTGACTTGAAACAGGCAGTCACCCATAAAAGGCAACTGGTGGTTTTAAAGAAACTTTAAGAGTAAAGTTCAAACCTTTGTTTTTAACGATATATGAACATTTTAACTGAATGCAAAAAATTCTTAATCTGATAATATTTACATTATTATTACAATTTCTGTTTCGAAAACTTTGGTCTAGAAATGAGGACTATATTTTTATTTTTGATGTATTAGTGTAAGTACATGGTATACAAGAAATATAACAGTAAATTGTATCATTACTGTGATGTAATTTTGTTATTCAATCATTATTATATTCAAGAGACCATGTGGCCTGCGATACCACAATTCATACAAGACCAGAACCTATTTGTTTAGATTTTTTTTTTCATTCATGACTAACACTGTGTATATATCATATTTTTCAGGCTGTTGTATTGCATGTTGGCTTGAACAACACACCGAAGGACCTGGCACATGTCATGCTGACAAAGATGCAGTAACTGACAGCTGACATACGGGCTGTGTGTCCAGGGGAAGCATCAAAATAATATCTCAATTATGTTCTGTTAAATTAACGCTATGAGTCAGAGGTTAATAATACCAGTACTTACATGTAGAGTGAAATATAATATTTATGTCTGACAATGGTTCAAGTCCCAGAATGTTTCTAAAATAAAGTATCATTGCAAATCATGGAAGACTACATTTACTCTACTGTTTTTACCTGAAATACTTCCATAGATTACAAAATTTAAAAAGTTCCTGTATATTTGCCTGCTAAAATACTAAAATGGAATAAATTGTTCATAGGTCCACCACTAGGGGTATAAGGTTATGGACTTGTATTGAATGAATAAAATGGTTGCATGAGAAGGATGAAAACTTTATCCATTACATGTGCATGATATTCTTTCAGAATCTCCATTTGGATCTCGGCTGTGCCCACTGCAAGATGTCAAAACCTAAAGGTTGGGGGAAGGCAAGTAGAGCAGTGGTGGCTTGACCGGTGCAATGACCAAGCCTCTATATATAAAACCAACAAGCCCTGTGAAAATGCAGCAACAAACAGAATAAATTCTGGGAAAAATAACTATCCAAAGGTGAGTTCAGGTAACAGTATCCAACAGATAATGGAAACGCAGTCAGGAAAAAATGTCGATATTTCATCTGTCCCAACTGATAAAATGGAAGAAAAGAAGACAATAATTAAACAGAAACAAAGAAGTGCAAAAGTGATTGACAATATTGCAAAATTATTGAAATACAATCCTTGGATATATTTCAAACAAAATATCTCTAAACTATGTATAGATTTTACTTTGGTAAATGGTTAAAAAGCTTGTAAGTATATTCATTGTTCTTCTGAGGGCAAAAATGATACCAAAGCAATGGACATGGTTCATCATTTCCTAAATAGGGACATAAGATCAGAAGGTTGGTTAGCATCAAAATTGAATAGACCTTCGAACAAAGTCACTGAGAAATCAGACAAATGTCTTGATAGTGAAAGTTCACATAATGCTAGAACAGACAAAAATTTTGAACTATTGAATATGCATTCTGATCCAACTAGTTTAAGTGTTTACCCAACTACGGAGAAGGACATTAATGCAAGTCATGAAAAATTACAACGCAAAGTTGAAAGCAAAGACCCAAACAGTAGAGTTGATAATGAAAGTTTGCGTAACACTGGAACAGTCACAAATACATGTATGGAACCATCAAATGTATACTCTGATTTGTGTAGTTTCAGTGTTTACCCAACTACAGATAAGGACAATATTGTAAACCATAAAACATTACAAGACAAAGTTCAGAGCAAAACCCCCAAAACCCAACATATTGGAAAGTCATCAATTTTGTGTAATGATCAGAATGTTGAAAGTCCTGCATGTAACGGCAATTTGCTTCAAAAGAATCCTATTATCAAAACCAAAATCCCAAGAGGAAACTGAATTCCTATTGACAGATGAATAATTCATGACAAACCTAGGTCAAAACTTATTCTTAAATGTACATTGTATAATGGAAAAATGGTACAGTGATCATTTCAATGTGGTACAGAGGGAAAGGATGATGTCACTGCTTTGAAAGAAATAGAAGATTTTCTTAACAGCGAAGCTAGTAGAGAATGGTTAAGAGATGCAGACAGTGATAATGAACCATGGAAATTTTTGTGTGAAATACCAGTTGGTATGGACATGAAAATATATATTGACCAAATTTCCTTTGATACACAGAAAATAATTAGATATGAAAATGACATTGTCATCCCATGTTATGATGAAGACACATTGAGGGTGTCTGTCACTGAAAATGCAAATTGGGGTAAGACTCATCGATTCCATGAAAAGTATTCATTTCAAGAGCACATTAATTTGAAAGACATTCAGAAATCAAAAGTGGTAACTGCAGTAATAACATGTTCGTCTAAATCAGATCAATGTAAACCCTCATGTAGGGCCTTGATCAGTTCTCTCAAAACAACAGACAACAAATGTAGCCATTGTGATTTTGACATGTAGACAGAACAACAGTGCTCACATTGTAAGTCCAAGAATAGCTTCTGTTGGTATTCCATTCCCTTAGAGTCAAAGAAATTATGTCAAGCATGTTACCATCACAGGAAAAGAACTGGTATAAATATTACCCCATAATCTGTTTGAAAACACATGTGAACAGGTATACCATAGTCATATATACAGTGTCAATGGAAAATGAAGGCAGTAATTGAAATCAATAATATAAAGTGCTGAGAAATTTACCAGTTTACAGGTAACTCAAGTGGTCATTTGGACATAGCCACTCAGGAAGTGAGGCGGCCAACCCTGTCTGTAAGTGACAATTGGGATAAATTAAGAGTAAGTAGGAGAACCACCCCACAGCAAATTTTGGCAGCAGAGACCCGGAGTCAGCCAATGCTTATTACAGGCACAGGCACCAGTACTAACCATTCGCTGAGTCAGATACAAACAAGATGTCCCTTAATAGATCGTCATCGTATGAGTGAGGGTATGACAAAACCTGATGCCATACAAATAAACTCCGATTGCAGAAATACTGACAAAGTGTTAGAAAAAAAAATTTGATGAAGTTCTTTTCTTTCAAAGGGGTTCAAGTGCAGACAGGAAGAACTACCAAATTGTACTTGGCAGTGAACACAATTTGAAAAACATGAATGAGTATGGTTCGGAAGTGATTGGTTACAATATAAAACAGGACCTAACTTTGGCACGCTTTAAACAGCAATAATGACATATTGTGACAACGGAAAGAAGGGTAGAGTTGGAATAGCATCGATTAGTAATGCAGAAGACAGTGAGAGTCATTCCAGATAGTCCTAGCCAACATGCTGTGTAGTGATCCACAATGCAACCATCCCAGAGAGCTTTATAAATTCGATAATGGTGATGGTTTCTTTTGGCTGAGACCTTGTTCAGAAAATGTTAATTTTTCACCATTAATTCAAGACGACAAAGCTTCTGAAATCCAGAATGCTGTGTCTCATCAGCAGATAAATAGTACTCTGCGTAACTTCCACTGCATAAATGCATTCTGTGTCCATATAGGAGAAAATAGTTTTTTCAAGATGTTCTTGCAGCCATTAGAGACAGGATTAAAGTGTATTATGCGTAGTTGGAATTTTGTAATGAGGCAAAACATGTTTGATGCATTGAAAAATAACATTCTAAACAACATTCCTAGCAATTTGTTGCCTCAGGAAAGTAAAGAGAAATTTGTTAGTTACCTGTAACAGCATTGGTTCTGTAAAGTATGGGAAGACACCTTCACAGCTGAGGTGTTGTATGATGTCACAATAAATCAATGTAGGAATCCATTAGTTTTGACAGACAGTGTCACCAAGAGGAAGTTCAAGGAAATTGATGACGTTGAATTTAAAGTCATTTGAGTAGGTCAATGGCAGAATTGGTTTGGTTTTTAATACACCAAACTATGCATAGGGACTGTGTAGCAACAGAGCAAGCCAGCAAATGTTCACAAAAGCAGACGCCCTCATTTTGCAACAAAGGTAAGGAGCTGGCAAAGGCAGAAAGGACAGTGGCTGGTACACTGTGTGCCCTGGTGACCAAGTCCAATCTCATCGTCAAGTGAGAGAAGACTTTTTTCTTGCACAAGATGAGAATTTGGAAATCTATTCAAAGTCGGGGGCTATCCCAACACATGTTGAGACTTTAGCCAGGCAAATAAGTACCGAACACTGCTATGACGCTGTAAGCAAATCGAAAGAATTTTTGTATGAATTAAATGACTTGGTGTGTAAGATGTTTTACACAGAAAATCTAAAATTATTACCGGTGGAAGGGCAAAAGCAAATGGAGTTGGGTGACCATATTTATAACATAAATTTGTGTACTTGCACATGTTATAATTTCATAATATCTGGGCAGCCATATTTTTGTAAGCACTAGGATGCTTGTTTGACGAAGCAGACAGGAGAAGATAATGGAGGAAAATGAATAGAGCTGTGCAGCCAAACTATGCCGGTAATACCAGATATATTGCGCAGCTATGAAACCCAGCCAGGACCAGTATCATTTAAAACATGTGTAAGAGACCAACTAGATGAATTGGTGATACAGTCACATATTGTCCAAGACCAGGAAATGAAAGATCCAGAAATGGCAACCTGTTGCGATTATTACATGATAAACCTGTTGTAGGAAGCTACTTTAATGGACAGACACCAAACAGACATCCCCATAAGGCAGGTTTTCGTAGAATGGGAGGGGCCTATCACCAAGTCAAAACATGCAATCTCGTCCGTTGATTTTGAGAGCAGTAATGATCCATGTGTGCCGAAAGTCAAATTTCCAGAAAACAGTAGAAGCAGACATGGGGGTAGAAAAATGGTACAAAATTGTAAGCAGGGGTTCGAGTAGATGATCTAATGAGTAATGGGTTAGCAAAGTTAGGAGTTGCTGTAAAGAACTTGTCACATGGCCATGAGAAACAATGTAACAATGATGACAATATGGAATTCAATCAGGACGGTGGGTTAGAAGTATATTCTAGAAGTTGTAATATGGTTAGCTTATTAGGTGTGACAAAGGGGCTAGATAAACTAGCCATGCAGCAAAACCAAGAGAAGACCAGCTTATAGTTCAACCCAGACACAATAACTTGAAGAGGAGGGTCTCCGAACAGGAAAGTGTACAGCCTAAAAAGAGAGCATGAGTTATAAAAGTAGGCAACCGAGTTTGCATCCAGTGTATTGAAAATGAGGTTAAAACCCCATTTACTTGTAAATTGAAGAAAGAACTCGATATGCATGTGAAAGTTGCACATTCTGGTGGAATTATTTGTGGTTTCAGTTTTTCAGTTAGTGGGAAAATAGTTCGCTTTGAAAATGAAGATGACTTCCAAATCCATTCCAAGTCACATAACATTAGCACAGAAAAAATAAAGAGTAGTGCTCCTGACAAAAAAATCATGCCTTACTTTATCACAAAATAGTACAGTACATGAAAATAGTGGTATGAAAGAGACTGGCTGTTACACAGAAAAAACAAAGAGTAGTGCTCCTGACCAAAAAAAAACATACCTTACTTTATCACAAAATAGTACAGTACATGAAAATAGTGATATGAAAGAGACTGGCTGTTATGATAACCAGGATAGTGCAGTTGTAAAATATCCCTGTCCAGTATGCAAAGACAAATGTACAAATGACCCACCCTCAATTGGGTGTGACTGCTGTGATACATGGTTCCACTGGCACTGTATAAAAATGAAAAGGGCCCCACCAAACACCAGGATTGGTACTGCAAGAATTGCATTAAAGGTAGACTGTGAAATAAAATCAAAAGACTATGAGCAAATATATTACTGGCTGTCATTTTATCATGCAGCACAACTTTCCAACCAAATATCAATAGTTTAGGTGTACAGCCTAATTGAAACCATGTACAAGTAAAGAAGCTTGTTGGGTTTATGGGAGACATTATCATGCAATATTTGAGGTATGTGAAAATGTGATTAAAACATATGGTATTCTGATTATAAACTGCCTGTTGAGATGATTTCGGTGAATTTGGATCCATGCAGTGTACCTGGCATTGAAATAGTATGCCGCACTTCCCATGTTGGTACCTTATTCACAGTTATCATTTGCAGACAGTGTCTTATACTATGTTGGAGTATATCTAAATGGATTGTAGGAGTTGTAATTTCAAAAGTCAGTTTGGATGGTGTTCGTGAAAACAAATTTTGGAGAAGGATGGGGATGTGGATGGGGTGGTGGTGTCTCTTTACCAGTTTTTACATTTTTTTAAACAATGTCTCTTTGGGTGGGGGCATCATTGTACTTTTTTTCTTTTTCTGTTTTTGCACCCTCTATTATACAGTTGGAAATTTTTCTCCAAAGATGAAAAATCTGGGTCTGTAGTATTACCGGTGTTTATATATTTTTGTGAAGATTTTCCCTTGGCAATTTTTTCTTTAATTTTTGGCTACCCTTATGTACATTTGGCAATTTCTATCTAAAGACGGTATCATTTGATTTTTGGGATATGTAAAAATTTGCTTAAAACAAATGGTATCATGATTATGAATAAATAGCCTGTTGAGATGGTTTCAGTGAATTTGGATCCATCCGGTGTAGCTCGCATTGAAATACTATGCCACACTTCTCATTGTGGTACAATATTCACAGTTATCATTTGGAGACAGTAGCTTGTACTAGTTTGAAATAGATGCAAGATTTAAGCAGGTTGTAATTTTAAAATGTATTGGGATGTGTGAAGATTAAATCTCTCTGGTAAGATCATTATTATTCACATTCAAAATTTTGTTCATTATGAATTTTAAAGAAATTTTTTATGGTGTGCGACGTGATTCCCCCTCCTCGTGGGGCACACTTGGCAAGCTTTATATACGAAGCTTGGCGAAGAGAACCACATATTCAACCAACATTTAACTAGTTCAACCATGACAGTACTTCATCAGGATCAAGAATTAGGATGTACCAAGACCAAGCATCACAAGATTACATGAAAAGTAAAAGTACATGTGTACTTGATCAACATAAATCAAGAGAAAGATGTGGCCTATACAGTCAATTGGAGAACTTATTCCCTGCTTTGGCTACTGACAAAGCTTTATACATTATACATGTTGGATGAACTTTGACTAGTGTACTATAAAGAAGGTTAAATTACATGTTCTTTATCACATATGTAATATATGTAGTTTGAGTGAAAAGATATGTTCTGATTTAATCTTCGCCATGCATCAACGAAGTGATTCTTCAGCAAAGGATGTACCAATTGGAAATAAAGTACCCCGGTACATGTTTCCTGTACAGCAAAATGCAACGAAAAAAATGTGTTCTGTAATTATAGGTACCACAGCATATTACAGTAAGAGAAGAATTAAGTGTGAATACTAGTATATAATATTGTGTATCATGATCATGGAACTATGTTGATGAATAGAGAAATTTTTGGTATCAGTGATTCAGAATAATAAAGTCTACGTATATATTGTGAATGAACAAGATTCTATTATTTGTTGTTTTTTTGCATATCTGTTTGCTAGATGCTTTTTATATTGACCTGATGATCAAAAAGTGAACTCAGGAAAGATCCCAGCTTATTGTGCATTTCTCATACAACATTCAGATTACAAGGGACAGAGCTAGTGTATGTTATATTTGTAGTGGTTCATTGAGACAAAATTTAAAATCAACTGATAAGGTAGGCCAAACAAAATAATAGCTGTATTTCCCATTACCCAACTGGCCCTACCCACTTAATTTGCTTTAAAAAATGTATATTTGGTGTGAATTAAACATTTTATTCTTGTGTTGTAATGGCTTTTCCTTGTGTTGTAATGGCATAAAACTACATGTTACAAGCAGTTGAGACACAGGAACAAAATAATTTAACTGTGTTGGCATGTTCAATGTCTGGATATCATTTCTATTGGTTAAAAATAAATGTTCTGTTTAGGAAAAATGATAAAAAAATATGATTTTGGCTACCTACCATAATTTTTTTCAACCTGTTAGGGGAAATGTATTATTTTGTTTGGCCTTATCAAATGTTGGTAAATTCTGAAATTGCTTATGTAATATTTTCTTGTTCATGGAAAAGACAGATATTTGTCAGCAATGATAGCATAGTAAGTCAGTTGAATTGAAGGGCACTGCAGTTTCCTTTCTTTGTGGATATTTTTCTGTTTCCTATTTTCTGTAAGTTACACTTTATGTTGCCAAAAACATTATAAGGTCAAATAACAATCACTGCAAACCCTCAAATTCGGTATGATCTATTCTGTGAGAATTTACATGTTACCTTGCCACTTGATCTTCCAGTAAAAAAAAATACCTTAAATGAAAATCAGTCCAGAACAAAATGTAATTGAAATTTGTTGCACTGCCATCTGTTGGTGAAATAACATACTAAATAATTGAATCTCATCAGGGTCCAAGAAGAATGATCACCATATGAACATGTATATGTAGCATGGATATGCAGAATTCCCAAATGCCAGGCACTTTAATTCGATGTCCAGTATAATCTAGGCATCTCATCTGCATTTATTGCATACAGAATGTGATCTATGCATTTTCAAATGTAGAGTAGATTCAGTTGCAAAGATCAGCAGTTTACAAAATGGCTATGAAGATACTGTATCTTTCAGTTTTCTAAATGTTACTATAAACTTCATATTTGAAAAATAATTACTTTTAATTACTGTAAGTGTTATTTTTTATCGCCTTATTAGGATGTAACCGTTCATGTCCATATTAAAGCATTTATATATGCTGTGGATTTTAGGGATTCTAATTAAGGGAATGTACATATGTTAGGCTGTCATGTATTTTTGTGGACATAAAATAAGCATTCTGTTCAATTTTTTTGACAACATTTGCTATTAGCTTATTTGATTACTACTAATTACACATCTGCAAGAATGAGACATTGAAGTTTTCTTTCATCTTCAAACTTGATCAAGATGGATAAGTATTGTTGTCGACTTGAAGCTTACATGTAATGTCAATAATGTATCAATTTAGGGGCCAGTCAGAAGTGTCAACATTTTCACATTAGTACACAGAGTACCCTTTTTGGGTGAGGGGGGAATGGCCAAAGGGCCAACGTATATTTTTTAGATTCATGAAAATGTTGATTTTTTTTGGCTTACAGATAAATTTTTCAAACTTAAATGTCTACTCTATACTAATATTTGGATAAGAAGTTTAATAAATAGTAGATGTGCAAGATTTAGATCTTGAAAAATGTGGCCAAACAACATAGTTCTGCATTTTGGCTTGAAAAATCAACATCTTAAAGTATTAATTCCAAGGGGGGGGGGGTGTCATATGAATTAGTACTCTGTGTACTAATTTGAAAATGTTGATAATTTTGGCTGACCCCTTAAGGGGTTCAGGCTGAAAATTTCAGTCTTGCATGGTTCCAAATTATGAGCAAATATTTCAAATATGTTGGCGTTCAAATTTTCACTTTAGTATTTGCTTTAGAGCACATGTTGGAAATTACATGTAGCTTGACAATTTTTGGGCTGAGACCATATCCATACATTACATACATAAGACCAAAATACCACACTAGATGCAAAGCTTTCAAAAAAGCAATAAAGCAACTACAATTATGTTAAGCAATTATAAGTAGGTTTCTTTCCAAATATGCTCTCCCTTTTTTGTGCACATTGATCAGTGTATTCAGAACAAAAATATGATCCCTTGCTCTTAGATACATAAAAAATCATTGATAATATTAATCATAGCTTCATGATATTAATTTTCATTTTCAATGATATGGGACAATGTAGAGGGTGGGTAAGGGGTTTCCCGTACTGACGTACTGGGGCTTTTTATTTACCGTACTGGCGTACTTGAAGCCTTCTTATTTTATGTACTTTGTACTATCAAAATTTTGAAAGATTTTTATTTTCCGTACCAGCGTACTGAACCCCCCCACCCCTATAATGTATGACAATGAAAAAAAAAATAAACTATGCACATAAAAGTGTAAGCTACCCTAAAATTGTTTAAATTTTTAATGAAAACTTAATACTTCACATAAAATATTCTCATTCATGGTAACTGTACGACCGTAAATCAAAGAGAGATATGATAATATATACGCTTTGCTATTAATACACACTATTTATTATGACTTGAAAAAAAAATTGTTCAATATCTGTTTATTTATTATCAACTTAGTCAGGTCATGTAACCAGTCATCAGGTAGAGTGGGAAGACATGAATGTTCCAGTGACTGTTGTCAAATGTATCCCTTACAGAGGTGTGGTTCTATCTGTGGGGTAGCAACTTCAATTAGAATTTGCCCATGCACAATAAACAGAAGCATCTTCGATAAAGTTAGTACAGTTGGAATGAAGTCTGGGTCTGACATTGAGTTGAAAAGAATTGCATATTTAAGACAGATTTCGTTTTATTCCGAATACCTTAGACGTGTACTTATTGAATGGATAATGACAGGCAAAATAGACATTGGGGTATTGTTTGTGCGCAGAGTAGCTGTCATATGTTCAAACAGTAGGCCACGTAAACATCAGTACTTTGGTTCTACTTCAAATATAAAAAATATGAATAAGAAACAGATAGGGAGTACTAGCAACCATATATCACTGGGGAAAAGTAACAACAAGCCCTGTGAAAATGTAGCAACAAACAGAATAAATTCTGGGAAAAATAACTATCCAAAGGTGAGTTCAGGTAACAGTATCCAACAGATAATGGAAACGCAGTCAGGAAAAAATGTCGATATTTCATCTGTCCCCACTGATAAAATAAAAGCAAAGAAGACAATTTTTAAACAGAAACAAAGAAGTGCAATAGTGAGTGACAATATTGCAAAATTATTGAAATACAATCCTTGGATATATTTCAAACTCAATATCTCTAAACTATGTATAGATTTTACTTTGGTAAATGGTACAAAAGCTTACAAATATATTCATTGTTCTTCTGAGGGCAAAATGATACCAAAGCAATGGACATGGGTCATCATTTCCTAAATAGGGACATAAGGACAGAAGGTTGGTTAGCATCAAAATTGAATAGACCTTCCAACAAAGTCACTGACAAATCAGACAAATGTCTTGATAGTGAAAGTTCACGTGATGCTAGAACAGACACAAATATAGAACCATTGAATATGCATTCTGATCCAAGTAGTTTTAGTGTTTACCCAACTACGGAGAAGGACCTTAATGTAAGTCATGAAATAGTACAACTCAAAGTTGAAAGCAAGACCCAAATAATAGTTTTGATAATGAAAGTTCGCTTAACACTGGAACAGTCACAAATACATGTATGGAACCATCAAATGTAAACTCTGATTTGTGTAGTTTCGGTGTTTACCCAACTACAGATAAGGACAATAATGTAAACCATAAAACATTACAAGACAAAGTTCAGAGCAAAATCCCCAAACCCCAACATATTGGAAAGTCATCAATTTTGTGTAATGATCAGAATGTTGAAAGTCTTGCATGTAACGGCGATTTGCTTCAAAAGAATCCTATAATCAAAACCAAAGTCCCAAAAGTAAAAATTGAATTCCTATTGACAGAGGAATAATTCATGACAAACCTAGGTCAAAACTTATTCTTAAATGTACATTGAATAATGGAAAAATGGTACAGTGATCATTTCAATGTGGTACAGAGGGAAAGGATGATGTCACTGCTTTGAAAAAATACAAGATTTCCTTAACAGCAAAGCTAGTAAAGAATGGTTTAGAGATGCAGACAGTGATAATGAACCATGGAAATATTTGTGTGAAATACCAATGGTATGGAAATGAAAAGATATATTGACAAAATTCCCTTTGATACACAGAAAATAATTAAATATGAAAATGACATTGTCATCCCATGTTATGATGAAGACACATTGAGGGTGTCTGTCACTGAAAATGCAAATTGGGGTAAGACTCATCGATTCGATGAAAAGTATTCATTTCAAGAGCACATTAATTTGAAAGACATTAAGAAATCAAAAGTAGTAACTGCAGTAATAACATGTTCGTCTAAATCAGATCAATGTAAACCCTCATGTAGGGCCTTGATCAGTTCTCTCAAAACAACAGACAACAAATGTAGCCATTGTGATTTTGACATGTCGACAGAACAACAGTGCTCACATTGTAAGTCCAAGAATAGCTTCTGTTGGTATTCCATTCCTTTAGAGTCAAAGAAATTATGTCAAGCATGTTACCATTACAGAAAAAGAACTGGTATAAATACACCCCATAATCTGTTACAAAACACATGCGAACAGGTATACCATAGTCACATACAGTGTCAATGGAAAATGAAGGCAGTAATTGAAATCAATAATATAAAGTGCTGAGAAATTTACCAGTTCACAGGTAACTCAAGTGGTCATTTGGACATAGCCACTCAGGAAGTGAGGCGGCCAACCCTGTCTGTACGTGACAATTGGGATAAATTAAGAGTAAGTGGGAGAACCACCCCACAGCAAATTTTGGCAGCAGAGACCCGGAGTCAGCCAATGCTTATTACAGGCACAGGCACCAGTACTAACCATTCGCTTAGTCAGATACAAACAAGATGTCCCTTAATAGATCGTCACCGTATGAGTGAGGGTATGACAAAACCTGATGCCATACAAATAAACTCCGATTGGAGAAATACTGACAAAGTGTTAGAAAAAAAATTTTTGATGAAGTTCTTTTCTTTCAAAGGGGTTCAAGTGCAGAATGGAAGAAATTATACTTGGCAGTGAACACAATTTGAAAAACATGAATGAGTATGGTTCAGAAGTGATCGGTTACTATATAAAACAGGACCTAACTTTGCCACGCTTTAAAACAGCAATAATGACATATTGTGACAATGGAAAGAAGGGTAGAGTTGGAATAACATCGATTAGTAATGCAGAAGACAGTGAGAGTCATTCCAGATAGTCGAGCCAACATACTGTGTAGTGATCCACAATGCAACCATCCCAGAGAGCTTTATAAATTCGATAATGGTGATGGTTTCTTTTGGCTGAGACCTTGTTCAGAAAATGTTAATTTTTCACCATTAATTCAAGACGACAAAGCTTCTGACATCCCTAATGCCGTGTCTCATCAGCAGTAAAATAGTACTCTGTGTAACTTCCACAGCTTAAATGTATTCTGTGTCCATATAGGAGAAGATAGTTTTCTCAAGATGTTCTTGCAGCCATTAGAGACAGGATTAAAGTGTATTATGCGTAGTTGGAATTTTGTAATAAGGCAAAACATGTTTGATGCATTCAAAAATTACATTCTAAATAACATCCCTAGCAATTTATTGCCTCAGGAAAGTAAAGAGATATTTGTAAGTTACCTGGAACGGCATTGGTTCTGTAAAGTATAGGAAGACACCTTCACAGCTGAGGTGTTGTATAATGTCACAATAAATCAATGTAGGAATCCATTAGTTTTGACAGACAATGTCACCAAGAGGAAGTTCAAGGAAATTGATGACGTAGAATTTTAATAGTCATTTGAGTAGGTCAATGGCAGAATTGGTTTGGTTTTTAATACACCAAACTATGCATAGGGACTGTGTAGCAACAGAGCAAGCCAGCAAATGTTCACAAAATCAGAAGCCCTCATTTCGCAACAAACGTGAGGAGCTGGCAAAGGCAGGAAGGGGTATAGCAATGAAAAAAGTGGGAAAGTTACACAGCACCAAGATGATACGGATCGTGGCTGGTACACTGTAATAAGTCTTCATATTAGTATTGATGTTGTTGTTGTTGTTATTATTATTATCATATATTAATGAGTCATCATGCATCTACTCATGACAACTAATTTACTTTCTATAGGCCTGTATAATTAATATTCTGATGACCACTGTCGTTAATTTTCTTTATTTTTTCATTTTTTCAAAATTATATTTTTATTTCTACTATCATTATGATTATTATTATCATTATTATTAATATAATTTTTATTATTATTATTATTATTATTATTATTATTATTATTATTATTATTATTATTATTATTATTATTATTATTATTATTATTATTATTTAGGAGTCAATATCATTTTCTTTTCTTTTTTTTATATAGGAATACCAACTGTTTTTAAACCAACTCTTTTTGGATAATTTGTTGGTCCTGAAAAGGGCCTTGGGGTGTATCATGAACTGGCTTGCTCCTTTACTGACGAAGGAACCACTTGATGTGCCTCTTCTGGAACCGGATGGTCTTCTCGAAGAACTGCGATAGGATGCTCTTCCCCGCTTTAGTGAGGTGAAGACCATCATTGCTGAAGAGGTGGTACTGCAGCTGGCCCTTGATGTTGAAAGCCCTGTTCGTATGGATCACGCTGTAGTTGCCAGCTTTCATGGTCTTCTAAGGCATGATTGAAGTCTGTGATCCTTTCGATCCTGCAAGGTTGTCCGTCGGGAGATTACCAATCTCGGGGTCGTTGTAGAACTGTCGAAGCGAAGACCTTGGTCTTGGGACTCTTTTCATGGATGGCCCTTGAAATCTCTGTCGTTCTGCTCTCTGACGCTATGACTTGCTCGTAGCTTTTCTCCAACCACAGGTCATTTGTGCCAACGTGCAAAATGACGATGGGGAAATTGACCTTGCAGGTACCTTCTCAGATGTACAGGAGAATGGATGCTGTTGTCTTGCCTGGGTAGACTTGCATTAGGGTGTTCTCTGGGCAGGGAAAGTCATAAACCTTGTTGGAGCACATGGAGTCTGAGATTATGGTAGCGACGTAAGCCATGATGAAGCTGAGACACTGAATGAAACCACTTACAAGAGACACCCTTATATAGGAAGCTGTCTTCTCCAGCTCGCCCAAACTGTAAATAATCCTTGATCACACAAGCTTTTGAATTCACTGAGCCCCCCTAGCACAAACTTCTCACCCCAAAACCTGTCACACTTGAGACACACACATCATTATTAGAGGCTCCTCCCCTATATCATTGTATACTGTTTCTCTCTGATTCAATTCAGAATTATGAACTTCTTGTTAATCTTATTTTTTTATAAATGAGTTTTAAATTTTGTAAAGTCAACATACAAATGATAAACGAGTTTACATAAAATGATAGATAAATAAAACATACAGATAACTAAGGCATTAAAATGAGCCCAACATATGATCATAAAGGTAAAAACATAGTAATAAGTAAGATTAAAAAGTTTCTGATTTGCCTTTGTAAAAAAAAATAGTAATAAAGATTAACTAAAAAAATAAGTTTCTGATTTGCCTTTGTTAAATTATGTTGACTGCACCAAGGATGGCCCAAGAAAGTCAATTATTGAGACTTATTTCCATTGGGGTATTTTTGGTACTTTGATGAGACATGGAAGGTGAGAGATGAATAGGATGATTGGACTGCAAATAATTGGATTTATGAAAATCAGTTAATTAATAAAATAATAATCAATGTATAGACATGGAATTAGTGTAAAACTGTAATAACAAGTACAATTTCATAAATTAATCATTAGGCACTAGCAGTGACATCTAGTAGTAAGACATATCATTATTTTCTGATGAAGAAGCACTGCTTACCAGGAATTTTTTGCATAATGTTTTGAAAATGATGCGGTTGGATAATTTAATATGTGATGGTAGAGCAGATAGAGCATTCCAATCCTTGATCACTGTATAACAAAATGAATGAAAAACGGGTCCTTTTGCATTATGGGATGTGAAAATTTTCTGCACTGTTTCTGGTAAACATGCTGTGTATACTCTGGGTTCTGATAAAAAATTGACTGAGATAGTCTGGAGCAATTCCATTGAAAATCTTAAAAGCATGATTTAACTTCAGCTGTGTAACTCTATCAGAAACCTCTAGCATATTTATTTTATTTCGCTGTTTCTGTCCTATATGTGAGCAGTTATGTTTGTCCAATATAAACCTCAAAACTTTGTTTTGATTAATGGAGACATGATGGAGATACCACAGTTGACCCAAACTGTATGTCTGTTTCTTTTTCAGAGCCACCACCTATGCCAGAGAAAGGAAATGAGAAAGATGCAACAGTTGGCCCCGACAGTGACAGTGTGTCTGTTTCTCTTTCAGAGCCACTACTTGTGACAGAGGAAGAACGTGATAAAGATGCCAAAGTTGGCTCCGACCCTAACAGTGTGTGTATTTCTGTTTCACAGCCACTGTCTGTGCAAGACACAGGATATGAAGGAGGTGCAATAGTTGGGCTCAACCTTAATAGCATGTCTGTTTCTGTTTCAGAGCCAGTGCAAGGAAAAGAACATGAAGGAGATGAAACATCTGGCCCCGACCCTAAAAGCATGTCTGTTTCTGTTTCAGAGCCTTTGCAAGCAAAAGAACATGAAGGAAATGCAACAGTTGGTCCCAACCATGACAGCATGCCTGTTTCTGTTTCAGAGCCACTGCCTGTGCCAAAAAAAAAAAGAATATGAGGGAGATATAACAGTTAATCCCAACTACATGTCTGACTTTGTTTCAGAACGTGACAGCTTGTCTGTGTTTCAGCACCAATGCCAGTGCCAGGGAAAAAACATGAAAAAGTTTCTGGGGGAGAGGCCAGGGTGACTGAGACTCCAGCTGAGTCACTGTATCTAGGTTTTTTTGATAGTTTCTTATTTTTCATGTACTAAATAGTTTTATGTGCATTCTTATCTATACTTAGTAGAAATGAAAACAAAGAAGAACAGCCTGAATCTGAGCCACACACTGCTTTTGACAGTACCCCTGTTACAGACTCGGGTAAGAAATCTGAAGTTATTGAAAATGAACAGTCAGAACTACAGGCTGTCAGAGAATTTGATCAGGAAACAGTAATTGCTGGAAGTGAGCCACAAGTTGGAGGTGGTCCGAGCAGTGCTGAAATATATAAAACAAAATGTATGTCACTAACCATAAATGAAGTTAGGGAAATTTTTGAAAATCCAGACCCAAATCTAATTTCAGAAGTACCGCCATTCAGACCCAAAGGTAGGGAAATTTATTTAATGTCAGCAAAAGGTATTCCAACCAGGAAAAATGACTGGAAATGTGATGGGTATAGGTGGAAGCATTCAGGTTCATTTGAATTAGAGAAACCAAAGAATGTAGAAAAGCCTCTGAAAAAAAAAACTACCATAAATTTATTACACCAAGACACCCAAAAGGGGACATTAATTTTTCCAGGTATTAATGGAAATTTAAAGATGAAACTCAATCAGATTATGTTCTAGTTCAGTATATTGGAGATGAAACCTTGTTTGAACCCTTACCACATGGAAATTCAAAATCAAAGAAAAAGGAATTTCGTAGGACATGTCCTTCAGTAATCGCAGAAGCAAGAAATTTAGTACAAACAAAAACTGCAGGTGAAGCTTATAAACAGTTAGTAACTTCAAATCAAGTTGGAAACATTCCTGGTATTACAAACCCGAGAAACTTAGAACAAATTAAAAATGCTAAAAGACAAGAAAAGAGAAAGCATAAACTGAGCCCTGATGATTTATATAACCTTCTCCAGCTGGCTTTGGAAGTGGAGGATTTTGCCTGGAAAATTGAAATATATCCCGATACGACAGTTGTTTTGGGTATAAAGGAGATCTGTGAAGAAATAAATAAATTGTTAGCACTTAGACAAAATAACCCAGTCATCTTTGGCTATGACACCACGTTCGAGCTGGGTGACTTCTATGTATCTCCACTAATTGTTCGGCACAGTATTTTCGAAGGTGATCCAGTAATTCCAGTTGCTTTTCTCATTCATGATAGGAAATTCCAAGAAACACACAAATCATTTTTCAGACTTATTGATAAACTAATACCAAATATTGGAAAGAAAGATGTGGTATTTATAACAGACAGAGAGTCAGGTATAACAAATGCCATAGAATCCATATTTCCAAATGCAAAAGTCCTACATTGTTGGAACCATATTAGGAGAGATTTCAAATTCTGGCTGAGGAAACAAGGGGGCACAATTGATGAAATAAGTAATGTATATGACCCTGATTTGGTAAAATTCTTGAATGTGGTGATGAAGAAACTTTTGAGCTGGTGTGTTCTCTTGTCACCGAGGTTTGGGCAGAAAGTGCCTTATCCTATTTTGACAAATACTTAAAGGATGATATTTCAAAAGATGCAGCTAAGTGGATTTTGGAAAAGCATAATGTTTTCTGTCCATATAATAGGACAGGAATCACCAACAACATTTCAGAAGGATTCAACAGTGTTATGAAAAGATTACTAGAATGGAAAGAGGTACCAGTCGATGGAATTTATTTGTACTTGTACGATCTTCAAAATTTTTATTTGACAAATGAAAAGGGGACTGTGTGGCATTGGAAACTTATGATATAAAAGATGAATTTGAGCAGGCAAAGCGTTAAATTGATGAAATTGAGCACACAACTCCAGTTTGTCATCCTGGCGATTTAATAAAAATTGTTAAAGAAAATTTGAGTAAAATCCATGAAACTGGTTTTTGTGAGAACACTTCAAATAACTTTCTGTCAACAGGTCAGCGTAGACACGTAGGAGATGATACCTATGAAAGTGAAAATGAAGCAGTAGATTTAGAAGAAAACACAGTCGATGCAACCAATGTGAAGAATGAAAATGAGGAAGTAGAAAGTGAGCAAAACGAACGTGCATGCCTAAATAACATGAGACCGTTGTCATATGAAGTTGGTGAAAATGATAACATTCCTGCTCCAAATAGTGATGAAAATAGGGTTAGCAATAGGAATGGTAGTATAGAACCAGAAGAGCCGTTACCTTCACAACTTCTTCTAGGAGTGGTTCAGCAAGAAAGGAAAAAGCTTGATATCACAGATTTGACAGATAAAACAAAATCCAAGTCAGCACCTATAACACAGAGAGCATTAGCTATGCAGGTTTTGAAAAATGACTTAGTGAAACATGTTCCTGGTTTAAATTCTTTTCAGGTTCAAGGAAGCAAAAGACCATATGCTGTTACATTATTTCCAAAAGAAACTTGTGGTTGTCAATCAACAACAACCTGCTATCACATCCTGGCTGCTAGAATGAGCATAGGAATGCAATCTGAAGAACAGAAGGGTAAAATAAATCTTACTCAGTTAAAAAAAGAATAGTAAACTTAGGGCTGACAAAAGAGGTGGTAGGAAAAACCCCAGACCTAATGACTATAATGTTGAAGCGGCACCAGATTCTAGATATGTTGAAAATCAGTCTGCCATATTTGATATTTCTGATATCAATGAAATTGACTTAGAGTCCACACCAAAATCCACAAAAAAGCGAAAAGTTCAATTGAACACCCCTAGGTCAGTGAAAAGAAAACAAACAGAGTGTCAATGAGAATTATGTTACAAGTATTAAGGAACAGTCCACACCAAAATCAATTTTGAAAAAATGTAAAGCAGAGACAAAAACAATACAGGAAACTAATTTTGAAAGAACACAAAAAGTATCAACAGGGTATAGAGGCTGATCAGATAAAAACAAAGAGTGCAGTGCATGTTCAAACTAGTTCGCGAAAATCTTTAGTCTTTGACTTGCCTCAGCAGGTTAGGAATACTATACAAGTAGAGGCTGAAATCCACCCAAGTCCAATGGAAACCAAAGTAGAAAATAATAAAACCGAATTAAAAAAGGAGAGAACAGTGTGTCCAAAAGAACAAAACACTGTAAAAGTAGAAGCTGAGATCCCCCCCTATTCCTTGGGACTAGAAAAAAACTGAACTGGACAATGATGCAACAAAATTTAATGAAGGGAGAACAATGACAGGTCAAAACAAAGAAGATGCCCAAACAAATATGAATGACATGTGTCAAAAGGAGCAAAAGAGTGTAAATTAGCAAACAAACCAGAAACAGATTGATAGATCTTCAGAAATTGAAAAGAAACGTGTGAAGAAGTTGACAAGACTTAGTTTGTCATTTCAAAAATCATCAAAATTTAATACTCTTGATGATCATGTATCTCAAACATGCAGTGCAAGTCACAAGTCAGGTTTACCATAAAAAAATCAACAGGTCACCACAAACAAAGAGCAGGGTAGTACTGGGTTAACAGGCACAAATAACAAAACTTTAGGAGCAAACACTGTTGAATCTGATATGACTGATTTGCCAAGTCCACAAAAAGAAAGCACTAAAAAGCAACATAAAGAAAGTGATTTGAATGAATTCCCTATTCCACAAAAAAAAACCAACTAAAAAGCAAGACACACATACTGATTTTATTGATTTGAACAAGATACCTAGTCCTAAAAAGGAAAGAAGTAGCTACCGAGACGAGCGTAAATGGGTGAAAAACTTGGGACTGGACTTCACAGATAAATTTACAATTGTTAATGATGGTTGCCTCACAAGTTCCCATATGTCTGCTGTAAATAAACTTCTAAAGCAACAATTTCCTGATGTAAATGGATTCCAAGACACAACTTTAGACCCAAAAAGAAAAAATGGAAAATGGAAAGTTTTGGCCAAAAATTTTTAAACCAATTACTAAAAGTCCAAGTGCACAAATTCATTACAATGGTGAAAATCATTGGGTAATTTCTTTCTGGTGCAAAGACAAAGATAACACAATTTATGTAGTTGACAGTTTAAATTCACACAAACTTACTGAGTCACTGACAATTCAACTCTGTCAAATATATGGCCATGACAAGGACATTTTATTCTATACTGTACCAGAAACGGAAAGCAGACAAATGGAACCGATTGTGGGGTATTTGCAATTGCAAATATTATTGAATTTTGTATTGGTGGCCTGGCTTCATTTAGGGACAAAACATGGAAGTATGATAAAAATAGAATGAGACCCCACCTGGTGAAATGGTTATCACAAGAAAAACTAGAAGCCTATCCAAAAATACCTGTAGGTAAGAAACAGTAAAAAACCAGAACAAGCCCAGATACAGTTGATTTAATACCAATGAATTGTGCCAAAGCAACGTGTTTCCTACCCAGCCTATATGAAAACATGGTAGTGTGCATAAATGGCGATTGTCCAAGATGGTATCATTATTCATGTGTAGGATTCAAAAGCTCTCCAAGCAAGTATCTGGCATGGTACTGTGAGCATTGCACTGCAGTTGAGATGATTTTTGTGAATTTGGCATCCTTGTAAGTGAACCAGATACTGAAATAATGTATCACTCTTACATGGTGCTGTCTTCACCTTGATCATTTGATCCGTAGGTCTTATTCATATGATAAAATTTAGTTCTTGTTTCCTTCTTTTCCTTTTTTATTTAATTTTTTTTTCATTCTTTTGCTTTTGCTTGTATTTTGCCATTGATTTGAATTTGTTCAATATTTGATCATCATATAGACAAATCCATTTCAATTTAACATATCAAAATTCATTAAGCAATATATTTTTTTTATTTAAACTAATGAAACAAGCGATAAGCCCCTTACATCATTTTTGTACTCGGAATCCAATATGGTTGGGAAATTAAGAAAGCCAAACAAAGAAAATACTTTTCTTTTATTAATTTAATTTATTTACATTCTAAATTTTTTTGGTTTGCGGTATGATTCCCCCTCCTCGTGGGGCACACTGGGCAGGCATTACAACATGAAAATGGGATTGTGATGCCTGGCTAAGAGAATCATGAAGATTTTGTTTTTAATTGGTGTAAAGGAAATTTATATAAACTCGGATGAATACTTAGCTTATTTTGCATCTTCAATGGAATGTTGGTTTGTTATGATGATGAAAAAAAAATCTTTTTTAAATGATATGATAAATTATGTGGGAAAATGTAAGAATAAAATAGGGGAAATTATTAAATATGTATATTAATTTTCAAAATAAACATGGTAAACTCATGAATTATTTTTTCTCAAATGATACAAAATAATATAGTAAGACATACCAACATTATACAATGAAATTAATAGCAATTTATGATGACACTGAAAACCTTTATTCTGAACGCCAATAATGCTTATGCTGCTTATACTGATGCCAATTCATATTATTGAAATTAAATTTTCGAACTACTTTGTGGAATCCTGGATACAAAATATTAACTTTGCATTTGTGTCACAAATTTCAACTAATAAAAATGAATTATTGTTATTGCCAACAGAATAAAGTCCCATAATCATATTTCCAAATGCCTGTAATGAAATAATGGTAGCTCCCTCCTAGAAAGCGTAATCCAATATGGCGGGCGCTGGTTTCTGCAATTGGGTATTTGTTGGCGTCAGCGATCTTTTTCCCAACCGGATGGGTACTTCTTGCGCATGCGCGTTTAGTGATTATCATTAAAACTTCCGGGGAGATTGTTGGCGTGAACGACCTTTTTCCAAATTCACGTTTTCGATCGTTATTACAGATTTTGGTGTTTGCTTATGGTAATATTCAGTGGCGGTTATATGAAATATAGTTATCTTCGTTGCTACAGCCATAAAAATTGGCGTTTGGAGGTCCAATTAACGGTATTTCTATGGACTGCACGATGGACAGACGACCCGTGGTTTCGGTAATGACGACTTTTTTCCATACGACCATGGGTATCAATAATACTAATGATTTGGTCTTTCTGTGGCTTTTTCAGTTCTTAATTTCAAAAATTGTGTATGCCAAATAATCTACTGTACGGTTTTAACTTGCAAAGGTGGAAGATTTGGGCCCAGGCAAGTTGTTCCCCAGGTACGAACGTGGTTTCGGTAACGACGACTTTTTTCCATTCGACCATGGGTACCAATGATACTAATGATTTGGTCTATCTTAGGCTTTTTCAGTTCTTAATTTCGAAAATAGTGCCTGCCAAATAATCTAATCTACGGTTATAACTCGCAAAGGTGGAAGATTTGGGCCCAGTTAAGTTGTTATCCGGGTTCGAATGGTGACGACTTTTTTCCATTGCTGCAATGGTATTATGGCAAATAAATCATCAAGTATTCAAGATTAAAGTGTGTCAAAATTCAAAGGCAAATATTCTTGTTTTTTCAGTATCATGTATAATGGTGCATAAGATGCTAGACCCCTTTGCTTAGCCTTAGTTTTTTATCATGCCAAACAAATTCAAGTTGAAATAGATACATGTAAATGTGAATTAAATCTCACTACATGTATGATACTAAACCACTGAACCAAATTTTTCATAATTCCAGAAAGTTCCGATTTCAAATGTGTTATTTCATTCATTTTATACCATGGATTGTGTCAAAGATGAAATGGAATATAGAAGTATGAAGAAGGATTATTTTCATTAATGGCAATGCAACATGGTTTTGAATTATTCTTTGATTGAAGCCTTTATGCCATCATCAACAGGTAACCAGTACCCTTCTACTGATGAAAAATTTTAAAAGTACCTATTACTTTAGCTGAAAATGTAACTGTACTTGGATTCCTCAAATATTTCAAGAATGTTAACATATATTTTCCATCCAAACCCGTCACAATGTTAAATTCTGACTTACATTGAAAAACAGGAAAAGTCAATCAAAATTCTATACATCAGATTAAATTGTACCATGTAGGTAGATTATGGAAAAGCTTCATGTGTCATATACCTTCCCTTAAGACCAACAACAAAATAAAGGTGAGACATAACTGATGAAGTATAGTTATGTACAGTTCACTCATGGCAGTTCAGAAATTCATGGACTGACAATTATATTGTTAATGAATAGTCATCAATATTATCACATAATCATTGCCATATGTACTACACAAGTACCTCCATATATATATCTAGCCTTTGAGTAAAAACAAAAAATTTAATAAATAAATAAATAAATTAAAAAAAAAACACAACTAATGCAACCCATTTAATAACTTCTAAATCTAGTAATGATTAAATCACATGTAAAGATATACATGTATTCTCTTTGGGCAAGTGGTACTTCTGGTTCCACCTTTGACCACCAGGGTACAAAACGTTGCCTCAATTGACTACCAGGTGAAATGGTTCCACATTTCACCACCAGGGTACAAAAAGTTGCCTCAATTGACCACCAGGTGAAATGTTTCCACAGTTCACCACCAGGTTTTTCACCAGGTGAGTTTTTTTGTTGAATTTAACCACCAGGTGATACTTGTATATTCTTAGTTGTCCACCAGAGTAATCATCATCAGGCCATGAGGGCTTATTGTTTATGTTTTTCAATTTAGTGTTTTTGCATACCTGCCTTTAAATCCAGATGATGTTTTCATGACTTCTTTCAATTATTAAATTTGTTCTAATAAGTCATGCAAAATGTTGCAATCAAAACCTAAGAACTTTGAAAAACACGTAACTGAACAGTCATATACACTAATTCTAATAGTATGAAAGAATCAGGGCCAAATATACACACATAAGTAATTCCGTATATATATATATATATATATATATAAGATTTCTTTTGTTATGGTTGTTTATTTCAACATGCTTTTTATTCATATAGTGTTCCACCTTTGACCACCAAGTGAAATGCTTCCATAGTTTACCTCCAGGTGAGTTGTGTTATAAAATTTGATCACCATGTGATACCTGTAAGTTTTAGTAGTTTGTCACCAGATATATCCTTACCTGCCTGTTTATCAGGGCCATATTATGTGAGTTGTCTCATTTAATGTTTGTGCATATTTATTGGAAAATCTATCAAAAATGTCGAGAACTTTTTTTACGGTGCAAATATAATGGGACCCTTGTAATATGGCTTGAAGGGCAAATGATTTCACACTAATTTAAAGATGAAATGCCACATAATGTGTTAATGTATTTTCTTGCATGAATGTTCACCAAACGACGGTTTGAATTCGTCCACTTTCCTCATTTTGAATGTTATAGTTGAACACATTTTTAAAAAAAAAATTTATGCTATTTCACCCTCTTTTCCCTCTGGCGGAAAAACTACTTCAAAATAAACACAAGGAAATATTGAATTGCTCCAGAAAAAATGAGCATATTTACATAAAATTGAAGATGATTTTTGAAATAATAAGCTTCTATTTCCATATTGTTAAGTTCCTATTTGCTTACCTCACATATATATTATATATATATATATATATATATATATATATATATATATATATATGGTAATATGATCCACATGTTGGCTTCTTAGCAAGTTTTCTGTAATGTCTACTGCCTATTTTGAAAATTGAGTTTGATTCATCAAACATTTTTTTGCATTACACAGGATACACTATTACCACATGTACAAGACAAGGTTGACAAATACGGATAATCTTGTAACTCTTTCTTAAATACTATTTTAGAGTCCCCATATGGATCTCTGCATTACCTACCGCTAGGTGTGTCAACCTGAAGCCCGGGGCGAGACAGGCTGCGCAGTGGTGGCTTGACAGGTGTAATGCGCGTGCGCATGCATTCAACTCTTCTGTTGAAGGATGGGCAAGGATCACCCCTGGGATACATATCATAGGACACCCAGATACTGTAGAGGAGAGTGGGCATCACACAATTATGTCCCCAGATGGCCTCCACTTGGGCTTTCATGGTGTGGACATATTGGCCCGGGATATTACAAAGGCAGTTACAAAGGTTAGGTAGAATTAATGTTTAAAATAGCCCTTCCTTTGAAAGACCACCCCTTTGAGAGACCACCTCCTTTGATAGCCCACAGTTGTCCGGTCCTTCTGCAGTATGTCATTATACCTTCGAGGGACCACCTGCTTTAAGTGACCGCCTTTCGGGTGGCACTAGGAGCGGTCTCTGGAAGGATGGACTACTTGAGTAGCATTAACAAAATAAAACAATACTTAAACTGTTACTTAGGCAGACATCGCTGCTTAATGGCACATATTCATTAGCTATTATCACATGTTCAATAGCTACTGTATTCACTATAAGTATAAAAATGTGAGTTAATAAAATTCTTTATTCCTATGTTGCACATTCTCGTGCACTGGGATTATGGATTTGACTTTAATTCTTGGTACTTATTGAAGGTAATGCCCATGCAGTATTTTTGAATGTTTCTATGAAAATTTTTTCACAAAATATGCTTCGTCATTATATTGTTGAATGTGAAACTTGAATCATCATGAATGAATATGATAATGTCACGTCTTACATGCAACTATATAACTTAAGCAATAACATAGGTGTAGTATATCGATCACAATTTGAAATAAAATCTTATCATGATTGTTTCTTTGTCACACAGCCAATCCCCTCGCCCGAAGTCAAATTCACAGATGATGACTTCCCTGCCCTACCTGTAACCAAACCCAACACCAAGCCACAACCCAAGCCCCAACCAGAACCATCTCCTGCCCTACCATTGACCCAGCCACAGCCACCAACTGCCACTCCTGCGGCCAAGCAGCCCAAGCCACAACCCAAACCATCTTCAACTGTAACTGCAACCAATAAGCCCAAGCCCAAGCCCCGACCAGAACCCTCTCCTGTCATACCATTGACTCAGCCACAGCCATCAACTGCCACTCCTGCGGCCAAGCAGCCCAAGCAACAACCAAAACCATCTTCAACCATACCAGCAACAAAGAAACCCAATCCCAAACTACAGTTGAACACACCTCCAGCCGTATCATCAACCAAACCCAAAAAACATAGGAAACAGCAACCACAACGACCACGATCCCGAGTCCCAAAAAGATCACCTCTTGTAAGTAGAAAAAAGCAATATGCAAAGAAAGGTAAGAAGCACCATATTACTGTTGCCTACATTGTAAGTAAAGGGTATGTGGTCATTGATAATGTGGCAATTCGAAATAATCTTGTGGGTGGGCATAGAAAGTCAGTAAAACATGAAAAAGGATGCACATCAGTAAGTAGATTGGCACTGAACTGTACCAAACAACCTGAGTCAACCTCAGTTAACATAGACTGTCCCCATTGTACTGATGTTTTCAAACTTGATGTTGACATGTTAGATCATTTTTTAAGGACTCACATTGTTGAAGAAAGGATGAACTGGCACAAAGAACAAGGAACAGGTGGAGGCGATGGAAAAGGTAAAGAGAATGAGAAAGGTAATGATATGGATAATGGTGACACAGAAGTTGTTAAAGTGACCTTTTCAAGTGAGATTTCTGAGGTGGACCGGGAAGATGCTGATGACATTGAAGTAGTGAAGGTAGAGGGTGTAAACAGTGGGGGTGCAGTAATGTTTGATGAGATGTCAGGGATCATCGATGTAGAAGATGTAAACGTAGAAGACCATATGTCTGATATTCCTATACTGGATGTTGACAGGGGAAATCTGGTACATTTCTCTTATCCTGTTGTCAGCACCAAAGGTCCATACATCATCAGGGCCAAAGATAATACAGTTGTGAATGACCCAAAGTTGGCTAAGTGCATTCCCACCCTAGATGAGCTAAATAAAATATTGAAAGTCATGAAAGTGGACAGTGTAGTTGAATTGAAATTTGGTATATATGATAGGAAAGGAATTCAGACATTCAAAGAATTAATCCAATGTGAATCGGAGAAAAGAAAAGTAGAAGAGGAACAGAAGTGGCTGACATCATTTGATCCTTTTTGGGGTACAGCATTTGACAAGAATGTAGATCAAAATTGCCTGAACAAATTCCAATCATTTATTCATCAAAATAATGCACATAAGACCATAAAACTTAATGGACATGATATTACAGTTGAAAGTTTAGTGACCCTTGTGGGGAAGAGATGGCTAACTGATAGTATTATGGATCAAATTTTGAACATTTTGAACAAGAAGTCCAAAGAGACAAGAACTGTAATTTATGACATGAAAGATGTGTACAAGAGACCTTCGGTTATTCTTAAAAATTTGAGAAAGACATTTGGTCAAAATTTCGCAGATGTTCAAATTTTGTTTGTATCGAATGTTTATAATGAAAATGGAAAGACTCATCTTGGGCGTTTAGAGAACAAAAGAGGAAACCACTACTCCTTTCTCAGATATTCGATTGAAGAAAATCTCATATTGTATGCTGACACTTTAGCATGGGAATTTCCAGATGACCTGCACAGTTTTTTTGTAGATTTGGCCAGCCTATTGAGTAAACCTATACCTATAGTTAGGACATGCCACCAGTCATCAAGTAAAGGTTTATATGGCAGACATGAATGTTCAAGTCAATGTAGTCGGTTATATCCATTACAGACCTGTGGTTCTGTTTGTGGTGTAGCAACTATAATTGGCATATGTCTTTGCACACTGAACAGACATCTTTTCGACAAAATGTGCAGGAGGGATTTGGACAGTCCAACCGATGCAGAGTTAGAATCAGTTAACTACTTGATAACTGTTTCATATTACTCTGATTACTTAAGAGGGGTCATTATAGAATGGATCATGAAGGGCATTGTTGACATTGATCGGGTTTATATGAGACAAGTAACAATGTTAAGACACACAGGAAAATGCAGGTGGGCACCACATCATGGCTCCACTGAATCTGGTAATAAACGAAAAGCAAATAAAGTAAAACCTAGTCTCTCTAAACAGAGTAGTCGGAAAGATGTCCAAGTAAAATATGGAACCAAAATGGGAAATATAACAGAGAATGGAAATGAAATAAAGACTTCGTCGATTGCTAAACCTCAATTAGTATCACACACGTCCATGTCAAGTTTTGGAAGAACTATAGACACATCACTTCATTCAAAGGGCAGTGTCAATTACACTGACACAGTATCAAGGGCCTCTACTTCTGTGCTTAACCAAACTGAAAAATTTAAAACTAGTAACGAACATGATAACAATGATTTTACAGTAAGAGTGGCGAGTGATAATCACCATGAAACCTCGCATGCAACCTGTAGCAAAATGCAAAATGGCCAAAAGACCAGCAAAATAAATCTGAATCAAGATTTTAAAAAGATGCTTAAAAGTGGCCCATGGATTTCATTTAAATCCAAGCAGTCAAAGATATGTATTGCATGCACATTGGTGTCTGGGAAAAAAATATATAAATACATTAGTTGTACATCAGCAGGAAAATCTGATGCAAATGCAATGAGAAAGGTAGACCAGTTTTTAAACAGTGAAGATTGGGTGCACTGGATAAATTCCAAATTAGTTGATAGCCAATCAGGAGGATGCAAAGGTCACTGCAGTAATAATGTTACAACGCGTGTTGAAGATTTAGGTGCCTCAGTGATACATGTAAACTCACCAATGGAGCCTTCGTGTATACAAAATAAAACAGTTTCTGATTCTGGACAAATACATGAGAACGCCAATAGCGGAGCGATGTCATATGGAACCATAAGCAGTGACAACAAATCAATTGGGGAGGAGTTACTCATGAATATGAATCTATCTTTACTTTTAAAACCACCTGTTTTCCGAAAGAAAATCCCCAATTTACTGGCGGAGTTCTATTTAGCAAACAAACAATAAGCTTACCGTATTTTCAATGATGTAGGTGAGTTTAACAACTTTATGGACTCTGATGCTTCCACAAAGTGGTTGATACAGAAATTGCGATTAGGGTCTTTAAAACAATCCATTGAATCAAAGCTTCATGACTCAATAGTTGGCAAGCCCGGCATAACTCACGACAAGAAATATTCTAGATTAGTTTTAAAATGCACTCTTAAAAGTGGAAAGAAAATTTAAAAACACTTCAAATGTCATGAATTGGGGAAGGATGACTTGGATGCTTTGGAAAACATGGAATTATTTCTGCAAAGTGAAGAGAGTAGTGAGTGGACTGGCAGAATTTGGGCATTGCAATGTGAAGTCCCTGTTGGTATTGAAATGAAACGGTACATGGACAAAATTCCCTTTGATGTGACTAAAGATGTTTCCTATGATAAAAATGTCGTCGTTCCTGTTTATGATGAAGATACATTGAGGGTTTCAGTGACCGAAAATCCAAATTGGGGAAAGACGCACAGGTTTGATGAACAGTATTGTTTGCTTGATGGTGTTAATATCTCCAATCAAAAGCCCGAAGTGGTGACCGTCCTCATAAATTGTGCATCTAAAACAAATGTATGCAAAACAGAATGTGGAGCTTTGGTCAAGTCATTAAACCCGAAAAATAGCATATGTAACCATTGCAATTTGGACATGTCTTCAGAAGTAGAATGTACTATTTGTCACTCAATGAACAGTAAACACTAGTACAATAGCACTGTGCATCAAGGCAAAATATGCAACACATGTTATGTGTATAGAAATACATACGGAATTGACAGATCAATGAGGTTGATGGAAAAAAAGTGTAAGAAAGTATATCACAGTCATCTGCAATGTCAGTGGAGACTTAGAGCTGTCATAGATGTGAACGACTTGAAAGTCTGGAAAATATACGCCCTAAAAAGAATTCGCTATTGCATGTTGGTGAAGCCATGCAAGAATTTAGACATCCAGCAAAGGCAAAACAAGATAATTGGGATTTACTTCGTGTAAGTCGCAGAACAACACCACAACAGATATTGGCAGCTGAAACCAGAAGTCAGTCGATGCAGATATCAGGCCCTCCAACAGATACCAAGAATTCTTTAAGCCAGATACAGGGAAGATGTAAACGAATCGATAAAAAGCATTTAGGCCAAGGTATGGCAAAAAAGGACCAAGTACCGATCAAGTCAGATTGGAGAAACACAGAAAAGGTACTGGAGGATAATTTCGAGAAGGTTCTGTTGTTTCAAAGGGGTGAACAGGGGAAAAATTACCACATAGTAATCAGTGGTGATGAAAACCTTAAGCATATGAAGTTTTTTGGATCCACAGTGTGTGGCTATGATATTAAACAAGATTTAAATTTAGCCAGATTTAAGACTGCAATTATGACATACTGTGACAAGAGTAGAAAAGGGAGGGCCGGCATGGCATCAATTTGTAATACAGAGGATAGCAATAGTCATGCATTGACATTTCAGATTGTGGCAGCTAATATGCCTTGTAATGATGAAGCATGTAACCATGCAAAGAAATTGTATAAATTCAACAATGGTAATGGATTTTTTTGGCTCAGACCATGCTCATCCAAAGTACAGTTTGCACCTCTGATACAACACGATAAAGCAATGGACATACGGAAGGCAGTCATGCATCAACATTTGAAATCAACTCTTTGTAACTTTCATATGTTGAATGCAATACGTGTCCATATTGGGGAAGACTCAACTTTGAAAATGTTTTTGCGTCCTTTAGAAACCGGCTTTAAGTGCATTATGCGAAGCTGGAACCCAACAATGAGGGATAATGTTTTTTCTAAATTCAAAAACTTGATTTTGAATGAAATTCCAGATAACTTATTGACCATGGAAATCAAAATGAAATTTGTAGAATACCTAGAAAAGAACTGGTTCAGTGATGCATGGAAGGAGACATTCACATCAGATGTATTGTTTAAAGTAGATGAAAATGAAAGACGGAATCCTCTCTTGCTCACGGACAATATAACCGAAAGAAAATTAAAACAAATTGATGATGTAGAATTCAATAGTCATTTAAACAGATCCCTGGCAGAGCTAACTTGGTATCTGATTGATCAAACATTATACAGAGATAGTGTGGAGACTGAAAAAGGACAGGAGATAGGAAAGCCTACTTTTAGAAATACAAGTAAAGGCAAAGAAATAGCTAAGGCTGAGAGGGGTATAGCATTGAAAACTGAGGGAAAAGTGAAACCTATTCCAAATTGGAAAGAGACTGGGTGGATGATAGTATTTTCAGATGAACAAATTTGCTCAAGTAGAGATTCCTGATGAATTTTATTTAGCACAAGACACAGACATTGACATTGCACGCAAACAAAGAACCAAAGAAAAGAAAGTGAAATCAATGGCAAGGTTAATAAGTTTGGAGCATAGTTATGACACTTTAAGTAAATCCAAAGAAATATTGTTTGAGTTGAATAATTTAGCATGTTCTATGTTTTATGAAGAAAACCTGAAATTGTTGCCATTAGAAGTACATGAACAACTCGAAAGCAGTGATCACATTTGTAATATTAAACTATGTACATGCGCTTGTTACAATTTTATTACAATTGGACAACCATACTTTTGCAAACATTTGTATGCATGTTTGGCATTTAGAACTGGTGAAAGTAACCAAGAGCAGTTACTAGAACTTTATTACAAAGTTATGCCTGTGGTTCCTGAATCCATGTGTATTACTACAGAGCAAAATTCTGATATAAATGCAGTTGGTTCAGATTGCATGCCGGTAACCAAAGTACAAGACAAAATTGATATGTTGTTGTTGGAGTCTCACATGGCAAATGATGAGGAGATGACAGAAGCATGCAATGGCAATATTTTGACACTTTTTCATAACCACCCAGTTGTTGGAAACCATTTTGGCAGCCGAACCCCCAAGAGATATCCCCATAATGCAGGATATCGAAGACAGAGGGGACCAGTTAATGAGTCTGCACACCAACTTTCCACGATCGCTTTTCATGAAACTCATGATCCATATGTCCCTAAGGTCAAGTTCCCAGATAACGCCCGAAGTAGACATGGAGGGAGAAAAATGATTAGGGCCAGTAAGAGGGGGTTAAGTGTTAATGATATGCTTAGTAATGGATTATCCCAACTTGGTGTTGCAATTAAGCAGTGGCCTAATTTTGATCAGGCAATAGTTCATGAGCAGGAATTGGGATTCGCAGAAGATATTTCAGTGCAATATACAAGGACATCTAGTGAAGGTAGCTTTGGGCTTGTTGGTGAAGGAGAATGCAAAGAAGGCAAAGATAAATGCACAGCAAAACTTGGCAGTCACTCTCTAAATTCCACTGACACTGAACAATTAAATATGAAAATGAAACCCATCAGATCTAATAGAAAAGGAAAAAAGAAAAAATCGGATGTTGAGAGTGCACATTCTACAGATCCACATGGGCAACGCATTTCAAGAACCAAAAATACTGCATTAGCCAATAGAAAGAGACAAATTTCTGAACCTTCAGAAAGTAAACGAAGGAAAGTAATCGAAAAAATGCAGCATTTTGGGATGGTGTGCAATTTATGTATTCAAAATGGGAATGATTCACCATTTGTATATGGACTACAACAGGATCTGGACACTCACATGAAAGAAGTACATATGTCAAGTAATATCATATGTTCAGTCTGCTTTCAACATAATGGAAAAATCTCTAAATTCAGTAGTGAAAGTTATTTCTTTCTGCATACCCAGTCACACATGCAAGGGACTGAGGCAACAGAATCTGAGGATTTTGATTGTCCTGTCTGTCGCTTAATTTGTGGCTTTGATCCTCCAACCATAGCCTGTGATGGGTGTGACCACTGGTTTCACTTTCATTGTGTAAATCTGACAGAAGAACCATCAAGCGAAAATTGGTTTTGTTCTGCATGTATAAGAAAAGTGAAGTAAATTGTAGTTTGTATGAGGACACTTTTGTAACAGAAATTGCTATTGGATGATGGTCTACATACATTAAATAATTATATAATCTTGTTTAGGGTTCCAAATTGAAATACATGGTGATTTGTTACATGCAATATATTTATCAGGACACATTGGACCTTCGATTCTAGATGCAAGGTACCATTGCTGGGGCTGATAGTACCTTCACTAGTTTTGAACATCACGCTGTGTTTTGTTAAATGGTGTTAACTTGAGCACAAATCACAATCTTGTTGAATATGAAGCATACAAAAGGACACTTTTGTAACAGAAATTGCTATTGGTTGATGGTCTACATACATTAAATAATTATATAATCTTATTTAGGGTTCCAAATTGAAATACATGGTGACTTGTTACATGCAATATATTTATCAGGACACATTGGACCTTCAATTCTAGATGCAAGGTACCATTGCTGGGGCTGATAGTACCTTCACTAGTTTTGAACGTCACGCTGTGTTTTGTTAAATGGTGTTTACTTGTGCACAAATCATAATCTTGTTGTATATGAAGCATACAAAAGGACACTTTTGTAACAGAAATTGCTATTGGTTGATGGTCTACATACATTAAATAATTATATAATCTTATTTAGGGTTCCAAATTGAAATACATGGTGACTTGTTACATGCAATATATTTATCAGGACACATTGGACCTTCGATTCTAGATGCAAGGTACCATTGCTGGGGCTGATAGTACCTTCACTAGTTTTGAACGTCACGCTGTGTTTTGTTAATTGGTGTCAACTTGTGCACCAATCACAGTGTTCTCTTTTTCTTTTCTCCTTTCTTATTTTTGTTTTGTTTCAGTAATTCTGTTCAATTGTAGTTACATTCTAATTCGTTACATGCACTTTATCAGGGACCCATTGGACCTTCGATTCTAGATGTAGGGTACCATTGCTGGAGGTGATGGTACCCGCCCACTAGTTTTCAACGTCACACTGAGTCTTGTAAAATGGAGTCAAATTGTACACAAATTACTATGTTTTTTTCCACTTTTTAGTTAATCTTTGTAATTTTTTTATTACATTTTTTTGTCAGATTTTTATATAAAACTTACAATATAAGGACACTGTTGTAACAACACCTTGCTTTGGGTGATGGCCTACTTACATTTATATAATCTTATTTATGGTTCCAAATTGGTATACATGGTAACTTGTCACATGCAACATATTTATCAGGACACATTGGACCTTCCATTCTAGATGTAAGGTACCATTGCTGGGGCTGATGGTACCTGCACTAGTTTTGAACGTCACTATGGGATTTATTAAATTGTGTTACATAGTGCACTAGTCACCACACCACCTGCTATTTAATTCTTCATCAAATCTCTTTTTTATTTAATTTGGATTTAAAATCATATTATTTGGAATCATGTTACTTTCTCAAATTGAAATTATTCTTCATTTACAACAGCCAATGTAGTAAAAACAAGGTTTTCTACAACTAGGATCCAAATTGTAAAACTGTTCTTAGACTACATTTATTTTTTGGTTCACATTGGAATAAAGTTTTTTATTTTTTAAAAAAAATTTTGTGGTGTGCGATATGATTCCCCCTCCTCGTGGGGCACACTGGGCAAGCTTTGTAAACAACTGTTACACAGCTTGGCAAAGAGAATCATTTTCTTTTTCTGATATGCAAATAATCAATTAGATTCAGCAGCTGGTTATTAAAACAGAAATTGAAAAAGGATGAAAATAAACATCTTTGTCTTTCATCATTCTAAAGCAAGTATAAAGTAGATCTAGTAACTAACAACTAGTACAAGTACATGTACTACATCACCCTGCATCAAAGGAAAATAAGTGACTGACTGTTCATGTACCACATCACCATGCGTCAAGGGAAAAGAAGAAGTGACTGACAGTAGCACTATCCTGTATTAAAGTAACGGAAAAGTTTAAGAAGATGAGCCTAAGAGTACAAGTACATGTACTTATTACCCTGCAGCAAAGGATCAATGGAATTGACTGGCAGTACAATTACCTGTAACATGTAAATCGTCATTGTAGGGAGTCATGTGGGGAAACGAAAAGTACAAGTGACTGACAGTACATTGTGCCAATTGTAGATTTATAATATATGTATTGTGGATGTTTATTTTGGTGTTTTTGGTACTATTTATGTATTACATGTAGTTTATATGTAGTATCAACATTGAATTGTATTTTGTTAAAATAAAACATGTCAAAGCTACAGCAACCAATATTACAGTATTGTATTGTATTTCTTCTCTTCTTGTACATATGTATTATGTGTGTTATCTTTATGTATCACTGAACAAAATAGGTACAAGAACATAAACATCTTCGCAGAGATGTTATGTGTACAGAACATACAAGTATTTATGTATGTTATCTTTAACCGTCATGGAACAAAATAGAAGGTACATGTATAAGTACATGCACTCAACAATCTTGCCCATGAATGCAGCTGAACTGATGTCAAGTTGAAGTAAATATGTAAGAATAGAGCAAAATTGGTCACAATGTCTATTAACAAGGAAAAATGGAAGGCAAGAGCAAATTGTACAAATACACAAGCTTCATCAAAGTGTATGAAAGGAAAAATAGGACTGACTGATGGTGTAAGTATATGAACAGCATCAAACTGTAACAAAGGGAAAACAGTACAAGTATATGTACTTCACCAAAGTTTAGGAAAGGAAAAAAGCTGATGGTACAAGTATATGTGCATCAACAAATTGTAACAAAGGAGAAACGACACTGACTATGCAAGTACATGTACTTCAGCATCTGTTTTAGAATATAAATTTAAATACCACTGTAACTGATAGCTTTACAAGTTCATGTACTTCATCAGCTTGTACGTTAGAAAGTTAAAATGGAAGTACATCATTCTGTAAACAGGAGGAAGGAAAATTAATTGAAAGTAGATGTATGTTATGAGAGAAGATTGAAAAAATAGTTAAAAAAAAAACAAGTGAGTATACAAGCATCCCATACTTCTCCCACATTAATTCAATGTGTAATATTGGGAGAGAAGAAACACTGTCACCCATTCCATTTGGACATTGAATTACAAGTACATGTACCTCATCATACACCAGGAAGTAATAATAGAAAAGGATTCATTTACTGATAATACAACTTGTTAGATGTGCTGTCAAGTATTGTAAATGACTCGAAAGTACACGTACATGTACTTCAGGGAAAAATTGAATGCACTAATCTAGTGAAAAGTGTAGAGATAGACTAATTTGTTATTGTTGTTTGGGCAACTATTTAACTCCATGGGATGAATGTAATTAATCATTCTGTAGTTTCATAAAAATGTGATAGGTTCTACTCTATATATAGTGTTTGTGAGTGGGTTCCAATGTCATTTACATGGTTTAATAAAAATAATATGACATAAATGCAAATGTTGGTGTGCTTGTTTTTTGTCTTACATTGCTCATTTTAAATTAATATAGTACGTGGTTTTGATATTCTCTTACATTTTTTGTAATTTTTTGCACAAATATACCTCAACTCTTTAATATGGATACCCAGTTCCATTCAATTCAATACGAAAGTTTTTGTTAAAAAACCATGGTCTTTTTTTCATATGTTTTATGCAGTAAGCAAATGCGTGCTTTAAAATAACAATAGTATGTGTAGTGATTTCATTTAACTATTCATTTTTAGATTTAACTTCAATTACACCTCTAAAAATTTAGTTGGGCTAAATATAATATATTGCAAATCACCCCATGGATAAACTATAACTTGCATACAACTTTTGTTTGATATGAAACGAATGCAACATGGAGAATTGGAATCTGTATGGATCATAGGTTTCAATATGTGGCAACATAAAAATATGCTCATAAGTGGCCAAATTTGGATTTTTGTAGTAGTCCTCTGTGGACTAAAGCGTTGACAAAATAAAAGTACCATGATGATGATGATGATACACATGCGCCGGTATTGGTATTTTGTTGAATATTCTCCATGAAAACAATAACATGGAACAAGGGAATAACAAGTATAGTTTGAACATAGTCAAAATTTCAGATGTTCACATTTATGTATCTTAACATTCATTCATTTTCATTAGTACATAAATGTGTTGAACTTAATTCATCTCTTAATATATCTGATATCTTCAAACTGCTCAGGATTTTAAAATTGGGAATGTCCCATCTTAGCATTATAAAATCCTGTGTTTTTTTCAAGGCATTCTTCTGTACAGTTGACAAATTATACAGTTTGAAATGACATATGACTTATTAAATGTCCCTATAAGGAAGGTCATTTAAATTACACACACACATGCATATATATATATATATATATATATATATATATATATATATATATATATATATCTCCTTGTATGTCATCAGTGTACCAGTATGCATCTTCCCTACCCCTTCAATTTATTCATTTCATCTCAATAATCTAATAATTTGGCTCCATGAAAAAGAAAGAGAAAGAAAGAATGTATGAGAAGAGAAAAAAGAAAGAATAATAGAAAGAGAAGGGGATAAAGAAAGAAAGGTGGATACATGCATATAACATATATATGGTTAAACCGGTCAACAAATACACATAACCTGTATCAAAAATTCAAAAGGTTGGTAAAATAACTAATTGATCGAGAGTGGCAAAAGGGCAAAGACTTGCTAAAGTACATCCTATAACTGTTAACGTGGTAGAATAACGCCTTTCAATTGATACGGAAAAAAGTCGCTCAAAAACCCGTTCAATACCGGAAGGGTACAACACAGGGAAAAAAGTCGTTGAAAAAAACCCATTGGAAAACCGGATGGGTACAGTATATGCACAATGCGCATGCGCGATTGTACCCATCCGGTAGGTTCCAATCTTGGAAAAAGGTCGTTCGTTCCAACAAATACCTTCTTGCCTGGTTTCTGCCGCGTGAGCGAATGGGTCAATTTTTGCTCATTGTACTTTATATAACGGGTACATGGATGAATACACAACTTAATTGGAATGCGCAAATATCTTATGTATCAACAGTAGTTAAGATTCTGTTTAAACGCTGTAGTAACATGCCGAAAATCGCCAATATCCTCCACTTCTGCCACTTCTGCTTATGCGACTTCTGCTTCTGCACTTCTGCCGATTACCCCGTACCGGTCATGAGAGCCCTAATGAGGGCTACCTTCTCCCTCCCTTCTTAGTTTACCCTCTATTCTCTTCAGTGACTAATCCTAAGATATTATTCCTACTCTCCGAGCACTGCACCAAGAAGCCTTTTACTGACTCTAAACCTTCTCTACTTCCTGAAAAATTGCCCTTCAATCCTAGTATCATGCATGCTAACCTATCATTCTCTGCCATGTTCTTTACTTGCTTTAAGTTTTTACACTGCTCTTGCTCTCCACTCTGCAAACAGCCGGTCTCAAAGTGCTCTATAACCTGTACACCATGTCATCATATGATCAATGATCTCATCCACGTCCTCCCTACACACCCTACACTTCCCATCGCTCCCATTTGCCTGCTCTGCCCTGAAACAACAGTCTAGAACCCTTGTTACCATCCCAGCATTTAGTTTTCACTGGCTTGTCTACAGCTCTGTACGCTTTAAGTGTGCTCTTCTCCTCAACCCCTCTTTTCCACTGCTCCACGTGTTTCTCTTGAATCACCTTTCCTATATACGATTTCCACGCCACTTCAATCTCATCTGGCCCTTTCAACTCATATTTCATACTCACATGCAGGTGATTGATAAAATATCCTCATTATTTTGTGCATGAAGTTGAAGAAAAGTTTATGTAAATCAGCGACAAGTTAAATGCAGTTTTATAAGCAAATGTACTTACCAGTCCCAGGTGTGCATAATTTTGATAACAATTTCCCTGGAGAATTTTGTTCAAGTCCATCGACACACAAATATAAACAACGTCATTGGTGACTTTCCGTTTCTACCAGTGCTTGGAATGGCGCGAGTTTTTTTTTATAAACCAGAGTGCCTAACGGGTCACGTGTCTCAATACAAAATGCTTTCTGATTGGCCCTCTCGAAAACAAAGCTGAAGAATGAAACTGTTAAAACATTTGTTTGTCAGCTTGACACTTTAAAAGCACCATCATTCTTTCAGAAGCCAAAGCCCTGTCAGATGTTTTTTTCTGGTGATTTATCCAATATACCTGTAGTTCTACACACATACAAGAAACGACCACATCATAATATTGTAGACTTCGTCATTGTTTTGTGTGTCGCGCATTCAAGTTCAATCATTTATTTCTGCGCGACAAACTGCATTCCTATCGAGTTTGTTTTGATAGCACAAGCGCATGACACATGCCAATTGATTGGAGTTGACGCGTGGACCAACGTCAAACAAATATTTCAGTCCATGCAGTGTTTTACTAGTACCTTACAACAATTGGAGAACAAAGGCATGTCCATTTGCACCTTTTTTGTTGGTCGGTGGTTGTGAAGGCACATGTTAACGTTAACGCCAGGTAACAAACAGGTCGTTAGATTGCACAGGGTTTTGACAAGTACGGGTTATACAATTTGTTGAAGCCATACTCTCGTGATTTTTGTTTAACCCTTCATCGCTTGGCCCATGTTCCTGTCTGTGTTAAGATTTTGTCTCAATTTTATGACGTTGTCCATGTTGTCGAGGTAGGTTTCCTGCTGTTAGGTGACTATTGGTCAGTTCCACACGGTTTTGTCAACATTTAGAGAGAAAGAGAGAACTTGGGCTTGGGCTTTCCAACACCTTATGGCGTGACCTGAAGTCCAGCGCCATCTATTGGGCTACAAATCATTTCCAGCACAGACCTATCTATCCAATCGGTCTGCATCCTTTCTCTTCTGCCCTGGCTTATAATTATTTATCCAAGATATATCACCTGTACGTTATTAAATGCATCAGCAAATTATTAAACGGCGGAAATGTTTGTTCAATTTGACCCTGTCGTCTTATGGTATTGCAAGTTGGTTACAAAAAAATAATCATTTTCAGATCATGCTTTCACCCAAAAAGTGCAACAAGTGCTGCAGGCTCTCTGTGTCCGTTCACCTTGATGTGGGTTTCCCTGTGGCTGCAAGTATACAGGAACTAGCTGCTGCAATCATCTGCATCCGGTTTGGGAAGCCCATCGAGTCCGAAAATGGTTTGAAGAACCCCACAAGCCACAGTTACTGCGACATTTGTGTCCAGTTTCAAATTGAAGGTTCAAGTTAGGCATAAAAAATTCCTTTTGTATGCTCAAAATAAATAAAATTTCAACCTTTGTTTGCATTGAGCAAAATTATATCCTGTTTCTGCTCGTGTAGCTGGGGTTAGAAATGGAGTTTTTAAGAACTGGCACAGAAGATAATCATTGTCACCTATTCACCTCGCTACTTTAAATTTTGCGTATGTTTCACTGAAATCAAAGATGCGGTTATTATGCGCGCTTGCTGTTCAGCGCACCACAAGAGTTCGTATTTAGTATGAAATCAGCATAACCGATGGTCTGAGCATTTATCTAGAAAAAAACCCAAAAACTTTCGATTATTGTTCAGTTCATCTTGGTTTGCCCCAGGTGAGTTTGTAGGTACATGCATGCAGTCAATTGTCCAAAAGACACCTTGTCACCCTGCCCTTGCATGAAAAAGTTCTTGTACTCTGCTCATCTCTCCAGGGTGGGGCAATGTGCAAATTGACCAGGTACGCTCGCAAGTGTTTTATTGCACCCAGATATTATTTTGCTGACCGAACTTACTTGCCTGCCTCCAGAGGATCCCCTAGACCGCTAAATGTTTCTGATGTGCTCTCGTCTGGCGAGCACCCACATCAGTGAACGCAATCGCGATTCAGGGGGATGCTTTGGAGGCAACGAACGTACGTGCACACCAAACAAATTCCCGACACAGTAGCCTCGATGGTTCTATTCGGCGATGCCCACTCCGAACATGAACATCGAGGCTTCTATGTCCAGAGCTATTCCCACCCGTGGGCTCCGACCCCGCCTGGTTCTGATTTTCCAGCACCTTCATTTGTTCTACACACGACTCACACGTCCTATAATATATAGTAAGTGATACATAAACGGACTGGGAAAACATGTTTTATTTTCGGCGAAGTACGATATACAATTGTTGGCACGGCGTTAACTCAGCCCCCCCCCCCCCGACCAGGCTCTTTGAGAATTAACGTAATGTCCAAACCCCCACCCAGGCTCTTTGAGAATTAACGTAATGTCCAAACTTTCTTCTATTCGTCTATGGAATGACCTTCGGATGATATAAAAGGATCTCCTTCACTTTCAACCTCCAAAGACAAAGTGACCAAAATACTCTTCTTCTGTCACGAAGTACCCCAATACTTTGCATCTGGTGACCGCTTTGCAAACATTCTTCACATCCCATTTCGTTTTGAGTGTTCAGGACTAAATTATCATTTGTATGAAATCAATATTGTACTCTCAGCAAATTGTTCATGTGACACAGGCATCGAAGATACCTGTGACTATTTTCGTCCTCTCCCACCAAGGAGGGTTGAGAGAGAGGAGGGAAGTCTTAAGCATTCAGGCTGCCGCCCGGTCCTTGGTCCCACCTATGAACTTCCTAAAAGTATTATGGCAGTTTGCGATCTTGTATTATATTGTGATCCCATGTGTTACGTATAACTGTATTTTGTCATTTTATGTTGTATCTTATTGTCTTTTACACCTTTTCTTTACGCTACTCTATGTACGGTTATATTTGTATATATTTTGTATTTACACGAGAAGAATTTATGCTAGCCTTCGGTTACTTCTCTAATCCTCTTTAAAGAAATAAAGTATATCAATAAAAAAAAACTCCTTAAAAGACGGAAACTACCGAGATAAGTCACAAACGTGCTCACCCCTGGTGTACACCCACATTTATTGCTTTACCTTGCTTAAGACAGACTACCTGTAGACTGTATAAACATTATGCTAGCTGGTAGTTGTGACTTCGCAGATGAGGCTTACACTCAAATATTTAATGCCGTTCAATTATACATAATAGTTAAGTTTAGTTTAAACGTATTTATTATCCATAACGTGAAAAAACAGGATTGGAGAACAAGCCGGCGGCTTGTATCAACTCCTCTCCTTGATACAAAGTTATAATACAACATAACAATATGAAAACTGACATGACTGCCCAAGTACTGTTAACTATGTACTTTATACATACCAACCAAACTCATTAAAACGCTGACTCTTGGGCTTGGCTTTAAAGTAAGAAGATTATTAATAAGACTTAAGTATATATTGAATTTAGAATGATACCACCACAAGTTAAAGTTGAAAATTTGAAATGTTTACCATGCACGTCCAAACCTTTATTAAGTTAATATAAATTCGTGTACCAAACGGAAAATTTCTTCGTTTTGTGTGTCAGAGATATGGGGATTTCCACATAGTAGAGTTTTTACACTAGACCTATAAGCCACTGGGATCTCTCTAAATAAGCGGTCTCGAATATTTTTGTAATTTTCACAATCCAGTAGAAAATGCTTTGTTGTTTTTTGAACCTAGACCACAAGAACATTTCTAATCACTAACTAAATTATGTTAAAAAAAATGATGGTTGAGGGCGCTGCACTCCATGCGTAGTCTTACATGCAGTACTTGCCCTGATCGACTGCCGCAGTAGTAGTATCTGGGAACGGTAGTTAGGGATGCTAGTTTTCTTTTAAAAAATAGTAAGGATTCTGTATTTCTTATCTGGGGATCTAAGTTGTTCCAGAGTTGCACAGTTGACGGAAAAAATGAGTTTTCTCGCAAAATGTTATTGCATGGTATTGGTTGGATAGTATTCTGATATCGTAAATCATAATTATTTTCAGGGGTTTCAGGTAGTCTCTCAAACAAATACTGAGGTGCATACCCATTTACAATTTTATACATCATAATTGTACATAATGGAGACTTGACTTCGCATTTATTAGCTACAGTAGTATATATTTTTCTACAAGTAGAACCTCTGCATTGCCCTGTGTGTGTTGTAAGTGTGCGTCTCTTGGCCTCCTTATTGTTCTCAGTTTTTATTAATAATTTGGTAGATGAGTTAACAGGCAAAGCATTTTTTGCTAATGATACGTCACTCTTTAGAATATTCGAAACACTAGAGACGACAACTATAACTTTAAATGACAATTTGTCAGTGCTTGAAGACTGGGGTAGAAAATGGAAAGTGGATTTTAATCCAAGTAAAACCGAGGAAATGGTTGTCTCTGTCAAAAAGAAAACGCCTATTTGCGAGTGTCTAACTTTTATGGGCGAACCTGTGAAGCGTCTTTATGAACACAAACATCTTGGTGTTCTTATAACTGACAATTTGTGACGAGACAGCCATATACAATATATATATATATATATATATATGCATGCATGCAATAAAAATACTTCTATGCTATTCGTTTAGTTCGCATAAGATCCTGAAAATATTTGTTACCTTGTAATGCTTTTGAAAGTATATATATATAACTCTAACATTTGCCCCACTCTTGAGTATGCAGTACCTGTGTTTGACGGTTGCTCTGAACGATATAAGACAATGCTTGAAACAGTTCAGTATAAAGGAGCTCTGTGTGCACATTTGTATCTGGCTCTGTAAATACTTCTAGTCAAGCTAAACCTTGAAGTGTCTTGGATGGCGGAGCCTGGAAGTGAGGCGTAAATATTTCAAGTTTGTACTCTACTTTAAAATTACCAGAGACATGTGTCCTCCTTACCTAAGAGCCTTGACTCCGCAGGCAACCATGACAAGAGTATTATCTATTGCGTAATGTTGAGGACCGCACGCTGGTCTTCATCCGCACATCCTTATTTCGGAACACTTATGCACCGTGTACAACTCGTCAGTGGAACACATTTTGTCACTGGGTGTCATAAATGCTCCCTCTATGAATACTTTTAAACGTTGAGTAAAACGTGCACTTTTTCCACCCAGGCGCGGGTACTTGAGACACGGACCTCACCAGCCGACTATGGCTGACAGTCGACTTCAGTGCATTGAAAGCGCATTTGTTCACTCGCCGCTTGATTGACTGTCCGGCACGTGACTGTCCCTCTGAAACTTTAACCCATTTCTTGCTGTAGTGTCCATTATATAAGGCACAGAGACAACCACTCTTGACAAGGGTTTCTGATATTTTCACCACTGGCCTAATAGATGTTAATTTTGAAATCTCACCTAATTATGGACAAGGTCCAAGGTCCTATTTCTATCGTATGGTAGTTTATCTGCCTCAGATACTGGTAACTGTTTAATTAAATGGAGGCTGCTCTCAAATATATGCGATTCCAAAAGATTTTCCAAGTTCATAAATGTGGAGACGTCAGGGTAAAATGTTGTGATCAAATCCCTACTAAATTATCCTGTAACAAACATTATCAGTGGTTTAGCCTATGTTTGTATATGCTGTATAATCATTACCTGTTTGTCGGTTTTTCTTTCATTTATTTATTTATTAAAATATATTTATTCTGGGTAACCCAATCAGTCAAAGACTGTTCTTCCCTGGGGCCCAGTACAAAGGGTACAAAGTAAATACAATAAACATAGTAAATCAGCGCAGTAAATTATATACAAATAATAAAATAACACAGAATGTGATATATACAGATACATAAAATACTGAAAGTGAAATATTACTTCAAGTTTGCAGCGGGGGCAAGGTTAACACATTGCTTATATGCCTGTTTGAAGGCCTGAGTTGACTCCGAGTTACGGAGGTCGGATGGTAAGGTGTTCCAGGTTTTAGCACCACGGTAGCTGAGGGACTGTTTATATTTTTCGGTACGGGGGCGAGGAACACGTAAGTCACCTGAAGTGCTACTGCGAGTATTTTTGTCATGCAAAAAACTGGCATATTGGAATTTTTCAGATAGATACTTAGGGGCTAGGCTATTTAAATATTTATACATGAGTACTGAAAGACGAAAAATTCTCCTGTCGTTAAGACGTTGCCACCCAAGTTGGCTAATGAGTGTACGGGGGCTGATGTTATAGTCGAAATTACCAGTTATGATACGTGCTGCTCAATTCTGAAGCCTTTGTAAAATGTCTTGATATGTTTGACAGCACCCCCACCCCCCACCCCCCCACCCCCTAAATGGTAACGCAATAATCAAAATGCGGTTGGATGATGGCTTTGTATACTGTGTTTAAAAAATGTTTAGGGACAGTGTGTCGGAGTCTGCTCAGTAAACCTATTTTAGGCGCTACTTTCGAGACTATATGTTGAACATGAGAACTCCAAGTGAATTTGTCATCAATTACGACACCTAGTAGCTTAAGCTCTACTTTAACATTATGTATTCTGTTCGATATCATTGTGGAACATCGTATGTATATACACAAGAGAAAAGTAATATTAGCCATTGCCTATTTTTTCAATCCTTATTAGAGAAATATTTGATCTTACGGTGAAAAGATTATTAACATTTTGTCAAGGCCATTTAATTTATTATACCACAGTCTTGGACAAGGAATCAAGGACGCAAATCTGTTTTCCACTTCACAGTTGTTATGATAGGCCTAGCGACTCTATGCTCCTATTGAGGCAGACATCGGATGCGGTGCACGTTATTGTCAATGCCACGTCCCATGTCTTGTCAGACTCATTATCGGCTACAGTAAGACTTACACAACCGATATTCATTTCTTAAATGAAATATGTATGTTCCAAATCGATTTTTCATTTTGCATGGATTCGGGAATTCTAAGAGCATTTTCCTTTAATCCTTTATGTCTTAATGGATGGATCTTAAATGATAATCGATTCGCTCTGTAATTTTGCAACTAACTTTATACAGAGCCTCTTTAATTTTTAAAGCCGTAAAAATCCATTTGGAAACGGAAGACTTATCCATTTAGACATATAAAAGAATGCTCTTTAAAATTTCGAATCCATAGGAAATGGAGAATCGATTTGGAACATGAAGATTTCATTTAGAAATGAAGAATGATCTATTTGAAAACGAAAATGCCATTGCCAGCCGATGCTAGATTTTGAGTTTCTGTTTTTTGTTTTCTTGTTTTGTATTTTACCTAGGCCTATATTTGACAAGGATTGCTAAAGAACTTTCACATCGGGCACATTTTGACATCGCGTTGCATCCACGTTTATTTTTGTTATTGTCCGACACGATAGACGCTTTATCGACAAATAATGATAAGTAATATTTGTCTACGCACAGGTAACAAAATTCGTCTTTCGAAAAATGTATTCAAATATGTAGGCTTACCTAGTCACGAAGGCACATTAAACATGGTCAACAAGATTAAACAGCCGATCTCAATAAATTTATGTGTGCAGAAAGCATGACGTTGATCGCGATTTATGTTAGGCCTACTTAAACGCATGTGACCGCTGAGAAGGAAAGTACATGAAGTACCCGCCCTTTAGTTTAAAACTGACCAATAAGAGAGGATTTGCAACAATAGGGAAAGTTATCTACAACCCGTGGTATACGAATCGGAAACAACGGCGAGAGAAAGGCGCCAGCTATGACTGATAATTTCGAACGTAGGCCTAATGTTCAGTACTCAGACCTACTACAGGTGACCTGCGTAAAATCTTGAAATGGTCTTATTTTAGACTGTCCTAAAAATTGCGAAAGCAAAACTGGCGCATATCACCAGTTTGTCTTTATTTGGCTGTAACACGTCCGACAGTGACAAGGCATTCATAGGAAAATGTCAGCAGGTCTACCACTAACAAGACTCAAGAGTGTTCTCTCCACCGCTAGTCCACAGCTCACCTTGATACTTTTAACCGAAAATATGTCCCACCCTCGTACATGGATACCCCAAACCGTTCGTTTGCAATTCAAACCCATTGGCCAAGTGGCTCTATAGAAAAAAAATTCAAAGGTTGTCCCAAAAATGGCATACCCCCACTGAGTTTCAAGTCAATCTGATTGATGATTTTGGAGAAGAAGCTTAAATCGAAAGTGTGAATCAGTATTGCCATCCACATTGGCTTATATAGTAATCAACAGGAATATACATATTACAGGATATCACCGCGCAGTGAACATTTTTGACAGTCCCTTCCATAAAATACATTTCTACCACGTTTTAGCACAATCTGAGAGGCTCATTCGGAGTACAAGTTGAAAATAGTTTTAACGCACAAAAAAATCATAACATGTGAATATATATATATATATATATATATATATATATATATATATATATATATATATAAGATAAAATTTTAAAAAATCACATGGCCATCTGAACAAATTAAGGTTCAGGGGTTCCTAGACGTATCCTTGTATACACTTTCGAAGTATTTTGATGAGATATTTCTCAGATTTTTTACAGATTTTGCAAAAAAATGCAAATTAATTTATAAATAATACAAATATCAGTGGAGCATGATCAACTGACCAAAATTGGTGCAAATTAATCCAAGGCAGATCCCAGACCAACTTGAATTATGATTTGGTCGACGGTTTTGAAAAAGTCGAAAATGTGAAGTGCCATTGTAAACCCTATCGACTCACACAGTAATTGATTGGAATGTATGCATGCACTGACAAGTACCCGCAAAAAAAAGAAGAAAAAAAGAGAAAAATAATCTATAAAACCAGGGATGCGAAGCATCATCATCTAGGGAGCAACCTTGTTTGACCCTTCCATAAGATACATTAAAACCATGTTTCAGCAACATCTGAGGAATGCTTTCAGAGAAGAAGTCGAAAGTTGCTTTAACACACAAAAATTAATAAGAAGTAGAAAAAAAATTACAGAGCCATCTGTTGAACAAATTAAAGCTTGAGGTGCCTAGCAAATTAAAGCTTGACGTATCCATACGCAATTTTGAAGCAATAAGCTGAGCGGTTTCGGAGAAGATATTTTGAAAAAAGATTTTAACATAAAAGTTAGAGCCTCGTCAAGTTTGAAGTGAATTTGGTCAATGGTTTTGCAGAAGAAATCGAAAATGGAAATTGTGGCAACACGGACGGACGATGGGCCATGCTAAAACTTACAAGCTGAGTCTCAAGTGACTGTGTTTACACGCATACATCTATATAATCCTTTCGCTGCCAACTACAAAGCATGTAACCTGATAAAGTATGTGACCTGCTCTTTTCAACGGTTCATATACAGTTGTTGGGTAACCCTTTCGCAGTTTCTCATGGTTTACGCAGCAATTTTTGGTCTGACCTACACCATGCGTCGGTGATACCACTTCAAAGAGGATAGTGTAGCTGACACCACACTATTTCAAAGATAAGATCCCTTGCTTCCAGTAAGGTGGTTGTAGCTCTGCCTGGTTGTTTCTCTCCATATGTTTACATATAACAGGCTTAAAATATCTCAAAATTGTGTTTCACACGAAAAAGAGAAAATATGCTGTCATTTTCATTTGTTGATCATGAAAATCTACCAATCCCATGTGTACGTTCCAAAGTTTCGTACGTTTTGTCAGTAAGCCTGCAGATCAAATTATAAAATATCAAATGTGATCAAATTTACAACAGACAGTAACGTCATTCAAGCATGTACCCACAGTTCTCCTTTGTCGGCAGATTTTCTGCAAAAAGAATCTTCACCAGTTGTCTTGCTACGTTTTAGTTCGGAATTTATTTCACAGAGCCCGTTGAAGTTGATCGTTTCCTTCTTAGTGATCGTACCATATCATATATTGTACATATAGGAAAGTTACTTCACCCTGTTTTCATGTTAGTTAATAATTTGCCCATTTTATGAACGTTCCGGACTAATAATGCAGTAGCTTAGAAAGTGTCTTTAGGTAATAGCAGGGGTTCATTGAGGTTTGGAAGTGATCGGCACTTGTTAGAAGGTAACACTCCACATGCAAGACTCTGCATCTGAGGGGAGTGTCGTTTCAACTTTTATAATTTGAAATATTTATTGGCAACTAACCAATACGTTTTACAACCCTGGGCATTTTTAGTTGCGACGTAAATCTAAGATGAACCTGCAACAATAGAAAAAGAAAAAGTAGCTTTGGTATTTTTAAGTACTGAAATCTGATTCAAATCCTATAATGTAAATCTATGATAAAATAAATAGAGGTTAAGTACCTTAATATATTTACAGGGCTATGACCATCTTATAATGCAAATCTTTGGTAAGATGAACGGAGGTCCAGTACGTTAATACATTTACAAATATATGACCCTCTTAAAACAAAGGAATTGAAATATCAAGGTGTTTGTATGTTGTTCTTTTGGGAGTTTTACAGGTCTATAGCGATCTGAAAATGTAAAATATCAATATATCAAATTGGTTGGGTGCATATCGACCAACATTCCTGCAGTCTCTGATTGAGATCAAATTTATATCTCTTTTTTCTAGTTTACGTTTTTGTCCTGAAAATAATGGTGGAGTGTCGTCAGACTACATGGAACAGGAAATAAATATTTACAGAAAAAAAAATGATGAGAGCTGTGTGGTTTATTAGTTGCTACCACAACTTTCATCCGAGTTTTATCTGTGAACAAAAGTATCCATATCGCTGTGTTTCTCACGAAGCCTGGCCAAAGTGTCACGTTTTGAAGCTACCATCGACATCGAATCACAGAGACAGTTACAGACCACGCTGTTGAATGTATACGTGAGATAATCCGCGCCCTGCTGTGTGACACCACATCCAAACATCCACGGGGCCCACAGATTGATTAGAAAGGACGAAGAATAAAACACTGAGGACATTTTCAGCAACAGCTAAACGATAAACAGGTGTACTACTATGTGCTAGTGACGCACAAGGTAGGCAGCTTCCTTCAGAGAGAGAGAGAGAGCAACAGCCGAGCTGGGCCAGGTACTGGCCAGTTTGCTATGGCTTCTCGGCCCGCGTTCACTGGCCCACTGGTGCACTGGCTACGCGTTTTACAACTCCCTGTCCTCTTTGCCGGTGAGTGGAGTTACCTTTGAGTAACCTATATTTTTTCTCACGTTTTCAACAGTCGATAAATGCACGCAATTAAACGCTATTTATTACTGCAGTGAGTACCCTGGGCAGTGGATGATCTTGCGCTTTTTCACTCCAAATTACCAGCCAATTTGCGATGAAAAATGAATGAGCACTTTCTTGAGCAAAGCGATCGATTGTGGACCAGTAATTTTAAGTCTTTTTTCAGTTTTGGTTGTTATTGCACTTCTCACAAGTTTGGAATGAAAGCATTGGATGAAGCGTGTACTCAACTAAGCGAACATTGTACGCCGAGTGAAGTTGGTATTGTATTAGGGCCCGTAACCATAGTTGGCCGAGTAGCTTGGTTAGGGTCAATGTAAAAGGGATGGGGGGGGGGGGGGGGGGCGACGCAAACAGCACGTTGACTGATAACCTTGCCATCTTCACCTGATCTTATTCCATGTGTCATTGACCGATTTTTGCTTGGTATTGCCCGAGTGGACTCTCTGCTCCGCCAGTGTTTTACAGCAACAAAGGTTCTGAGGGCACCACATCGGGGCCTGAAGATTGCTTTGCAGGCGCGTAAAGCTCAGATGTGCTGCAATAAAAAAAAAATGAAAGCAACACATTTAAGTCAGAAAAGGATAGGCGCTGCCGTAACATGTTCAAGTTTTCTCAAACGGTTGGGACAAAATTTTAAAAAGGGAATCTCACTGTCTCGGCAAAGCTGTTATTACTTAAGTTGGTGCAGTCAGATTCCATGTGAGCAAAAGTTAATGACTTTATTGTATGATGACATGACAAGATACCTGTGTCGGCCCAGTAGCACAAACGCCTCAGGTACAGTGCGGTGCTTGTTTCTTTTCTTTCTTTTTTTTTCAGATTAATAGATGGATCTATTTCTCTGGCTGGTAAAGTATCAGATTATTCATGACTGACAAAACTGATGGATAAACTTTGAAATAAACTCACTACCCATGCCATAAATTGTACAAAATGGAAACAAATATATCAGAAAAAATACGCATGTGACAGATGCTTTTACTTTACGGGTACCAGACGGGTCGAACGTTTATGTAAAGCTATATATACTACAACAGCAGCTGATGTTTAAAACTGAAGCAAGGGTTGTGCTCTAATTTTTTCATGATTAAAAAATGTATGCTAATTCATATATGCGCAAGACAACGTTTCAGTAGGTGTTTACTGCTGTCAGAAAAATGGTTGTGTTGGTCGCTGCATCAGAAGTAATTAAGTCAATCGCTGCATTTAAAATGTAGAAGCATTTGTGACCATCTACCTGGAGAAACATGTGAATATTGGATTGATTCGTGTGACATGTTGGCTGCAAAAAGGAAATGAAATTTACGATACATGCTTCATAAAGTTACGAGGGCTTTTGCGTTTAGTATTCTGCTAAACACAGCGATCAGATAGTATTACATCTTTCCTGTATAGTTTGAAACTAACTGTATTGTTGTCAGCATAATTAAACACGTTACCATCTCCGATACACAATACAGTTGCGATAATAAAGGACTGTAAAATGCCTTTTGTCATGATATCTCAAATGATTTCTGTGGTGCTGAATTTAAGTTGTTTGTATCGGAGAGTGTATGATGAAACAAACGTGGCTTTGTCCTTTCTGTCAGCTTGTAGCCAGACACTAAAGTGTTGGTGGGCAGCTTATCGAAGACTCCCGAGAGATCAATCAAGACTTTGTTCCAGCCATCTGCCAGATTGATTTGGGGTACAAAGAATGCTTCATAGTGTACATTGGCATTGCAATTCGAAAGAAAGTGTATTACGATACTAGGAAGTCAATATAAACTTAACAAATTATCCACCTCTTCGAACCATCGAGGACGATCAATTATTGTTAACTCTAAATACATCCAAGGTCAGTAAACCTCATCATTTGTGGAGCGATTTCTCCATATTTTGATTTAGAGACTCCCCAATTTGATATATAATGTACAGCATATCCGTACACCGAAAGTACATAGCTTGAAACCAAAATTATAAAACAAAATCTACAATACACTGCAATTATAACAATTTCCTATAGTATGTTGGGTTCTTAGTGTCAGATTCTTGATGAAGTATAATTTTTGTCAGCAAGAATACTGCTTTTTTATTTATTGAAATTTCTATGAGGAAACACCAACAGACAATTATTGCAGTAAATAACCACAATATTACAGTAGTGCGCCAAAATCCGTAGGTAAAAATGAAAAGAACGACACTGCATAGATTAAGGAGATCAGCTCTGCTGGAAATGGTAATGCTCAGCAGGATGTTCTGCTGATTGCTTAGGAATATATTTTTGTCTGGCCAAACAATATGCATATCGTTCTGTTGGCATCAGATAAATTTTGTGTTTTTTACTATGACCACAAAAAGTTTCCTGCTCTGACCTTTGCTCTTTAAAGGCTAAAATGGCGCTGTCGTCTGCTTGTACAGTGAAAACTCGTTATAATGACACCATCTGTTCCTGAAGAAGTGTGTCAGATAACTGAATATGTCAAATAAATGAGTCAAGTAACAAAGAAAATAAACCTTATCACATGAAAATGTGTGTCATTATATTGAATATGTCGGATATCTGAGTGTCGTTACAATGAGGTTTCACTGTATTTAAAGTTGACTTTCAGGTTGCTGTCACATCGTGAGAAAAGGAACAACAGCGAGAATGAGTCTTACCTATAGCACGTTTTCGTATACCTAATGTGTGATATGCAATCACAAATCACCTCAGAGTCGCATAACTGAGACACACAAACTTTTGTGTACATACTTTGCCCCCAAAAACTTCTTCAAGAACGTTTTGCTTGTGTTTATTCGGGAACATACGGGAATGAAGAAAATGTGTTTTCAGGAATGCGGACATAGGTTTAGAGTTCACCTTTTGGCATGTTTTTGTGGTATTTGCTTGGCAGACACTAGTTTTTGTAGCATAATATTGAGAACGTTGACAGAAAATATGAGCATTTTGTTTACAAGAAGCAATTATCTACTAGACACATACCTCTTGGCAAGGACATTATGTTGTAAGACTATATATTCGATATGTAGGTGATTTATACAATGCGAGTCATTAGTTACCTCCTCTTCTGTGCACAGTAATACTGGTTTCATTTATACTTAGAGCTACAGGTATATCTATGTCTCCACCAAGGATAGGTTCTTTCTTTCTCCTTCCCTTCCTGTCTCATAATACGGATCATATGATTTCTTAGCTGAGTTATCAATTTAGCCTATTTGGGCTGCTTGCTGAAAGACGTGTCTTGTACTATGGAAGAAGGCATAATTTTTGTGGCAGGTACGGTGATAGATAGCATGCAAAATGATTGTTTTATGACAGCTTACAAGGATCCAATCTGAACTTGGGAAAAAGGAATGAAAAGGTTATTGTTTTATGACGGCCACAGTGACCCATAACATGCAAAATAAATTAACGTTTTCTGACAGCTTCAAGGATTTAAAGTACACCAGATTATTGTTTGATGACATCTGTAATGGTCCACTGTACACAAGAAGATTGTATTATTACAGATACAACGCATCTGCTGCACACAAGCTATTTATTTCCGTGTCGGTCAATTGCTATTACCTTTAATGAGTTCTGCAATAAACCGTGCTGCCAACCTGTAGCTTCTCACAATACATCAAAATCAAGCACAGACACCGAAGTGGCCAACATAAATTTTCAAACTATGTGGGTGTCAAGATTCACAGAACTTGCGTCCATGTAGACTGGTATGTGCTGCTGAATCAGAATGTGTTCATATTAGAGACGCAAATTTTGTCTTTGGTAGACGTTTTGTGCAATGTACAATTGCGTTCAAGACGGGATAATGGCTGTGAACTTTTTGACTATATTTTTCTTATCAAAGTATGGACTAATTTTGCAGTTCCACTATTCCTGCCCTGTTGGTTTTGCCACTTGTTGCCTGTGTATTTCATGTTAAAGAATGTCGACATGATTTACAAGGGGAAAAAATGCTGCCAAAAATGTAATCATAATTGCAAAAGCTTTTACGTTGAAGTCATGACATAAGAATTAGGATTTACTCGAACTACCCTTGACTCTCCTACGTCACAAAAGTTGATGTTTTGCTGTCAAAATACTAGTAAATTCCCACCTTAAATATTCAGGAAATTCAATTTGACTTTCTATGATAAATTTCAAAACTTACAGCGCCATCCTCAACTTACATAAAAATCCATGTACAGTTTGCTTTATTGCTTTATCAATATTCTGTTCTACTGAAGAATTGCCAATTCCACCTTCTAACGAATGAGAAAAGGTGCACAGAATGGAGGCGAATAAAGAACATACATGCTTTAATGCCACAGAATTGAATCAGCAGCACGAGTTACCAGGGTTTGAACAATGACGAATTCTTTGACTTTCCGTGACACTGTGCAAGAAAATAATATAACATCGAACAAATATGCCATGTTGGAATAATTGTACTTTCTACACTTCTATACCCCATGGTGTTTTGACACGCGACTTGCAGCTATTTCCCTTTGCCGTTTTTGAGAAGATAAATTCCAGAACCATGATTGGCTACAAGCATGCTCTATTTGGCAATTCTGCGACGAATGGTCAAAGTCCATTTCAGGAAGATGAGTTAATGAAACATTTCGAATATTTCATCGACCCTAGATGATTGGCCACATGTCTTTTTCACCGATGAATCAATGTTTCAATTGCATCCCACATACAGAGCACAGCGTATCTCGCGGCGCCAAGGAGAGCGGTTTGCACAGAATACAGCGCAGAGGACTGGCCTTTGGTGCTGGGAAAGTGATGATTTGGGGAGCATATCTCTTGACGGAAAGATTGATGTGGTCACAATTCAAGGGACCCTTAGTGGTCTGCCTTACAGGGATGCGATCCTTGACCTAATTGTCGGGCCATATGCCGGAGCTCTTGGAGAGAACTTTGTGCTTTCAAGATGACGATGCCCGCCCACATAAGGCACACGTTGTTATTGCGTGAGTATCTAGAGACGGGAGGTATCAATCGCATGGACTGGCCATTACGATGCCCTGATATTAATGAAATCAAACATGTGTGAGATATTATTGGAAGAAATGTGAAAGCACATGCGAAGAGTCACACCACAAAGCAGCGACTGGCAGCCCTACTGGTGGATGCATGGAACAATATTCCCCAGAGAGACATTAGGAGACTGATTTACAGTATGCCTATAAGAAGCATTGCATGTGTGCAAGCTCAAGGAGGCTACACACAATACTGACTTTCAGAATGTGTCCATTGCAATAAATTTACGAATTTTGAAACTGAGCCCTGTTTGTAATTTGTTGGTTATGCTTATTTATGCGTGACCCTCTGTGTATGCATTTAAGCAAATTGCGTTGTAAAGGGGTAAACAATGATGATCTGATGAAAAGAGTAAAGTTTTATGCATAAGTATTTTATTGACGGTGATCTTAACATCGATGTGCAAAACTTTTTGAAAAAAAAAATGAATTTGGTAACTTCGTTTCCTTCTATATTTTCGCCATCAATACAATGTGCCAACGTCCACTTCGATTGGAGAGTTCAAATTTATAGAAAAAACGCATGGTAACAAGCAAAAGAATACACGACACACAAATAACCATGAAACACACTAACCATTAATCTTCTAATTTGTAACAGTGAAACTAACCCATTGGTTGAGTATCAAACAATTTTGGTACCCTTATAAAAGTATGTCTAGCCTAAAGGTCAGTTTGTGAACATTGAAAAACATACAAACAAATAAAGAGGCAACATTAAGTAGTGCAACCACATGATGAAATATTTGTTGTGGTGAAAAAGGTTAGTCTTTTAACAGTGCCATTCAAGTACATTTGCATGCTACAGTAATTTGGGTATTGAGCAAATAATGATAAACATCTTCATTCGCATCACCACACAAATAATTTCCAGAATATTGGACACCAATTCTAGTTGAATAAAATTTCAGTCAATTGCCTTCTCACTTTTGTGTTTAAAACTGATGATTTTACACTATAGCTGTACATATTCTCGATATGTTCTTATTGTCGTTGGGTGGCAAAACACTGCTATAGTCATTTGTTAATCTATCTTTATATGTGATGCGTTGCCGGTCTCTGAACTGTGAATTTCGGCGCAACGATGTCGAAGTCCGTTCCCCGCCGTCTCAGTTAAGAGGGTGAACCGTACTTTAATTGTCGCAATGACAGTAGTTTTTCAGATTTTCCATTAACTCGTTATATGTTTACATATACGAAAACAATGTTTGGCCAACTGTGTTGCGAGTTTTCAGTTGCTATATCGAGAATAGGATCATTGTTTTACAAGCTCGTCACTAGAATTGAAGTGACATGTCTTGCACAGACTACCTGCGTTCGTTAAGAAAAGACAACTGTGTTCAGGTTTTATCATGGAAGTGCAGCTCAAAAGTCTCTGATTTATAACAATAATTTCCCTATCTATGGTCAGTGACGTATTATGCTGCATTTTACAAGCCCCAAGGTCCGCTAGGTCTTAGCCTATCAGGAACTGGTACATCGTGTATACCTGCAAGAAAAATATTCTGCTTTTAGTTCAATTTTAGTATTGTGTTAAGGGGGTGGGTTAATATCAAAATATGTGTAGCACGTTTGATACTTCATTTGAAGCTGGTTCTATAAAGAGACTACAGAGAGGGAAAAACGTGGTAGAATCTATGCTGTTCTTAGAAAATCACCTAGATATCATGCTTGTTGCACACATAATTGTGTGCTCGGTTTCCAATTTTTAATAACGTAACACAGAGAGAGAGAGAGAGAGAGAGAGAGAGAGAGAGAGAGAGAGAGAGAGAGAGAGAGAGAGAGAGAGAGAGAGAGAGAGAGAGAGAGAGAGAGAGAGAGAGAGAGAGAGAGAGAGAGAGAGAGAGAGAGTCTTTTTGCTCCTCCGTCAAATTGGCAGAAACTGATAATGGAGAGATTGGACATAGGATGTAAATTGGAACAGAACGCTTTGTGTCATATTGCGATCAAAAGGGATGACGCCGGGCTGATAAAATCAGTTCCAGTATAGGCTCTTTATTAAACCAGCACAACTGCTGTAAAATCTCCCGGTTAAGATCACCTAAGTGTGTAAAAGTGTGCCCTTAAAAAGGGATGGTCTTAATGTGCAATATAATTCAATTGGGATATAAACAAAGACGGGGTTTCTAAGTAGAGGAGGTAAACATAGAAATGGTCTCTTTATGGGGGTAGTCTTTGAAGATTCTAAACTGTGTTGACCCTGCATGATGAAGACTATAAATTGAGGAAACAGTGTGTGAAGAAACTCATTTCTGCGATGCTAAATGGATAGGAGTGTCGTGGGGTGTCGTAGAGAATATGGTTCTTTATGGTCTGGATGTCGTTGCCTTATGTCTGTCTTTGGCATAACGGGCCCATCCCTGACGCGTTCATGTATCTGGCCAATGTGGCCTCATATATTTGGTCACTGTATGGGACATTGAACAAACACTTGGAGAACAGGAGTGGGACGGTGCTGTAGCAAAGCAACAAGATGCGAAAAAAGGAACATCTGTTTCACATTTATTTTTGAAAAAGAAAAAGGTTGGGTGTAATTTAAGATTTTTTATTCCAAGAGCATAAATAATACTGCTATTAATTTATTCAGGGCTTGTTATAAAATTGCTCTTGTCCAAATACTTTTCTTTTTACGAAAGCACGTATTTATGGCCTTGTACAGAAAGGGACGTCAATGTAATCAATGTGACACGCCAGTCGCAAATATGTCCCAATCGATGGACATCCTCTGTTTCTCCATAGACAGACAGACCGTGAGTGATGTTATACAGAATACAAGTAGAAAACGCAAGATGCCATTTGCTTGTCAAGGCACAAGATGTGGTCTCATTCTGATAGCTGATTTGTCAGACCTCAAATAATGTTTTAGTTGTCAGCTATATCAAAATTTCCTGGCAATCAAATACAAGTGAAGTAAACGCAATTCACATGACAAAAATAGTATATGTGACTTTTAACATTCAGTATCTTTAAAGGTCCTAAAGGCCAAAAGATTTATTTTTGTTTCAAGTGAAGGACTTTTGTGCAGAAATTTTGCCAAATTTGCAAAGGAGAATTTATTAACTTTATTTGCAAAAGAATTTTGTTACCCATGATGGGTCCAAAGTTCACCCGTTTTGGGGGATCTCGGTCGTGACGTCACAGAAAGGAGTCCATGTGATACAATAACGGATAGCCATAGAGAAAGCATGAGCAATGACGAGACAGAAAATGAGCTGGATCTCTGTTTTAGCTGTTCCTTTTCTGAAGAAGACCTTGCTGAGGACATGGGGGAATATGTAGGGTTAGGAAAGGAGAAGGACAGAGAAATTCAGCCTTATTGCAAGGATTCACGGACGGGCTACGACAAAGCCGGTCTGTGCCGGTGCAACTGGGACTGAGTCTGTGTCTAAAACCGACCATGTCGTAACTGTCACAGAAGATCAACAAAGCTGGCGCTTGGGAAATTTAGACTAGTAAGAGATGCTTTTAAAATTCACTGTGCGAAATATGGTTTGTGTAGGTTCCAAACCTAGCCATTCAGAGGACCATACCATTAATGGTTCTGGAATTTTAATTTGCAAATGAAAGTGGTAGACATTTGTCAGTGACACTGAAAAAATAGATCAAGGTCACTCATTTGGAATCCCAACCAAACCCTAATACAGGATATCATGTATCTATGTTACAATGCCATCGTAACTACAGCTGTATCCATATGGCTATAGCTTATTCATACAGAAAAATCAACGGTTCAGGCGTGATCTTTATATCCTATCATATGGCATTTGCTTTTAAATGGTGATGCTCAGTTGTGTGAAGATGTATCATAATCAAACCTCAGTTGTGCTCACTTGACCGATCGATTATTATGCCGAAGATTGTTTGATGTTATCGTCGCAAATCTGTGCAAGGTGTGTAATGTTAAAAGATCACCTGCCGAGATACCTTTTACAAAATTGTACAGAATTTAAAAACAGATCGGAAATCTTAAATTCCAGAGCTGGTAACGCCTTTCCATTGCAGTGAAACCCAAAACTGAACACGTCATGTACGCCAATATATTCTCATCGAGCACCCGGTCACTTAACCATGTTTGTACACAGGGCATTGATACGAGTTTTATCACTACCGCTCCCCCCCCCCTACACACACACACACCGAGACTGATTCATATCATCATATTCCAGGGCACTTTGCGTTCGAGATATAAAAAATGAGTTCCTTGGCATAATATTTGCTGTGGGATAACATTTGAAATATAGAAAAGACACACACTAGCCATACCTCATCATTTCGGGAGGTACGATTACAGAACGATCATATTTGATGAGATTTGCAAAATTCGTATATTGAACTGTATTTTGCCATTGATCTTTATTATCATCTTTGGAGTAGAATTGTTCCAGAAGTCTGGGAAATTATAAATGAACATTCTTTTTTAAGTTTTGCAAGTATATTGCCGATAAAGGTGGATGCGAGAAAAAAAACAGTTACTCAAATAATTCACATTATTTACAGAGAGCCAATGAAAAGATCCAGTTTTAAGTTCTGATATCAGATAGGACAATTAAGACCGTGGGGGGGTAAATATTAACACATTTCTATGAAATTAACACGATCGTAGTTGTTACGAAAACGGAATGCCATACAAGCATCAGAAAATGTCCGTGTCATTGTTCTGTGGAAAGCAATGGCGAGCGTGGACGATCGGATGAGCCAATCAGACACTAGGAGTTGTAAAATTCGCCACTATGATTGGTCAAGGTGATAAAGATGACGGTCTTTTCGAAACCACACAAGTTCGTCCCCTGTAATCGGTAAAAGTTTCGCATTACAAAATGTGTGCTGACGATCAATTTAGGACGAAAAGGTAACAAAAACGTCTCAATGTATATTACTAGGTGCTGCTGCGAGGAAATCATGCGAAATATTTGGATATACAAAAATTATCTACAACAGTCAAATTTTAGATCTGTTTAAATTATCCTACATGAATCCTTCCCTGAAAATATATATGACAAATATCATCAGCGATTAACTTGGAAAAAGACGCATAGCATGCACCGTGAACAAGAGAAATCTTCAAACTTGCATTGGCATATCCGGTAAAAATTATTGTTGTGGTTAAACCATAGGTTTTGTGACATATAACGCCAATGATATGCGAGTACACCACAAGTATATATCCATAATCTGTAAAATCAAGTACGAGTATTGCAGGAATACAGACTGGGCAATCCTTTTGGGTGTGTGGGACAAGCGTTTTAGACGAAAGCACTTTTGCGCTCCTCAACAATATTACATATTATTATTAAACTCTAACGTAACCCAAAAGTAGCTCAGATAGTACATGTTTCAGCCTGTTATAATTATTAAGGGAAAGACATACGCCTCAGCATGTAGCTATCCCACAGCAGGTAACAGGATTATTCTAGTGTAACTCAAGGCAGCTGTGGATGACCATCTCTCACGCGAGCTCATGCACAGCACATGAGTCTTGTATAGACATGGTTTACAACACTTCAAGTTCAAGCCCACGATCCATGCAAATATGTACAAGGTTTTAACATTTTAAACTGGAGAATAATGTGAAGGGTTTTAACATCTTTAACACACGACCCATGCATAATAGGCATTCATTGAAGGAAGCACTTTAAGCCTATGAGCCATGCGTGTATTAAGTTTTAACATTTTAAGCCCACGAGCCTTGCATGCACAGGATTTTGACACTGAACCCCACGAGCTAGGTATCGAATTTAGAACTTAGAAGTCCACGGGTCATATATAGGGCTTTAACACTTTAACACTACAAGCCATACTTGAGCCCATAAGACGAGCGTTTCGGTGTTTTTAACATTTAAGCTTAAGAGCCGTGAGTGGATATTGTTTTAATGCGTTATAAACACAAACTAAATATACATGGGGTTTAAGACACTTTATTCACATGAATTATACCTAGAGTTGAAAGACTTTAAGCCTAGGAACACACACTGTTCTGACATTAAAGCCCATGAGACATATATACACGTGTGGAGGCTTTAACACTTTCAGCACACAAATAACACATACATGGGATTTTAACAAACCACAACGTAACGTTTTAGCCCTTTATACACTCGAAGCATGTGTTCGTAAGAGTTTGGTGTTTTAAGCCCGCGAGGAGTGCATACTGAACGCTTTGCCACTTTCAGCCCACAAACCGTGTTTACATATATTTTACGCCTCACGGCAATACATGAAGGGCTTCAACTTTTGTACCAAAATCTCTCCTCACCCATCAAAGCAGTAATATAATTTTAGTTTTTGTTTTTGTAATAGGAGACATTCATATTTAAATGCGATAGTGCTCACTTCCTGTGTTGCCGGGGCAACAGACTGATGCTTCCACCATGATCACGGAAGATTTGTATTATATACTACATAAACATCCATAAATAACACCTTTTCAACCAAAAGAGAGCCCATTTCTAATTATTTGAGGCACCCTTTATGTGTCAAATATATATAAATACATTTCTTAAGATTATTGTGTGTTTGTGTTTTTCATTTTGTTGAGAAAGTACTTTTGACCATGCTAAAAATACATGGATCTGCCCTGATGCAGGTAGCTCCCTCTTTTGCCCAATAGGTGTTAGAGTAGGACCACATTTAAATATGAATACATCCAACTGGATTTCAGAAAAGTCATTTGGATCAAAATCTTGTATGGTAGTTGAAGGCTTAATGAAAGAGCTCCCTGCGTGCCACCCAGGACATACAGAAAAGCTGTTCAATCAGCCTCACTGGTCATTTTAAGAATAACAGAAGGTCAGTACATGCATTGGACAACCCACCCCTCTTGTTGTGGCGCACGATACATGCGGATTTAAGGGTCTCGACCAGTTCGCATCGGGACCATGTAGTTTGGTTGCTGGGATTCTGGTTATTTTGTAATGTAATTACGCCTTTTTCGGGGCAGGACTAGTGGCCCTGTCTGCCAAACTAGTGGCTATCTAAAGCGCCAATTAAGTAGCTCTGACAGCCGGCAACTGCAAACCAACAGTGTATAATTAAGGATCTCCATGCGCCCACTCGATGTTGCTTGTAAAACCTGAAGTACCGTCCGTGTTTTCCCCGTGATCCATTCTTATGTCCAGATAATACATTGTATATCATCTACGCAGCTCCATACTAGTGGTTGTTATACGTCAGTACTGCAGTGCAGTTTATGGCCGGTGGATGATGGTACTTTAACCGTTTGTACAGCCTTGGTCTGAGGGGGTAAAGAGGGGGATCCTGCTACACCAGTACAGTTAATAATTTCGCCCAAGTACACTGTACAGTAAATAAAACTTGTCAGTACACTGTAAGGAAAATAAGACACATTTTCTGGTGTTAATTTCGCCTCGAAGATGCTGTCTAAAGGGCACTAAAAATAAAAGGTGAAGCTTGTTCTTCAAGTAGGAGACATAAATGACATATCCCTGTCTTGAGAGTCCATATCTTGGGTGGACCCAGAAAATGGTTGTTGAAAACAGGCGGTATCTCTTTCGGGGTATAAAATGGAAAAGATGGAACTAGAGACCTCACAAATGTGGTATGTTGAGCCAGGTAAATACTGGAGTGGTCTTTAAAGACACGAATTATTGCATATACATCTTTAACACTGTGAGAAATTTCAGTCATTCTTGTCTTTAAAATTTTAAGAGCTGCTGCAATTGTAAAACTTTAAGAGATACTGGCGCCAGACAAAACGGGTCACATGCATTGTTGGCATACGTAAAGTATAAGTAATACTGAACAAATCATAAAATAAATAGGCCTTTTGGTGAAATATTATGTTTAAAAAAAATAAACTCAACAACATTGGTGTCTAAAGGTATCCATTTATTTATTTATTTTTGCCAATTTCCACTCCAGATTATTCTGGATTTTTTCCATTTACATTTACAAATTCTCATGTAAATCTGTCTATCATTCATAAACCATGCTATAGAGGATCCAGAGGAATTTATCTTTTTGGTGATGATTTTTTATAAACACTTTTGAGATCTTTGAATATCAGGTTCAGCAAAATGTATAAATTTAATGTCTTTCTGATTAAGCAAGTATCTATGCTTTCCAGCACAAAGATGCATCTGGTAATATTTGACTGAATTTGGACTTGATCTGTCACATTCTAATCCAGATCATATCTAAAATAACCAAAAATTTCAACATCAAAGGTTCAATTCAAACATATCAAATATATATATATATATATATATATATATTTATATGTATGTATGTATATATATATATATATATATATATATATATATATATATATATATATATATATATATATATATATATATATATATATATATATATTCTCTTTCAATGACACCTATTGCCACTACGAAGTGTAATCAAGGTATGTAATGATGTCAGAGCAAACACGCTGACTCCGATTTAAATACAATCTGCTGTACCAATGTGCCATTTTCGTAAAGTAAATGAATGGTGCGTCACTGATATTGTCCGAGGACAATACATTATACCTCCGACCAATTGTTTTTACTGAGCAAGCATTTGGTTCAGTGTTAATTCAGCTTCATACCTTGGCCGGGAAAGGGTTAATATGGCTTATATTCGTAAAGTATTTGTAGCCACGTAAAGCAACAGTATATTTAGCGTTGACAAGGTGGCTTGCTGAGACCAGGAACGTGTTACAGTCCTGTATATTGTCCAGGAATGCGGGCATAAGAAGAACCGGAGACAGTTGAAGACGGGTCAGTAAGTGATAGGTCCATCTCGCAACTGAGACCGGTGAAGTGCAGGTCATTGCATGTGCACTGCATAGATGCACGCCTTATCTGCATGACCTGTACACTTTCGGCAAGGGGTACTACTCTTTTGAAGAAGATGCTGCTCACGTACTACTGTTACCTCAGAAACACAAGTACAAAACAAGAAAAAAAGATTTGCTTCAGGGCAAATATGTGTGCCTCTAAAAGTTGTAAATATTAAATGCTACAACTTTTATCCTTTGGTACTTCACATGACATTAAGCTTATGGCTGGATGCAAATTTCAAAGTCCAAATATCCTTGACCTTCGACGTTTAAAGGTCACATGTAAATTGCAAAGTGTTAAAATATTCACAATTTAAGTCCAACATCAACCAAATCGGACGGAAATTGACCAAGTTATGGCAAGATGAAACTTTCAAAGGGCCAAATGACCTTGACCTTTGGCCTTTTGAGGTTACATGTTCTTTTAAAAATGTGCAGCGTTGCAATACGTACAATTTGAGTCCAACATGATTAGAATTGGATGGAAATTGGCCGAGTTATGGCTGGATGAAACTTTCAAAGGTCCGAATAACCATGACCTTTGAATTTAGAGGTCACATGTAAATTACAAAAATCAGCCCAACATGATCAAAATTGGATAAGAATTGACCGAGGTATGGCTAGAAGAAAGCTACCATTGAAAGTGGCCTTTGACTTTGAGATGACCTCTACCTGAAGTGAACCTTGACCTCCAAAATGACATTTTGGCCTAAAATTGACCTTTGACCTTGACATGACCTTTGACCTTGACTTTTGAGAAGACCTTTACCTTGCTATGATCAAACTCCTATACACTCGGAAACACACCTGCAACACAAATTAGGAGGTAAGACCTTACCTTAATATGTCAAGAAGAATGGACGACGCCCTTTTTTAATTTTAATTATACATGAACTCTGTCTTGAACCAAGACCTCTCTTTAACACAAGGTCTCCCTGATGCTTTTTTATAAATGATTTTTTAAAAAAATTATAAAGCGGTCGAACAAATGACATCCAAAGGAATAAAGCTATCTTGATTTCAAGAGTTTTGTGTGGCATTTCCACTACATTTACGGCAGCGATGTACTTTATGATAGACCAGACCCAAATTAAAACTGCACGCTTCTGTTTTTGTTTTTTTGTTTTTTTTTGTTTTTTGTTTTTTTTCCAAGAAGAAAATTATGATTTTTTTGCGAAACTTTATTTTGGGGGTTGGTTTAACAATGCCCAATGAGATAAAGATACAGTGATATTTCAAGAACTGAGAGAAGCTTCACCAAATTTTTGTCCAAGATGTTCCTTACAATGGACCAGTTTCCTATATTGCACATCATGCGATCAAACACTAGCAAATTTGTGTTTGTTAGATGCAATAACTTGTGGACACCATTTTTTTTGCACACGTATGACCGGTCGATATCGAAAAGTTTTAGCAAAAACCGTTACAGGATAACTTTAGGACAAAATTCACGATTAGCGAAAGGAACCTTCAAAGCAATAATTTCTGAAAGGAAATGTCTGAGTTCCTGTGTGCTCCTGGAGTCAAAACAGGCATCACACGATCACACGGAGGCACTTCGTTTTTTTTGTTTTTTTTTTGTTTTTTTTTTTTGTTTTTGTTTGTTTTTTTTTGAAGTATGCTTGAACCATCAGACCAAGGCGGCCTCATGTAGCCTCCTTGATCGGACTGAAGGCTTATTACACACAAATTACGGATATTCGGGGGAGGCCACTTTCTGTTCATTTGTCGGCTGCAACATTGCCGGTGCATGGAGTGTTGATAATGGCCGTTGATCGGTGCTGCAACTCCCAGGTGGATCAAGCTGTGCGGTGGCCCCGAAGGGAAACTTTTCTCGTGGGTTGATTGGGTAGTACCCAATCGGCGCCAAGGTAGAGTTGGTGACGTCAATCATGCTGTTCAGATAGGTCTCATCTGCAATCCTCACTTGGCGCTCTGAGTGCTGCGTTTTGACTCGGTCAACAGCTTTCTTCGGCCCACTTCGAGTACAAAGGAAAGCTGTTGATCTGGTCCATTGTTAAGTTGCAACTATATAAACGTAGCGTACTCGTAACTGAATGAAAGGTCGGTTTACATCGATTATTGGTCCATTGTTAAGTTGCAACTATTTAAGAAATAACGGTCAGTTTTGTGTGTGTTATGGCATAATGACGCGCGTGATTGAAGCTGACATCGTGGGCGTAGGGGCACGCCAGTGCGCCTCGCCCGATGCCAGCTTCAATAGCCCGCGTCATTATGCCATAACACACACAAAAACGCTCCTCATTGCTTATATTTACATTTCCCTCTTAATTTTTTCTGCTCAATTACACGAAATTTAGAAAATTAGAATTAAGAGAAACGACAAAAACTGATTTGCCGAGCATGTTCATGTGTTGAGCTCCGGAAACCCAGGTAGGCGTAGCTTATTGGAATGTGAGCGGGACACATGTGTTATGGTTCCATAACACACAAGGCTAATGTTTTATGGTCTCATAACACACCAGGCGCTCTCCTATACTTGCAATGTAAAAAGTTTAGTTAGATTGAATGTAAATATAAACAGGGTACTCGTAATTGAATGGAAGGTCGGTTTATATGGATTATGAATCTTGTATCTTTATATAAATTAAAAACACATTGACTTTGTTCAAAATTTGTTGTGAAGCAGACAGCTGGTTTGAGCCAGTTTAATGTTGGAATGAGATCAATCTATTTTTGTCGTCAATGGGAATAATTATGACATTTCATCTTCTGCTTGAAGGCATGGTCCACGCAGAGATACATTGTTTACACACGTTGATGTTACAAACAGAGGCGTGTCTTGAGCCACTGTCACGACCTGCTAACTTCACCTTGTACGGAGCCTTCACCAAACAGAGTCTCGTGGACACTTGCAGGTATATAACACACATTTAAACAGAAACACGCAACATGTCCCTGTACTGCAGGTGGGAAAATACTTTAATAAAGGAATATGTAAAAGGACCATGATCCATGACAAATGGTCAAACAAAAAAAATATATACCTTGGATCACGGTTATATAAATATCACAAAAACGATGTAGGCCTATTTTCTTCTTTTGCTGTAAACTCAGCTGACTGACAAGTCAGGAGAACCAAAAAGTGATTGGCTTATCTGCTGTCTTTTTATTTTGGCAGAAGTAATGAAATTTGGGTTTTGAGTGGTTAGGCCTATCCATTTTGGAAACACTATAGTTTGTAGTTAGTGAAGAATATTTAAAAGGTTGAGAGAACCAGTTTAAAACCAGCAGTTGCATTTTGTGGCTGACTGCCTGTCTCAAGACAGGAGTGAAATTGTTTCTTCACATTGGTAATTGAAGATGAATGTTGATGCTTTGATGACTCTGGAATCTCTTTGCTATCAATATCATTGTTGGGTCTGGGATTTATGAATATGGGTCATGTTCTTCTGTACTAAGTCATAAACAGACCTTGAACTACTTTTTTCCTTTTGCAGAATGTACAATAATTCGGTTACTTGCGTTAAGGATGCCGTACAGCAATGTGATATTGACGGCACAGACAATCTAGCCGAGACCATTGTTGCTAGCCTGCGACAGGGACTGGGAGAGCTGTGTGAAAACAATGAAACCTTTTACAGTAAGTACTCTCGGACAGCTGTGTGAAAACAAAAACAAAACAAACAAAAAAAAAACACAAAAACAAAAAAAAAACAAAAAACAAAAAACAAAAAACAAAAAAAATAAAAACAACAAAAAACAAACAAACAAACAAACGTTTAAAGTTAGTACCGTCTGTGAAGTTAGTACCGTCTGCTACCGCTGTGTGAAAACAATGAAAACCTTTTACTGTAACTGTTTTCTGTGTCAAGGACTGAGACAGATATGTGAAAACAATAAAACCTATACAGTAAGTGCTCTCTGGGACAGCTGTGTGAAAACAATGAAACCTTTCACTGAAAGTGTTCTGTGTGACACGGATTGGGACAGCTGTGTGAAAAAAATGAGACATTTTGCAGCAAGTGACATTAAGTAATCTCTATAACAGGGAATAATACAGTCGTAAAACACTGCGACCATTTATAGTAAGTTGTCTGTCCGACGGACAAATAAGACCTTTTAGATTTAGAGTAAGTACTTGTGTGACAGATGTATCGAAACAATAAGACCTAGACTTAGAGTAAGTGTTTGTGTGACATGCATCAAAACAACAAAACCTTTTAGATTTAGAGTAATTATTTGTGTGACAGGGACTGGGATAGCTGTGTTAAAGTAATGACTTTCTGTGGCAAATAATGGGGTCTGGAATACCTAAGTGAAAATATCTTTTAGTTATGTTTAAACATATTTATTTCAAGTGGATCGCCCTATAGTGCATCGAGATGTCACTAGTCTGGGGGTTCTCCAGAACATGGAGTAACATACAAAATGCATGTTACAAAACACATAGGACAAAACAGGAACAAAGTTGCCCAATCAACAAAGAGCTGTACACATGTTTCAGATTTGTACCCCGCATACAAAAATCAAAATAGTTAAAGTGTCCAAAGTACAAAACAAAGCAAGTTAGTTCACTGCAGGGAGAATGTATACGTATACGTCCCTGTTCACCATAATCATGGACTATCGGTAGGAAATTTCATAAAGGACACTCGAGAAATAAATTTATGTAAATCAGCGACTAACTCACTTGAAATGACTGCTTATGCATAACAGAGGTAAAATGTGAAGCGTCTTGTGTCTACGATGTATCTGTGGAAACCATCGCAAATTTGTATGTTGAGCGGAAAGGACAATTCGTCGCTGCCAAAGAGAAGGATATGAGCTTATCTGTCACTCACTGTGTGTATAATAAGATTCGGGTGGACGCCGGGAGCAATAATAGGGATGACGGAGTTCAGAAGTTTAAATCTGTAAGTTGAATACTTTGGGAAAAAGGACAGAAAATGTTGCAGATCTTCAGTGGGGTGGGAACAGGAACAGGAACATGCAGGTTATGGGATGATGTTGACTTTAAAGAGATCAAAGTTAAGTCTCGAGAATCCAAGACGAAGCTGGGTGTGACAAATATTGGCAAATCTGTGCACTTGGGTACAGAAAACAGGAACCTAATCCACTGCTAGTAAAGTTGCTTTCAGTTTTGATTTGAATATTTGGAGGGAAATTGAGTCTCTTCGATCGAAAGGAATATTGTTCCACGGCTTAATAGTGTCAGGTAGGAAGGATTTATCCAAGCGATTAGTTTTTCAATTAATGGGACGTGTGGAGCTAGAGTGGCGGCGTTTTCGAGCATTAATAGTTGGAGGAAGTAGTTGAGAGAGATAGGAGGGTGTTAAGTTGTGATACATTTTGCGAAGAGGAAGTAACTTAAAGTATTTCCTTCTGCTGGCCAGTGTTGTCCAACCAAGTTCATGTGGGAGATTGGCATGTGATGTGTGTCTTAATGCACTCGTGAATATGTTTGTGTGTTGTCCGTGACCACAGTTGTCAAAGACAACTGTGGTCACGGACAACATACAAGCATATTCACGAATTGGTTGAATCAAAGTTAAATAGAGTTTAATCAGAGCCTGCGGGAACGTTTATATTTAAATCCAAACAGAATGGTACAGAGAGTACTTTGTCAAAAATAAATAAATGAATAAAAAGGCTGATTAATTAATTAATGATAATAAAAATAATAATGATGATAGTAGTAGTAGTAATAATAATAATAATAAAAATAATGATGATGATGATGATAATGATAATAATAATAATAATAATAATAATAATAATAATAATAATAATAATAATAATAATAATAATAATAATAATAATAATCAGGGTAAACATTGTGAAAATAAATGGACAAGTGCGTTCCGTACCTCCAATCCTCGAGCTGGTCGATGCGGACACTTAACAATCAGTTTGTCCTCAGTTTCTAAAACATTTTGGAAATAAAAATAGGTTTTCGTCGAGATAGTTGTGCAATTATCATTAGAAAAGCACTAACGTCACATACATATACAAACCAATCTGATATTGAAAATGCCATGGAAGGTTTGACTTTTGTTTAGAAAGAAAATAAAATATTTGTACGATGAGCGCATTTGCAATAGAATGTCGATATGCTTTTCTGAAGAATGTTGAGACATTTTGGAATGAATTCGAATAAGGTGATGAGTTTTGCGGTTTTTTCAAGTTTGTTTCTACCGTTACATGTACTTGTCCCCAGTATTCATGCTTTAGTTCGATTTGGGGGTGCCGACAATACCGCCTACGTTTTCTATTTCCCCTCTTTTGATTCTTTACGATACACAACATTTTGCATTAGAGATGGCTGGTGCCAGCCTTATTATGGCACAAGTTTTACCATTGCAGGAGCTACATCAGTTCAATCACTCATACAGTATTGTAACTGAATAAAGAAAAGTTCCGTAAAAAATAAGTTTTTTGACAGTGTCATGGGTTACAGGCGTTGAAACTAACTTCTTCTGTCTGTTTATTACTAAGAGCTGCAACATCTCTTAAGCTATTTCTGACTCATCCCGAGAAAAGTTCTGCATACCCGAATTATATTCATAATTTCAATTTCAGATTGATCCTAAAAAAAACTTTTATTGAAGCTTGGTCTTGTGCGTGCCCGGTAACACTGTATATTTGACGTGGCACTGAAAGGGTAAATGTGGCATACGTACGTATACCCCCCCCCCCTATATATATATATATATTAGAGCCTGACCGAACATGCATTTTGAAACCGAACCGGGTGCTCGGCACTCGGTACACATTACCGATCCCGAACCGGGCACCGTTCGGGTTCGGTGTATGCAACTCAAGCATGCCAAAAATAAACTTAGATATCTTAGAATGCTCATTTAAAGCTTTATTTAAACAGGGGTTTATAGCTGTTACCATTTTGGACTGGAGCATTACTATTAGTTATGTAATTCAAGAGATTAATGCAACCCATGTAACGCACTTAATTGCAAAGTAGCGTTTGTTGCATTGTTTAAAGTGTATACGAGTAACTTCAGTCACCTTCTTATTTAACTTTATTGCTAACATTGACCAAACAGCGAAAGGCATCCTTGATAAATTTCTGAATGCTCTAATATGGCCCGTGTATACTGTATTAACAGTAGCAATATGATTACCACTGTTGATAAGTTTGCAATATTGTCGGACCGGTTGCCACGTATGAAAGTAGAAAGTAGTTCCCTCATGCATGGAGGACAGGCACAATGACTTGAACACCAATTGCTGTTTCAGTCATCACACATCAGATGACATAAGAAGGTTCAAACACTTTTGCTGTTGACAATTGAAAATCTTTGTACTCCCGTCAATGTTTAACCAGCTAATAACATCGACAGATGGGGCCACCTGCACATGGGATCTTATTGCATGACACAGCACTTTTTGTTTGCTAGGGCTGACCAATCAAAGGAGCCAGGTTTGTTCATTTCCAGATGGCTCCACTTGGAGTTGTTGCTTACAAAGTAAGAGTGTACTGGTGGCTTCATCTGTTGTCTGACATACGCTATTAGATAGACGCACATAGGATATGCATCGGTCATAGTAACAGACCAAATTGACAACTTTCGGATCCCTGGATAGTCAAGGAGATCAGTAACTTGTTGGCTAGGAGTACATTATGCTTCCATTGCATCTTCTCCATATAATTCTGTGAAATTGCCCAGGTTGAGAAGAAAAGGTTAAATGACAATAGGTTGGCTTAAGAGGCATTGAGAATTATGGATAACACACAATCAACTTGGCTTGTAACACAAATCGCGTTACATTATAGGACGACTCCTGGAAAATAGCAGCAGCAGTTTCGTACACCACTCAGTCTAGTATCATTGCCACATGTACCAGTTTTAAACAAACGTCATCCTGGGTGAATGTTTGTCTTTCTTGTGCAGGGTACCTTCAGCATTCCAACTGTTACGCCAGGCACGAGTCTTCCGTGAGTGAGTGTATGCAGGAATTCCAAGACGACGTCATGATTTTGCTTTCGCAACGTTCCAATTCAGACGTAGATACTGACAACGCTGCTGATACCTGCAGGTAGGCGCTTTGACCCACGCCTGGGTCGCGGTTATGACAGCCAAAAATTCCCAATGTGCCCTGTAAAACATGCTTGGCCACACTTGCAGCAAAGACCAGTAGGATGGCAATGGGAGGGATATGGCATGTTTCCCTTCTATTGTCTGCTGGCAGGTGAAGAGCACTTCCTTAAGTAAGTAAATGAATATGTTTCTGCTGTGGATATTTCTAACAAATGCATGGCATTAAGTTTTCACTCTCATAAGCAGCATCCACGGGGAACACGGTCGTGTCTCTACACCTGAAATTCACGTGCCTGCATATGGAATTCATTATATCATTTTTTTTTCTCTTCTATGTTTTATTGACATTTATAATACCTCGTTGATTCTCGCAGCTTGAGTTGAAATTAACATACCAAGTTGAATATATGTGTATATATATATATATATATATATGTGTGTGTGTGTGTGTGTGTGTGTGTGTACACACAATGGAATCTTCCCATGAAGACCACCTAAGGGACTGAAATAATGTGGTCTTAATAATGGAGTGGTTGTACTGGTTATAATTTGATTAAGAAAGAACAAAAAGGGTCTGTAAATTGGTGGTATTAATATAGAAATGGCCTCTTTATGGAGGTGGTCTCAATTTGAGATTCCGATATATATATATATATATATATATATATATATATATATATATATATATATATATATATATATATATATATATATATATATATATGTCATGAAATACCGTTACATATACCTGGTTGTGTGTGTCCGGAGGGAGAGGAGGAGAATCTGTGAAGCCTGTGCCAGTAAGACACGGGCTTCCTGTAAGATCTAACAGCATCATGCATCAGTGAAATGATTTTAAAAGGTGCAACTTGGTGCAATGGCATGTACGTGCGTACCTACCTACCCATCCACCTTCATCTATCTGCCTGCCTGGCTGCCTGCACGCACGGACGCACGCACGGACGCACGCACGTATGCCTGCCTGCCTTCACATATGGATGCACATGCATACATACATACATACATACATACAGACATACATACATACATACATACATACATACATAGCTGTCGAGAGCGTATCATTTAGGAATGTGGAAAGTCCCCTTTCCTTTCTCATTGTTTTATAATGAGGCCAGCATGGAGCATCATTCTTGTGCCCGACCAAGCAATGGACAGTAAAGTGGTCGCTGCATGTTAAGGGTCACAGCCGTTAAATGCGTTCTGTTGGCCGGGTAGATTTCACTTGGTCACAGAGTTACATTTGGTCTGTAAAACTGCAGCTTAGTCCTCTGTGGTGGTTCCTGTGATCCTCGTGCAGGCAGTAGATGGCATTAGTCCAGCTGATATCCAGCCAAAACAGCCACCTGGGCAGTGCCCGCCGGAGCAGGCGATATGAA